>CM077150.1:14674685-14903085 GCA_039583875.1 Platanthera guangdongensis | reverse complement strand
CCCTTGGGGGTATATCCTATGAATTCAGGTCAGGCATCGTCCCCTTCCGGCCACCACTCGCTCAGCGGAGTGGTATGCGCCACGTCTTACGTATGGGCTTGCGGGGCGCCGACTAAAGGAAGCGTCACTCCTAGCTGAGCACTCCACTAGTAAGAACGAGGCAACCAAAGTAGGAAGAAGGAGAGGAGTCTGAGTCCGGCGTTTGGGGAAGGCGACAGGCACCTCAGTGGAACCTCGCGAGCCAGGGGGCAGCAACACTTCACCCCGCTCAGCGCTTCTCTTGCGGAAGTCATGCATGTTGGAGCATGCGTTCCACATCTCTTGTTTTGAAAATAACAATCCCGAATGTATTTGATCATATTTTGTTTATAATGTGTAAAAACAAGAAGTATAATTCCCCTATGAGTGTTGATGCAAAGAATTGATAAAGGTTTCTGAAATTCGCACTATCGCAGACGATATAACTATCGTTGACAATACACCGGATGACATCAGACTGACGATAGTCATGTCCAGCACGAACTGTTATGCTACCGCTAGAGATCTAAGTAAAGAGGAAACTAGAACAAAAGACGACTAGGGTTTTAGTGGATGAAGAAGAGAATACCTGAAAATAGATCAATCATGCTCCATAGAGGGGGGAAAAGGGGTATTTTATGGAGCCCCCTTTTCCCAGGGCCGGCCGGCCCCAATTGAGGGCTGAACCGGTGTGGTTCAGCCCTCCCTCTTAATGATTAATTGCGGGCTGAACCGGATGGTTCAGCCGGTCTTGGTCCGGCGCTCCTTTAGGTCTTCTGGCGTACTTGAATCCTCGGAACCGCAGATCGTCCGGGGCCATAACATTCCCCTCTCCATCAAGAGGCAGCTTGTCCCCAAGCTGGAAGTCGGGAAATAACTCCCGGAACTCCAAGAAATCCACCCACGTGTTGTGAGCCTCGGAGAGATCCTGCCACTTGACCAGAAGCTCTGAACAGTACTCCGTGCCATGTTTCTTCCATCGGGACAGCAAGACAGCTTCGGGACTGGGGCGCAGCTCCCCCGTCGTAGTGGCCTCGGGTAGAGAGGGAACAGCACTGTGGCGGCTGCTCCCAGCTTCTTCTTCAGCAGTGAGACATGGAAGGTGGGGTGGATGCGAGAACCCTCAGGAAGGGCAAGCGTGTATGCGACCGGCCCCACCCGCGAGTGATGCGAAATGGGCCCATAGAACCGTGGGGAGAGCTTCTGATTGGAGCGGCGAGCAACTGAAAGCTGTCTGTACGGCTGGAGACGGAGGAAGACCTCGTCGCCAACCTGGAAGGTCCGCTCCGTGCGGTGCTTATCGGCCTGCAACTTCATCCGGTCCTGAGCAACCCGGAGATTGTCCCGCAAGAGAGCCAAGGTCTGATCCCTGTCACGTAACGCACGATCCACGGCCGGCAGAGCGTGCTGCCCGGCTCATACGACCGCAGGGTGGGTGGTGCGCGCCCGTAGACAACCTCGAACGGAGTAATCCGCCCGGGCGTGTGATACGAAGTGTTGTAACAGTACTCCGCCCAGTGTAACCATCGAGTCCACGTCCGGGGCTCATCCATGACGAAGCAACGAAGATACGTTTCGACGCCCCGGTTCAGCACCTCTGTCTGGCCATCTGTCTGCGGGTGGTGCGCGGTGCTCATGCGCAAACCTGGTGCCCTGCAACCGGAAAAGCTCTTGCCAGAATTTGCTGAGGAAGGTCGGATCGCGATCCGATATGATGGAGCTTGGGAGACCATGGAGGCGCACTACCTCCCGGGCAAAGAGATCTGCAACGGCTTCCGCGGTGTAAGGGTGGCTGAGAGCGAGAAAATGGCCGTATTTGGACAGCTTGTCCACTATGACCAAGATCGTGGACTTGCCCTGAGACCGGGGCAGGCCCTCAATAAAATCCATCGAGACCGTCTCCCATATCTGCTGAGGAATGTCCAAGGGCGTGAGCAACCCTGCCGGTGATGACGTCTCGTACTTCTGCCTCTGGCACATGTCACACTGCTGCACAAAACGCTGCGCGTCCCTGCGCAACTCCCTCCAAAAGACATTGGCCCGCAGCCGCTGTAACGTGCGAAGCACCCCGGCATGACCTCCGGTCGGGGATGAGTGGAACTCCTGTAACATGACCTCCTTCCAAGTGGACGAAGCGGGAATGACCACCCTCCCGTGGTAGTACAAATGTCCTCCAATCAACTGGTACTCTGGAGTGGTGGGCTGGCCCTGAGACAAGGCCTCTACAATAGGCTGGAGCTCTGGATCCGCGACTATCTCGCGCTGAATGTCATCCAAGGACTCAATCAAAGGTACCGACAGGCGAAAGAGGGTGCCTTCCGGTAGGCGGGATAGGGCATCGGCTGCTAAATTCTCCTTGCCCTGCTTCTACACGATCTCATAGTCATACCCGAGCAGCTTGGTCAACCACTTCTGCTGGAGAGGAGATGCTAACCGCTGATCCAAGAAATGTTTCAGGCTCTGGTGATCGGTGCGAACTTTAAAATGATGGCCTAGCAGGTATGGACGCCACAACGTCACTGCGTGAAGAATTGCTAGCATCTCCTTCTCGTACGTGGAGAGGCCCAAGGTGCGGGGTGCCAAAGCCTTGCTGAAGTAGGCCAACGGCCGCCCCTCCTGCATCAACACCGCCCCAATTCCTACTCCTGAAGCGTCCGTCTCCACTACAAACTCCTTGGTGAAATCCGGTAGTGCGAGCACCGGTGTGGTCGTCATAGCCTCCTTGAGAGCGGAAAAGGCCCGCTCCGCCTCGTCATGCCACGTAAAGGACTCTTTGTGGAGGAGCTGTGTGAGTGGGCGTGCCAGCTTCCCATAATCCTTCACGAACCTCCTATAGTACCCAGTGAGGCCCAGGAAGCCTCGAAGTGCGCGTACGGTAGCCGGCCGCGGCCACTCCACCATGCTCTCAATCTTCTTTGGGTCTGCCCTGACCCCTTGTGCCGAAACAGATGCCCCAAATATTCCACCTCTGACTGCCCAAACGAGCATTTCGACAGCTTGACATAGAACTGATGCTGTCGCAAAATTGTAAGAACCTGTGCCACGTGCTCAACATGCTCCTCCCATGACCGACTGTATATCAAGATATCGTCGAAGAATATGAGTACCGATCGCCGTAGGAGTGGCCGGAAGGTCTCATTCATCACGGCCTGGAAGGTCGATGGGGCATTGGAAAGCCCAAAGGGCATCACCAAGAACTCGTAATGCCCGTCGTGTGTGCGAAACGCGGTCTTTTGGATGTCTTCCGTCTTCATCCGAATCTGGTGGTAGCCGGAACGGAGGTCCAGCTTGGTAAACAAACTCGCCCCATGCAGCTCGTCCAAGAGCTCTTCTATCATCAGTATCAGAAACTTGTCTTTGATCGTGGACTCATTCAGGTTGCGGTAATCCACGCAGAAACGCCAAGACCCGTCTTTCTTTTTCACCAGGATGATGGGTGAGGAAAAGGCGCTGCTGCTCGACCGTATGATGCCGGTCGCCAGCATCTCCTTCACACTCTTCTCGATCTCGGCCTTCTGAATGTACGAGTATCGATAGGGTCTGACGTTCGGGGGCGCAGCCCCTTCCTTCATCTGTATGCCGTGATCCCTGAACCTGGGCGGAGGAAGGCCCCGGGGCTCCTGGAACACATCTCTGAACTGGGACAAAAGTACCTGTATCTCCTCTGGAATGTCTGGTGGGTCGTGGGCCACGGCCTCTACCCCCACTACCATGGCTATCGGGGATCCCTGCTCCTCTAACCGCTGCAAGCTCCTCACAGAAATCTCCTTCAGTGGTGAAGACCGAATGCCCTGTAGGCAAAAATCCTTCCCCTGCTGGGTGAATTCCATCGTCAAACGGACCCAGTCGTAGTCACCCTCTGTAACTGCCGTAACCATTGGACCCCCAACACCATGTCCGAACCCCGAATCGGAAGTAAGTACATATCCGTGTGGCACAAATAGCCCTGCACGCGAATCTCCACCCCCTTCATCACCCCCTCGCATCTCAGCTTGCTCCCATCTGCCACCATAACCTGGAAGGCCGCCTCCCTGTCGATCGTCTGTCCCACCTTGGAAGCAACTGCCAGGTTGATGAAATTGTGGGTGCTCCCACTATCCACCAGGATGGTCACACGCTCCTTGCCCACCACGCCTGTGAAACGAAGCGTCACCGGGGTGGTGCAACCCTCCATGGCCTGCAAGGAAACCCCGAACTCTGCCAAATCCATATCCTCCACGTCGGCTTCCTCCGGATGGTCCTCCTCGTCATCCTCCTCCCGCAGCATAAACACCTGGACCTTCTGGCAGGCGTGTCCCTTGGTGTACTTCTCATCGCAATTAAAGCACAACCCTTTCTCCCTCCTGGCCTGCATCTCTGGCCATGTCAACCTGGTCACTGTCGGCCGTATGGCCGGTGGCTGCTCGCGTCGTACCGCCGCGGAAGCCGCGGGTGGCTTGGTCGTCATCCGGCTCCGCTGCCTGTTGTAACGCTCCTCCTGTATTCCGGCGATGCTAATGACATGACTCAGACTGCGTGGCAAGTATGCGTGGACCTCGTCCCGTAAGTGGTCCTTCAACCCTGAGATGAAGCAACTCAACAAGGTCTGCTCCCCCCATGCGACACGGTTTGCTAATCTCTCGAACTCCGTCCGATACTCCGTGACGGTCCCCCTCTGCCGCAGTTTTTGAAGGGTGGCTTCCACATCCTCGTACTCCAGAGGCCCAAAACGAGCCGAGAAGGCCTCGATGAACTCCGGCCACAGGGCAAAAGTGCGTCCCCGTAAAAACCATTGCGTCCACTGATACGCGTCCTCCTCCAGATGGAAGACTGCCAGTTGTACCCACTGAGCCTCGGGAATCTCCTGATATTTGAAAAACAGCTCTGCTTTTTGTATCCATTCCAGGGCGTCCCCTCCCCGGAACTTAGGAAAATTCATCCGTGTCCGCTTGGGTTGCATGTATGGTCTCTGATAAGCCCCTCCCAAACCGCCACCGTCTGGTCCCATCCCTCCGGGTTGCCCAAAATCTCCTTGGATTCCTCCCTGATTCCACCCCGGGTTCCTTCCCGGTCCCATAGTGGCCGGACCGTATCCCCCGTTAGGAACAGTTGCTGGTGGGGACGGGAAATTCCCCGTTGTGCCCCCGAGAGGAACCACATTTGCTCCGGTGGGGCGAAACACCCCAAATCCTTGATGCTGTGGCCTCCATGCTTGTCCTGGGTGCTGTCCGGGACCCCTCCTTGCCGCAGCAGTCCGCCGTGAGCCGGCAGGGGCTGTTCGAACCCCCACGTAGAAGACGCACCTCCGCCGGGCCCCCAGGGCCCTCCCGCAGCCTCCGCCGCCCGACTGGGCCCATTCCGGGGCTGTTCCGGCATCCAAGAGGAAGCCGCACCTCCGCCGAACCCCCTGCTGCCCCATCCGCCAGGATCGGGGTATCCGCCCGTCATTCCGCTGGAGCGGGAAGGAAGCGGAGGCCCGCGCGCGGTTTCTGGCGCGATTCCCGCGCCGAATCCGGATCTCGACGCGCCCGTCGTCCCGCCTCCGTGACTCCCGCACCCCGTGCTTCCTCCGTTAGGGAGATTGGTCGCCTCCGTGTCCGATCCCGCGCCGTTTACGGCTTTTCCCTTCAGATTTTGCAAGAGGAGGGATTTCAACTCCTCCATCTTCTCATTGAGGCATTCCTCCAAGTGTTGTTGCGAGTCCTTCATGCTTGCTTCGATTGCCGCCACGGAATCCGTCAACGCCGCGTAGTTCTCCTCGATGGCGGCCAAACGCGCCGTCTCTGCCTCCGTACGCGTCACCATGGTCGCAGGAAGGATGCTCTGATACCAAATGTTATGCTACCGCTAGAGATATAAGCAAAGAGGAAACTAGAACAAAAGACGGCTAGAGTTTTAGTGGATGAAGAAGAGAATACCTGAAAATAGATCATCATGCTCCATAGAGGGGGGAAAGGGGTATTTATGGAGCCCCCTTTTCCCAGGGCCGGCCGGCCCCAATTGAGGGCTGAACCGGTGTGGTTCAACCCTCCCTCCTCTTAATGATTAATTGCGGGCTGAACCGGATGGTTCAGCCCGGTCTTGGTCCGGCGCTCCTTTAGGTCTTCTGGCGTACTTGAATCCTCGGAACCGCAGATCGTCCGGGGCCATAACACGAACCTAGTCACGACGTATATGATTTCGCGATATCGCTGGGTGATATAAATATCGCGGGCGGTATCACCACGTTTCGGCCACGATCGTCGACTTACCTACCACAACCTTCTCAGCGTAGGACACGTGGCAACACGACAAGCTAACGACTGTGATATTACTATCGCTGGCGATATCGGCCGAAGTCTTTAAAAAGCAGAGAGTTTGTTTGTCCAAGGTTACACCTTCTGGAGCTTTAATTTATACGTTTTCTCAGCCCTTCATCTCTGAATTCAGAGCACTCCCAACTACTTCCTTCGAGTTCAAGAGTTTAGATGAGATCTTCGCACACTTCAACTCCGACGATATTCGCAAAGATTCTTCATCTCTTTCAGAGCTCTACATTCTAGGGAGTTTTAAATTTCAGATTTTTATTTGCATTCTTTCTTTTATTTTTGTAAACGGTAGTGATTTCGCCGACTTGTGTGTGGCGACTAGGCCTTAAGTGATTTAAGGGGTAATTCATCACCGTGTGTGCAGTGACTAAGTTGTGGTGAGATCTAGGGGGAGACTAAAGGCCGTATCTAGGAAAAGATAGACTATAACTGTCCGGTCTTAGGGAGGACCAGTGAAGTTTCAAAACGGATTTTTACTCATGGCTTTGATATCAAGCTCTATTGAAATCAAAGTTTTATGTATTCATTTTTGTGGAATAAAATCTTTGATTCAATTTTCCGAAAATTTCTAAGTTATTTTATTTAAGTGTTTGTAAGAAAAATTGTTTTTGCCATTTTAATTATTGTGAATTTTTTTTATTTATTTCTTAAAAATTTGTAAATACCCTTATTCCTATTCGAAGTGCATCATAAGATTCAACACTACACACTATCAGGAACCACCCTCTACTTCGAAGACCCAAGACTCTCCCCCTAGGCAGAGGGGACCAATCCCAATACTATCACTATCACCGGAGTCACGGGCATGACATGGACGAATGTATACGCCTAAAGGAGGAAGTCGAGCGGCTCGTGCGTCTCGGCCATCTCAAGGAATTCCAAGGGAAGAAGGCGCGAACCCCGGTCCGCTTGAGGCGCAAACGAACAAAGATTCTTCGCCACCTCCATCTGGACCGGACCCCGGTCCTCCTGAGGCGCGAACGAACAAAAGTTCTTCGCCACCTCCACTTAGACGGATCCCGGTCCTCCTGAGGCACGAACTGAAGGAGAAAATAATGAGGGTAATCGACGTACCTTCGGAAGGACGGCTCGACAGAAGAGGATTCCCGCCTCTTATCCTTCTCCGCCACCAGCGACAACTTGGGATCCTCTCGAGAAACCGGCTCGTTTGCAGGCAGCTCTGGGGACTCCTCAGTCTCGTGAACGACAGGCGGAGGATCATCGACCGGCTCGTCCGGGCAGTCATCAACAACTCCACAACGACTTTAGGGGCGACAGTGGATGGTCCGCCTTCCCCTGCCTCAACAAGAACACCAACTTTCTTTTCTTACCGCGCTCCAAGGGAACGACCTAGCTCCGCTCCGCGTAAGTCGAGAGGCCAACAAGAATCAATCTTGTCAATCTTTTCTCAGCAATGAATGCTCCGATATTATGCAGAATGGCCGCCAGCCCGCGAGGATCCTCAAAGCCAAACGCCGGGGTAAAATCATACTCCAGCCCCTCAGAAGCTCCTACCAAATCTCAGACAGCTTCCAAGGATTTCAGGCAAACCTAAACATCGTTCCCCTGTGGAGGTAGTCGGTCTTCTCTTCGAACTCAAGCCACTTCTTGTTGCTCTGCACCTCGATTCGGTCACCATTGCCATGACAAACCTCGCACCACTCGCAAAAGACCCAGACAATCATGTGGGAGTTGTGCTCTCAGAAGAAGCAGAATCGTCCCTTGATCCTCGTCATACCAACTGAGGAAAACTGCGAGACTGGCACGCCACAAAATTACAAGACCATGACCACCTCCTCGGCAGGAGGGATCCAGAAGCCCGCCTTCAAGCACCCCTCTGTAATGGCGAAACAACCCGGAGGAGGGTTTTGAACGCGCTCCCACGGAGAAGGAATCCTGATCTCCACGCCCTTCATAATTCCGAAACACTTCCGCCACGAGCTCACCCGATCCGCACTCAAAGTCGAGGCAAGGCGTAAAGACCTCGACGGAACAACACGCCCTGAAGTCTGAAATAAAAAAAAGAGGGAAGTACGAGGGACAAGGCCATGCGATGCACGACCAAACGCCTAGACAGCCGAGCCGCACCGCACGCACGCACCCGATCGAGCTCCCGCTGCACGCGCCCAACCTAGTGCGCGCCGAGCACGCGCCCGTCCTAGCGCGCTCGGAGCACGCGCCCGACCGAGCGCTCCCTTGGACGAGCGCGCGTCACCCGGCTGTGCGCGCTCCCCACGACCGGCGCTCCCGCCGCCCCCGATTCCTGCGTTGCCACACCCCGACGCGCCTGTCTTCCTTCCTCTTTCTCTCCAGACTAAAAATTTCTCCAGCAAATAAACACTGACCTTCTTGGAGGGAGACATGGTGGCGAGAACACTTCGCAGACTAAAATGTCAGATGCCCCGCTGAAACATGGCTAAAAGCATAGTATGCCACTTTTTTTATACGGCCTGCAGCGGACTAACAATGGAAGGTCTTATTAAGGCTGGAATATATCATGTCACATTCGGCTCTCCCTAAAGAAGCAGCAGAACGAATCATATCTCAGTCAGAAATCTCGCACAAGGGGCAAAAAATATCCTCCCCACTATGAGAAAAATTACCCGGTTCAAATTAAAAAGGTTTCTTTAGCTCCAAATCACCAGCAGATAACTATTCGTGGAAATTTGGGGACATTTGATGGGGTCCTCCCCTTGGTTTTCTCAGACCGAGCTAAAGAAGCCCAACAATTGCACAAGAAGAAACACACGCAAACGCAACCGGCCCAAGCGCCCCCGCGCCCCCGCGCCCCCGCGCCCCCACAGCATGCAGCGCGAGCGCAGCGTGCGCCCCCATGCTCGGTAGCACGTACGCTAACGCCCGCTGACGGCCTCTGTTGCTACCGGCCGCCTCCGTCGTCGGACAACTCACCCAGACCGCCTGGGGGAATGTTCGTCATTTTGTGAAAATTGGTGATACAAGTGACCGAAATGGGACTACGTCATTCGCCAACTCAAAACTCAACCCGACGCAATTACCAGCATGACCATCCAAAAAACTATAAGAAAGCCCCCAGGCCTTCATTTGAGGACAAACGACTCCAAAAACTAGAGAGAGCTCTGAGGTTTCCCGGCGAGAACGTGAGACTTAGATCGTTTCTCCGCTTGGAATTCGCTCTGCTCTCTCTATCTTGCACAATCCACGACGCTTTGGACGTTTCTGTGAGCTCGGGAAAAGACACTGGAAAATGCTCCCGCAAAGCAATGCTCACGTGGACGCTCTCATACAAGCTTCGTGGACGATCTCATACAAGCTTTGTGGACACTCTCATCCAAGCTTCGTGGATGCTCTCACCCAAGCTTCGTGAACTTAGTTGTACAACCCCGTATTTGGCAAATGAGTTCCTCAGAAGGGGTCGGGACCCAAAAGGGTCGTTCGGTTTTATTGGGCTAGGCAAGCCGAGTAGGAGAGTGGTCGGGTCTCACCCCTGTTCGCGCTTGGCATCAACTGAAGGCTAGCAGAGGGGGCGGGTGGGGTATTATGACCCGCACTTGCCCCATACTCTAGTTTGACAGCGAGTGCGGGTCTCCTCAGGCACTCGTCGCCTCAGGCGAGAGGACGGCTTGCCCGACAACTTTTCTCTAGGGGAAGTCCAACTGGGTCTGCTAATAGCCTCTCCAAACAACAGAGTTACGTTGTTGGCAGACCACTTTGGGCTGTGTATGGTAGAACCAAAAAACGGGATTCCGCTATGTGCAAGCCAGCCTTGGAAAACTCTAAATAGACCCTTAAAGACACCTGTGGAGGAGATCCGTTTCTTTTGGCGTTTTTCTCCTCTTGTCAGCTTTGGTTGGCTTCCAGTGTCCTCCAAGGTGCTCAGCTTCAGCATTACCTTAGGAGGGGAAGCTCTATTCGATCTTTCAGGTGTGTGGCGGGACCTCCTCGTTGCAGCTCTGAGTCCGTTCCTTAGTTTTTAGCCACCAGTCAAGTGTCCTGGCCCGGGAGAAGTAGGTGTGGGATACACCCCTTGGGTCCGAGCTAAGCCCTATGGCTAGAGGTGAAGGAGAAGCTGATCAAGGCAACCCACCGCCTCCGGCGGGGAGGGGGGGTCACGATTGGGATGTTTGAACATTTCAAGAGGGACGTCTTGCAGACCCTGCATCTCGTATTCGCCGCAAGGGGCGAGTGCTCGACACTCGCCATCCCAGTAGTCACGTCCTAACAGCTAGGCGAGAAGCTGCACTGGAAGAACTTGACGGGGTTTCTGGAAGAGAGGAGAGGGATCATCAGTTCGGCACTTGCGCAGAAACGGACGATCGGCGGAGGATAAGTGGAAGAACTCGACAGGGCTCGCCGAGGGTTTCTGGAGGATACGAAGCCGCCTATGCCTTTTAGGTTACGCGACTAACGGAGGTAGTGAATTAAAACGGGGCAGAGTCGATTTTTTTTATATTAAAATAGGATCGTTCGGATCGCTAATGGATCACGATCCTAGCGATCCTACGATTCAGCACGCGATCCATCGCTAGTCAAGTAGGATTTCGATCCCGAAACCGATCCGGATCGAAATTAAAATTCCGGATCGTAGGATCGTGCGATCCTACGATCCGGATCGCGATCCTGACAACATTGCTCCAAGGGTCGAAGGAGGGGGAAGATCTGACTCTGTATCTTGGGCTTGGGGTAGGGGCTGAGGCTGTGAGCTCCGTCTTGGTCCGAGAGGAAGAAAAGAAACAGCTGCCCATCTATTATGTTAGTAGGGTCATGAAGAAGGCGAAGTCTAGATACCCCATCCTGGAGAAGCCGACATTTGCCCTGGTCGTTTCGGCCCGGAAGCTAAGGCTTTATTTTCAAGCACACTCGATCTGAGTCGTGACCGACAACCCTCTTTGCAATATCTTTGAGGGAGTAGAGCACTCAGGAAGGCTGACGAAGTGGTCGGTAGAACTTGAACGAGTTTGACATCTCTTTTGTCCCTCGCTTATTGGTGAAAGCTCAGGCGGTGACGGATTTCTTGGCTGACTACGCAGTTGAGGTGGATGAATCAGGGTCTTCTCAGCTGGTAGCATAGAAAGTGCTGGTGGACGGGGCTTCGGGAAGACACTCCCTGGGAGGAGGGTAATCTTGGAAAGCCCCCAGGGGACGAAGATAGAGCAGATACTAGTGATACACTTCCCTATTACCAACAATCAGGCAAAATGCGAAGCCGTGATTGCGGGCTTGCGACTGGCCAAGGAGCTAGGGTCCACGATGTAGAAGTGCTAACAGACTCAATGGTGGCGGCCTCACAAATTAGGGGAGAGTTTGAGGCAAGGGAGCTCACGCTTCAATGGTATTTAGTAGAGGTGAGGGGGCTCCGCGACCTAGCCGGATGACCAGGTACTTGGATAAGCACGTCCGAGTCAAGAAGTTTGCGAAGGGAGATCTTCATGCTAAAGAAGGTCGATGCGGCTGGAAGGTCGGCAGCAGTGGGAAAACTTAATCCAAACTGGGAGGGCCCCTATGTAATTGAGGAAGCCTGAAGTCAGGGGGGATACCGCCTCCAAAATGTGGACGGGGTGTCCGTCGGTCACACCTAGAGTAGTGGTGATTTGAAGCGCTTTTACACATGAATTGAATAATAAGAATACTTGTCTTCTTAGTACTTCTCCTTCTCCGTGTTCCCGTTTGAGAAAATGACGAAGTGTTTTTAATTGACCCCGAGAAGATCCCGCTGTCAGACTCTCACTAACTGGCAGGGGTGGAAGACACTCGGTGGTAGGTTGTGAAAAAAAAGATGTTGAAATATTGTCCCCGAGCAGACTCGCTGACCAGACTCTCACTAGTTGGCAGGTCCGAAGGCTCACTCGGTGACAGGTAGTGAAAGAAAAAGGGATGTTGAAATATTGGTCCCGAGCAGACCCGCTGACCAGGCTCTCACTAGCTGGTAGGTCCGAAGACTCACTCGGTGGCAGGTTGTGAAAAGAAAAAAGGATGTTGAAATATTGGCCCCGAGCAGACCCGCTGATCAGGCTCTCACTAACTGACAGATCCGAAGGCTCAATCGGTGGCAGGTTGTGAATGGAAAAAAAGATGTTGAAATATTGGCCCAGAGCAGACCCGTTGACCAGGTTCTCGCTAGCTGGCAGGTCCGAAGGCTCACTCGGTGGCAGATTGTGAAAAGAAAAAAGAATCAGTTTCTTTACAAAAAATGCCCCACCCGCGAGTACAAAATAAAACAAGAAGAGAAAAGGAGAAAGTAATACAACAAAATAAAGAAAGCTGCGAGAGCCCAAAAATGAGTCCAAGCCCCAGTCTTCAAGACTTGTCGTCGTCGTCACTGCCGTCACCACTGCCGCCGTCTTCGTCGTGCTCGTCGCCAAAAAGCGAGTCGAACTCCTCTGACAAGTCGGCTGGAAGGTATAGCTCCGGGACCAGGTCCTTCGCAGTAATCTTCTCGCAGTCGACCCGTAGCACGCAGAGTGTCTGCATCATACGAAGCGTGTGCTCGGCGGCCTTTATGGCGGTGGTCCTCATCATCTTGTCCACCTCCAACTCGGAAAACTGTTTCTCCCGGGCGCCCTGGTGGGTTGACTCGCCGCGCTCCGGGGGGAGGACAGTGGCAACGAACCGGGCGACATCAACCTTCAAGCCCTTATTCTCCTTTTCCAAATGGGCGATACGTGCGTGCAGTCGGTCCATAGTAGCGGCATCCTGCAAAGTGGCGAAGTGGAGGACGGTTAGAATAACTAAAGAGAGTAACATTACAAGCTCCCATAAGGAGTTGAAGACTCACCACTCCACCAGAGCTCGCCTCCAGGAGTTTCTCGGCAGTCGCCAACCTGAGTGCCAGCCCTTCCGCCTCTTCAACCGCGGCTTCCAGCGTGACTTCGTCCCGGTGCCAATCCCGGGAAAGATGTAGGTTGCGACATGAGTTCATGTGGGCAAGCTCCAGTGATCATAGCTGCGCACGCGCGCTCTCGCGGGCTAGGGTCTGAGTGGACAGGTCGTCATACTTGGACGTGCTCCTCCAACCATAGAGCCCGAAGCTGAGGGCGTAGGCGTGCCTGCTGTGGGGCTCCACTTTGACCATGAGGGGAAGAGAGTGGAGATGGAGGCTCGGTTGGACTTCTCGTTCCAGAGAACCATCGACTCTCCTGAGCTATCCTTGAACTTCTGCCCCAGCAAGAAGTTGGGTGCGATTCGGGTTGCCCTTCTTCTGGTTCTGGCGGTCCTGACTCGATGGGGGCTTCGGGAGCCTCGCCTCCTGTTAATTTTCTTTTGGGGGCCTTCTCGCACTCCTTATCTTTGGTCGCTGGGGTTTTCTTCATCTGCTTGGGCGGGACCATTGGAGGGGGGAGTCGTGACCGGCAGGTGTTGTTCTTTTCTTGCTCCCGGAAGGAGCAGAGGAGCCCGATATCTCGCGGTAGGTTGATGCGGCCTTCTTGACTCACAAAAGCTTGGTGGCGGGGGCTCGGGCACTCGCGTATGGAGGGTTCATGGGGATGAATTGCTCACCTGCATCACAAGGGGGTAGTTATCACTAGAAAGGAGAGTAAGCCGCGTGATACATAATGGTATGAAGAATGTAAGTTAGATTGTACCTTCACCGAGAAGCACCAGAAGAAGCGAGTCGACGTTTCGCCTTATGTAGGCAACCTCAAAGTTCTTCTAGAGGAAGAACTGGTGCAGCTTTGCGTCCATGCCGCCCACCTGCGACGCGCGGTAAGTGATGTTGCCCAAATTCCCCTTGACGAAGGCGAACTTCGTGATCCAGTGGTGGTATTTGTTGGCAAAGTGGCGAGTGGAGGACGGTTAGAATAACTAAAGAGAGTAACAGTACAAGCTCCCATAAGGAGTTGAAGACTCACCACTCCACCAGAGCTCGCCTCCAGGAGTTTCTCGGCAGTCGCCAACCTGAGTGCCAGCCCTTCTGCCTCTTCAACCGCGGCCTCCCGCGTGACTTCGTCCCGGTGCTAATCCCGGGAAAGATGTAGGTTGCGACACGAGTTCATGTGGGCAAGCTCCAGTGATCATAGCTGCTCACGCGCGCTCTCGCGGGCTAGGGTCTGGGTGGACAGGTCGTCATACTTGGACGTGCTCCTCCAACCATAGAGCCCGAAGCTGAGGGCGTAGGCGTGTCTTGCTGGGGGCTCCACTTTGACCATGAGGGGAAGAGAGTGGAGATGGAGGCTCGGTTGGACTTCTCGTTCCAGAGAACCATCTATTCTCCTGAGCTATCCTTGAACTTCTGCCCCGGCAAGAAGTTGGGGTGCGAGTCGGGTTGCCCTTCTTTTGGTTCTGGCGGTCCTGACTCGATGGGGGCTTCGGGAGCCTCGCCTCCTATTAATTTTCTTTTGGGGGCCTTCTCGCCCCCCTTATCTTTGGTCGTTGGGGTTTTCTTCATCTGCTTGGGCGGGACCATTGGAGGGGGGAGTCGTGACCGACAGGTGTTGTTCTTTTCTTGCTCCCGGAAGGAGCAGAAGAGCCCGGTATCTCGCGGTAGGTTGACGCGGCCTTCTTGACTCACAAAAGCTTGGTGGCGGGGGCTCGGGCACTCGCGTATGGAGGGTTCATGGGGATGAATTGCTCACCTGCATCACAAGGGGGTAGTTATCACTAGAAAGGAGAGTAAGCCGCGTTATACATAATGGTATGAAGAATGTAAGTTAGATTGTACCTTCACCGAGAAGCACCGGACGAAGCGAAGTCGACGTTTCGCCTTATGTAGGCAACCTCAAAGTTCTTCTGGAGGAAGAACTGGTGCAGCTTTGTGTCCATGCCGCCCACCTGCGACGCGCGGTAAGTGATGTTGCTCAAATTCCCCTTGACGAAGACGAACTTCATGATCCAGTGGTGGTATTTGTTGGCGGTCTCACACACTTTGAAGTGTGAGCCAGAAAATAAGGCGATGTCATCGTTGGTCGCGCGGTAGATGAAGAGCTTGCGGAACACAGTGAGGTTGAATTCAATCCGCTCCTCGCGCATGAAGCAGGCGAATGCCACCAGCATCGCGATGGCGTTGGTGTTCAGCTGCACGGGAATGGCGCCGAGGTACTTCAGGCGTCAGGGCCTGATGCACTTCAGGCCATAGAGGAAGACGGAGGCCCACCTCGAAGTGCAAGATTGGGATCGCGAGTTCGTCTTCGAAGATAGTGTTAATCGTCTTGCCTTTGTTCAGTGCGTGTGCGATGAACCCTAGAGGGATGTACTCGGCAACGCAAGAGAGATACTCCTGCTCGGTCAAGTTGCCTTCGAAGAAGCAGTGATCCAGGAACTGTTGCGCGCATTTTGATCTGCCGTCCGCCAGCTCGTCATCTCCTCCCATCGTAACAGATCGAGAAGAAAGGAAAACGAGCAGCAGCGAGAGCTAGAAGAGGGCAGGGCGAGATCACACAAGAAATAAACGCAGTGGTTGAGAAGTACGGTAAAAAGAGGGGGGGGGCTATTTATAGATGGTGCCGGGAATGATTGATAAAAGATGGGGGGGGGAGTGAGTGCGGATAGCCAACCCGCCACTCCTCTACCTCGTCCGCAGCACAACTCCATGACCCACCCACCTAGCTGTGGACCGAACCCAAGCAGCACCGCGTTTCGCAACTAGAACTCGCAAAAAAGGGTTTTTAACACAGTGGCACATGAAACACAAATCACAGACACTCGCTAAGCACAAGGAAATTCAATAATAAGATAGTCAGTTCAAAAACAAAATGCAGGAAAACTCAAGCACTCGCTAAACAAAAATGAAAAGTGTAGCCTGGGCGGGTGCGGGGGGCGAGAGCCAGTAGACTCAAAATTGGAGTCATTTCCATCTCTCCCGGCGTCGCGCCCCCGTCCCGGGAGGATGGTGGGGATTGTTGTATTCTCGAACCGCGTTGAGTTCTAGTTTCACAACGCGTAGATGCTCCTTGATTCGCTCGATATGCACCCCGGGGGAAGTCGCCTCGCCGCTAGCTCCTTGTCTTGCCTCCGCCGCCAGCAACACGTAATCTCTCTCTAAGTTGCTCAGTCGTTGTTCGTTGTCGACCTGCTCCGCCTGCATCTCACGGAGCATGTGTCCATGCTTCCGCAGAACCTCCGCCACCCGCCTCTCCATCCCCTCAGGATTTCGTGCATCACCAAGGAAGTCCTCCATTGTTTCGGGAGAGGGAGGCGACGAGCACGCACCCGCGTCGGAGGACTCGGCCACCGAGATGTCCTGAGTATCTGCAAAGGGGCGAGAACAGATATCAAAGTCAACACCATCATGAAGAATGGGCGAGTGTTTCAACAGACCATGAGAAGGACCGACTTCTTTGTCGGGCTGACGACGAGATGGGCTTGGTCGTCCCTGAAAGGGATTGTTGAGGGGGAGCGAGAGCGATTTTCCAGGACCTAGTGGAAAGGAGATCTTGGTCGCGGATTTGGGCAACAAAAGGGGTTTGAATGGTGAGAGTGCCCCGGGTCTGAGCAGCAGTAGTAGGGGCAGGATCGTTCGCAGCCTCGTGGATGGGTGACTTCGACAGTATCACCCTTAGACCGGTGCCCCCGAAGGAAGCAGCTGCAGAATACAACTATCAATCAGTGCGTGTAGTAAGGAAATGTACTCGACAATGCAACAGAACTTACCTGGAATCTGCTGAAGTGTGTCAGGGGAGGCCCGGGTGCTCGCCCCTTCGAAGGGGTGGGTCTCCTGAGCCTTTAGATGACTTGCGCTGGCGGGAGGATGCGAGTCGAGGTCTGCAATGGTGCCCCCTGAGCCGACCTCTTGTGATCAATTTTCCTGCGGGCACCAGGGTTAATTATGACCATAGTGTTAAAGCGTGATACGAGTAACTCAGATTATAAGAACCTGCGATTCTTTAGGGCGCGGGAGCTCGTGACCGGGCTCTGGGAGCTGCGAGTTGGCCGGAGCGAGCTCGTTGGGCGTCGGGTCGCGCCTCCACCTTTTTTGTCGTCTTCTTCCGCTTCGAGGGGGAGCTGGAAGATTTGTGGGACGCCCATGATAGGATCCCGAGCGAGTAAGATTTGTTTTGCTCTCGAACATCATCAAGACGATCCTGAAGCTCCTTGGAAAGAGGCATTTCTTACGAGATGAGCATGGGAAGAGTGTAGGAAGTCTTCTTGTATATATAGTGTAATGTGGGACCCACCAAAGATTCTTTTGGAGATAGGTCACCACTTGCCAAATACCCGGGGTTGGACTTTTCTATCCGAGTCTGGCACAGGCTCGTAAAGAGCGGGGATTGTGTACAACCCTGTATTTGGTAAGTGGGTTCCTCAGAAGGGGTAGGGACCCAGAAGGGGTCGGGACCCAAAAGAGGCGTTCAAGTTTTATTGGGCTAGGACGAGTGGTCGGGTCTCGCCCTGTTCGCGCGTGGCATCAAATGAAGGCTAGCAGGAGGGGGCGAGCGGAGTGTTTCTGACCCACACTCGCCCCGGAGTCTACTTTGACGGCGAGTGCGGGTCTCCTCGGGCACTCGCCGCCTCAGGCGAGAGGTTGGCTTGCCCAACAGCTTTTCTCTAGGGAAGTCCAACTAGGTCTGCTAATAGCCTCTTCCAAACAGCTGAGTTACGGTGTTGGCATATCAATTTGGGCTACGTATAGTAGAACCAAAAGGAGGGATTCCGATATGTGCAGGTCAGACTTGGAAAACTATAAATAGACCCTTAAGGGCACCTTTGGAGGAGATCTGTTTCTTTGGCTTCTTTCTCCTCTGGTCAGCTTTGGTTGGCTTCCAGTGCTCTCCAAGGTGCTCAGCTTCAGCATTGGCTTAGGAGGGAAGCTCTCTTCGATCTTCCGGGTATTTGGCGGGACCTCATCGCTGCAGTTTTGGGTCTGTTTCCTTAGTTTTTAGCCACCAGTTAAGTGTCCTGGCTCAGGAGAAGTAGGTGTGGGCTACACCCCTTGGGTCCGAACTCCTCTCGAGACCGAGTGTTGGTTTCAACATTAGTTTATTTTCCGCTCTTTCTGCACTCAAAGCTTGTAACGAAGATGTGACTTGTCACCCTCCGAGGAACCCACAACACTTGTAATCAAAGCTGAATAGTGGATTTTGTCCCGCCACACGGTTTTTCATCCTTTCCGGATTTTCCATGGTAAAAAAAGCCTTTCATAATTCCCGCTGGATTTTCATTGACTATTTGCGCGTTCGGTAAAACTCCGAGCTAAGACGGTCCGATTCTCTGCACCGGAGAAAAACCGGGCAACACTACTCAATATGTAACATGGAAAACATAAGTCTTTATGTAGGAGGGAAACAAGAATTCAACTTTACAGCAATAACAAAAATGTCATCAATTCTAAAGGATTTATAATAACAACCCCAACTGCCTTTAACGGCTCTTTTTGCCACATCAATAGATCATCCTCAAAAGCATTCTTGTCCTCAAGGATTAAAATCTTAAAATTGTTGACGTAACTCCACCCAACTTTCCCAAGTTGCAATCTTTTGCGGGGAATTTCACCACTAAATTAGGACCCGAGCCCTTACCCTCCCATGGTAGGGGATCAATCTTCAGATCTCGTATTTAAAATAACATACAGGGATGATCCAACAACTTCTTGTTTCCCGCCTATATAAGGTCTTCTTGTTTCCCATCTATATAAGGTTTTTTTTTCTATGTTAGATATTGAATAATAAATAATAAATCTAACCCTCTTCCGTCCTCTATGACCCTAAACTCTCTAATTCTTATTTATTTTCTTCAATCTTGATTCCAATCCTACTTGCGTAATTATTTTCTATCTCTATGACTGTAACACTTTGGAACGAAGGTTGTGAGAGAACTTTCCACAACAATTATTGATGTGGCATGAAGAGCCGTTAAAGGAAGTTTCGGCTGTTATTAGAAATCCTTTAAAATTGATGACATTTTTGTAATTTTGATAACTTTGAATTCTTGTTTCCCGCCTATACAAGGTTTTTTTTTCTATGTTAGATATTGAATAATAAATAATAAATCTTACCCTCTTCCGTCCTCTATGGCCCTAAACTCTCTAATTCTTATTCTCTTCATTCTTGATTCTAATCCTACTTGCGTAATTGTTTTCTATCTCTATGGCTATACATTTTGGAAAGAAGGTTGTGAGAGAACTTTCCACAACAATTATTGATGTGGCAAGATGAGCCGTTAAAGGAAGTTACTGTTATTAGAAATCATTTAGAATGGATGCCATCTTTGTAATTTTTATAACTTTGAATTCTTGTTCTCCACCTATATAAGAGCTTATGTTTTCTATGTTAGATATTGAATTGAGAAATAATAAAGCTTCTCCTCTTCTATCCTCTGTGGTTCTAAACTCCCTAAGTCTTATTTCCTCTTCATTTTTTATTCTAATCCTACCCACACAATTGTTTACTATCTTTCCACGACTATATACTTTGATACCAATTGTTGTGGGGAAAACAATTTCGCAGGCAGGATAAAAATCAAGAATGAAGAGAAAATGTGACCTAGAGAGTACAGAACTAAAGAGGATAGAAAGAGGCGGAGCTTTATTATTTCTTATTCAATGTCTAACATAGAAAATAACAGCCCCATAAGCAGGAAACAAGAATTTAAAGTTTCAAGAAATGATAAAGATGTCAACCATTCGAGAATGAAGAGAAAATATGACTTAGAGAGTTTCTAACTAGAGAGAATAGGAGAGGGATAAGTTTTATTATTTCTTATACAGTATCTTACATAGAAAATGGAAATCCTTATACAGGCGGGATACAAGAATTCAAAGTTACATAAATAATAAAGATGTCATCATTCTAAAGAATTTTTAATAACTGTCTTTATCGACTCTTCTTGCCACATCAAATTGATGGGTGGTTTGGTTATGAAGATTAGAGTTTCTTTGGTTTGAATGCAGGAAGAGATGGGCTGACACACAATATGTTGGAGTTGGTTCATTCGCATTGGAGGCGGCAGGAGGTCTGCAAGGTCCGATGTCGTGGTGTGCCAACGGTAGACATGGATAATGTCTGCTATCATCTTGAGGTTCAAAATTTCCTTTTTGCTGAAGATTTTACCGTGGTGATTATTACTAAATTTGTGTTATATTAATGGTTAATTTGATATAGTAATGATGCTCCCACATGATCTTCTTGCATTGATGACTGTTATATTTAAAAAGTTATTAGCAGCCGCTGAAGTAAAATTGTGAGGTTTGATAATGCACTCACAAGTCAGCAGAGTGAGTCTTAGCTAAAGAAAATAAGGTGCACAACAGTCAAAATTGAGTTGACATCAATGTTTTAGCATGATAAACTTAAAAAATGGAAAAATCGGATGGTCTAGACTTAGTGATGAAAGATCCATTACATTTTTGTCTATTATAGTACGAGTCGCTCTCACTGTTGGCTAAGGACATCTGGAGGATTAACACAGGAATTCCCTATCACTTTTGGCTTACATCAAGGTTCAGCTTTAAGCCCTTATCTATTTACTCCTTTTCATAGAGGAGCTCACCAGAACTTATCCAACAAGCAATACCTTGGTGTTTATTGTTTGCGGATGATATCGTTTTGGTTGATGACACGCGCGAGGGTGTAAACGCAAAACCTTAATCTTGGCGAGATACTTTAGAAAAGAAGGGTTTAGGTTGAGTAGGGCAAAAACGAAGTATATGGAGCTTAAATTTAGCAGCACAAGAAGGAC
The DNA here is from genome assembly GCA_039583875.1 of Platanthera guangdongensis. NCBI lineage: Eukaryota > Viridiplantae > Streptophyta > Magnoliopsida > Asparagales > Orchidaceae > Platanthera > Platanthera guangdongensis. The sequence goes on along the minus strand of CM077150.1, from coordinate 14,882,191 downwards.
AGATGACTTCGTTATTAAGTTGGGTGGTCAAGATATTTCCCGTAGTGAGTGTTTTAAATATCTTGGATCGATAGTTCAAAAAGATGAAGATATTGATAAAGATGTGACACAGAAATCCAAACGGGTTGGTTGAAGTGGAAAGACACGTCAGGAATCTTATGTGATCATAAAGTACCACTAAAACTTAAGGGCAAGTTTTACCGTACTGCAATTAGACCCGCGATGCTCTATGGTTCTGAGTGTTGGGCAGTGAATTGTGTACATGAGCAAAAAATGAGAGTTGAGGAGATGAGAATACTTAGGTGGATGTGTGGACACACGAGATTGGATATAATTAGGAATGAAAGTATCAAGGATAAGACAGGGATAGCACCAATTGCAGAGAAGATGCGAGAAGCTCGTCTAAGATGGTTTGGACACGTACAAAGGAGACCATTAGAGGCACCCGTTAGGCATTGTGAGAGTCTAGTCACTTAGGCATGTTAAATGAGGGAGGGGTAGACCAATAAAGACTTGGAATGAAACTGTAAGGAAAGACATAATGTACTTAGGCATTAGTGAGATTATGACAAAAGATAGGGCACAATGGCGACAAAGGATCCATATAGCCGATCCCACTATAGTGGGATAAAGGCTTGAGTGTTGTATAGTAGGAGTCGCTCGATCTTCGACCACCAGCTTCAGAATGCCCAACTGTCAGTTTAGGCGAAGTTGGAGTCTCATTAAAACTTTCGATTGAAGTTTTTATCTTACATTTTTTAGAGGAGTCCAGCGCCGCATTCAAATTTAAATTTATTGAGTGGCTGAGGAAATTGGCTTTTAAATTTTTTAGTTTGTATGAATCAATGCATATATATTTTTTCTCGAAAATTGGAATGAGGCACATGTATGCCTGGAGAAACAAAGTTGATTTTATTTCAAAAGCTAGACTATCCGTTTGGATTCATCAGATTAAACATTCTTATTTCTCTTCAAATAAGTTCTTCAAATTCTGAATTAATTTTGTTGCTGTCAATCTTCTCGATATAATATATAACTGATCTAAGGATAAAATCATAGCAAATGACAGCAATGCACACAAGTACTCTTAGACACTCATGAAATCGTATATATAATTATATTCATAACGATGGATTTCTTATTGAGAATTCTTTCTTCTGCAAGCAAAAAACGGGTGGAAAGATCATACGCCGGACTGGTGGAATTGTCTATCTATTTCGTGGAAGAAACTACAACCCACGTATACGACCTCGATATCCTGTGATGCTTTGGAAGCCAGCAACTCCTGTCTATCCCAAACTCATTCAGGAAGCTCCCGAAGGGCTAACCAAAGAAGAAGCTGAAGAACTACGGCTGCAGGGGCAGAACCTATTACCGATTTGTAGACTAGGTTAGCTAGCTATATTTTCTGCTCTAAATTTACCAATATTTTTATTCCCAATTAATAAGCACATTATTTCAGCTCTGAATTTATCAATCTTTGTATTCACAGTTAACAAAATTTGTGTTGTGCTGATAAAGTCCCTTGATGCTGATAAAGAGTTGATTAATTGCCCTGAATGATAACTTAAGTCTTTGCATATATAATTTGATTTTGAAGGACAAATTTGGTGAATACACTTTTTAGTATAATCTTGATACATAAGGTCAATATATTTTACCTTTTGAGCCTTAATTTATGTGATTTTGATTTTTAAGCTTTTTGTTTTATTGTTTCATTGTATGTATTTTTCTTGCAGCAAGAAATGGGATATTTTTATCTCTTGTTAAGGATGTGAGAGATGCTTTTGAATTAAGCTATTTGGTGAAGGTTAACTGCCGAGGACTAGAACCAAGTGACTACAAAAAAATTGGTGCAAAGCTAAAGGTTTGTGGATTGTTTTTAACATTTTCACATCACATTTAAAATATGAAATTGTTAACTATATACTCGGAATCATAACTTATGCCTCATTTTCACTGTGACATCACGCCAACAATTCTCGTGCTAGAAGTTTGTTGTGATATTTTGATGTGCAGTTTTATATCCAAATGATATTTTGGAGGGATATTTTTGGGGTGTCTGTGTACGTAGTTTTATATAAAATTTATATTCTAGGATTAGGGTAAGAGTGTGAAATTGAACCGTGCCTCCCCTTGTAATTTTGTGTGCATTCATCTAGTGAATCAAAATGTTACTGTCCATTGATGTAGCTCATCTTGGAGTGGTAAGATAAGTTAAATTGTGTTTCACTTTTCTGGATTTATTGGTTGATCTTTATTTGATATCCATAACAACAATGCTATCAAATCACTAATTTCTCATATAGTTTACTAGAGATAATAGTTTCAAACTAAATTCTTAAGAGATCTTTGATATAGTATGCCGAGAAGTGTAGGGTTTGGTGTAAGAAGGGTAGATTATCTGTGATCACCCCTACCATTTTTATTAAGCTAAAAACAAAGGAATAAGTATGGAGATTTATGGGGCGGGCATTTGTTCATTCCCTCAATAATGTCTTTGAAATACCTTACGAAAGCTTTCAACCAATTGAAAACACATTTTTAACCACAAATGAACCACAATATTAGTCAGCCTTTTAGTGAAACTTCTATAAAAGATTCTTAAGCCACGAAAACTTGTAGTCTCTTTCATACTTGTAAACTGGAACTACTATTAAATGGAGTTGACTGTTACGAGCCTATTTCAGCGGCGGTCGGAGTAGTGGTCGGGATGGAGAGGACGGTGGTGGAGGATACAACGGAGCCTTGATCGTGGCTGCCTAAGCGGAGTTGCTCGTTAGAGGAGAAAGCCACCAAAAATCTCACACACAATATATAGGAAATAGACTTCTTCTTTCTTCTAATTACAACCCTCCATATGCTTTTATATAGGCTTACAACATATAAAGAGATGAACAACAATAATGACACCTAATACTAGACCCGGTGCTCGAGGCCTCTACATAATGATAACACCTACACACTTAGAGATAATCATAACGATAAGCAGCCCATAACATCTACGATACGCAGCCCATAACATCACTCTCGTCGTCCAAAAATAGCTTGACCTCAAGCTCAAGGTGGGTCCTCGGTGGAGCTGCTTCATCTGATGCCCTCGTCGTCAGAGTCCTCGGCGTGTAGGTAGAAAAGCCTGTTGCATCTGTGGCCGCGAGTGAACTGCTCGTCACAATTAAAACATAATCTCTAGGCGCGTCGTTGCAACATCTCGACCTGAGATAATCAGTGAACTGATGGGGGTGGAGGGCCCTCGATACGGCTTGTTGAACGATGTTGTTGGTAGGCGAGCAGACCTCCTGTGCTAGATGGATGCGACGATTGCAGAGCCTGGCCAGACTCTTAGCAGTCACTAAGTCTAGAGAGGCCTCAAATTTGACATCCAGTCGCAGGCGGTCGCGAAGTCCGACAGTGAAAATGGCGACCTGCATATCCGGGGCAAGAGTGGCATGCGTCAAAAGAAGCTGAAATTGTTTCAGGTACTCGTCCACGGGCCCCGTTTGTCGTAAAGATGTGAGTTCGCCAATGAGGTTGTTGCGGATAGGAAGTCTGAAACGCAAGTTGCAGAGCCGCTTGAAGTCTTCCCAATTCAGATTCGGCCGGTGGGTGAGGAGTCGAGAGCCCACAAAAGAGCGGAGTCGAACATGTGGAAGGATGCTAGATGCAGTCGGTCTGCTGTCGGAGTTTGTTGGTGACCGAAGAATTGTTCACACTTGGTGAGCCAAGTCAAAGGATGACTCTTCCTATCATAGGTTGGAAAGTCCAACTTGGTGTAGAGTGACACAGTAGTTGCGTCGGGGTGTGCGAGGGCTGGTGGTGGTGACTCGTGGATGGTCGGTGGTGACGACGCGGGGTGGATAACTGGCGGTGCCTGACTGCTGCTTGCTTGATCGTGTGCTGGGGCGGTAGAGAGATCATCGATGCACTTGGAGGGCGCAGTAATGGTCTCCTGATGACGGCCCGTGAGGGCAGTTTGCTGCGCCATGACGGCCTACGTCATGGACATTATTTGACTCATTTGATCAGACGAGTCACCCATAGTGCGAGATAAAAAGCGGGTGACTGGGAGGTCTGCTCGCACTGAGTCGGATGATTGAGAATGACCATGAGAGCCGCGTCGTCGCCGAATGATATGACAAAAACACGTACTCCAATCAGACAAAGCAGGAGCCAACAGAGCGAGAATGTATTTTTGCAGTGTGCTGGACTGGCGGATGCAGCTTGCTTATGATGCGCTGGACTAGCAGAAGGGTTTAATAAGGAGTGTGCTGGACAAAACACGTTTGGGAAGGTCGAACCGGATCGGTCTTTACGCCATCGAAAAAAATCACGCACATGGCTCAAAATTGCAAACGCGGTGGCGTGGGGCTCGACGTCTGGAATGCGTGCGCAGATAACGCTGTGGAATTGTCGGGCTGGAGTTCGCTGAACAAAACACGCAGAATCGTCGGGCTCGACGTCTGGAAGGCGTGCGCAGATAACGCCATGAAAGGCATGGGCTTTGTTTGCAGAGTCGCCGACAGCTCAAGGATGCTGCAACTGAGTGAGGACTTCGACGATACTGGAGTTGAGTGAGGGCGTGGATGCTGGAGGAGCTGGATGGCGCTGGTGCAGAAGACGGGCGAAGCAATCCTAGTGGCTGGACGCGATGGAGTAGAGCAGGAGTCGGACGGAGGATGCAGTCGCTGCGAATGGCGTGGAGCAGGGTGCAGTTGCTACTGTTGGCATCGTAGGCGAAGCGGATGCTAGGTTACGTCGTCGACTAGAACAGAACGTGGGTGTGTGCGTATAGTAGGATACGTAGCGAGGCGTCAGAATGGGAAAACAGTGTCTGATTGTGAGAATAATGTGGAAGAGGACCGATAGCTCTGATACCAAAGTTGTTACGGGCCTATTTCAGTGGCGGTCGGAGTAGTGGTCGGGGACGGAGAGGACGGTGGTGGAGGATACAACGGAGCCTTGACCGCGGCTGCCTAAGTGGGGTTGCTCGTAAGAGGAGAGGGCTACCATTGATCTCACACACAATAGATAGAAAATAGACTTCTTCTTTCTTCCGATTACAACCCTCCATATGCCTTTATATATGCTTTACAACATATAAAGAGACAAACAACAATAATGACACCTAATACTAGACCCGGTGCTCGAGGCCCCTACATAATGATAACACCTTGACACTTAGAGATAATCATAATGATACGCAGCCCATAACATCTACAATACGCAGCCCATAACATTGACCTTCTTGCATCTTCTGCACCTTCTATAGAAATATCAAAATTTATGAGAACTATTTGCTTCTTCAAATAAATGAAAGAGTTTCACCTCATAGATAAAAATTTCTTCTAAAATGATTCAGAAGTTCTAAAGTTGCAACCACACCTGTCAAAAGTTTTTGAAAGGAGCATGCTTTTTTTCTTTTTTTGAAGGTTTAGCAAAAATCCTCCCATAGCAAAGTTTTTCTCCCATTAAAATTAGTTGAAAGGGGAATCCTCCTAGTGCAAGATTAATAATTACCTTAGTTATTTACCTCATCTTCTTACAAGTTACAGGAGTGCTTTTTTTCTTTTCTTTTTGCAGGATCTTGTGCCATGTGTGCTGTTGTCTTTCGATAATGAGCAGATCCTCATGTGGAGAGGGAAAGATTGGAAATCAAGGTACCATACACCTTTCTCTTTGGTTCCCAAGATTTCTACAAAGGATGCTGAATCATCATCTTACTCTGGGGAAACAGGTACCTATTGAATGTTATTTTTTCTCTCTAGATTTCAAGGTATCTAGCATTGTCCTGCATCTATGATATTTTGTTTTTTCTCTAGAAAATGGGTTAGCATTCTTGTGTATCTAGGATAGGCAGAATTTCATGATCATTAGTGCCCAATTTTCTATATGATATATTATATTCACAATTGGTGGAAGAAGTATATTTGGGGCATGGTGTAATGCTTCATAGAGCAATCAAGGGAAATTGGTAAAGAAAAATTTAACAATGTGGATGTTGAAATGGGTTTCACTAAAACGATAACACATTATTAATCAAATATAAAGAGGAATCGAAACTGTAGAAATGGAGAAAGCCAACCTTGTATATATGTCCACTTAGTACAAATACAAAGAATGAGTACATATATATAGATGAGAGAAAGAGAGAGAAAAGTCCTATACACAATGTGGGACTAAAGAGAGGAGAGAAAAGCAATAAATGCTATACAAATGGGCTAATGTTAAGTGGGCTTTTCCAACACTCCCCCGCAAGCTGGAGCGTATAGGTCATATGCACCCAGCTTGGACAAACATTGGTAGAACAGAGTGCTTGATAAGGCCTGTGAGGATGTCGGCAACTTGATCAGTTCCTGGAACATGCTTTAATTCAAGTTTCTTCAGAACCTTTTCACGAACAAAGTGACAGTCACCTCGATATGTTTGTGCGCTCATGAAAGACCGGATTCTTTGCGATGTGTATGGCGGCTTGACTATCACAAAATAGAACAGCAGAGGAGGGAGTTTTACTCCCAGGTCAGTAAGGAGACTTTCAAGCCATGTGAGTTCTGAAACAACTGAGGCATCGATCTGTATTCAGCCTCTGCAGAGGAACGAGCACCACAGCTTGTTTCTTACTCTTCCAAGTAATAAGATGCCCACCAAAATACGTACAGAACCCACTAGTTGACCTTCGATCGTCCAGGGAACCCGCATAGTCGGCATCAGAATAGGCAACCAATGCGGGAGCAGAGTCGGAGGTTTTGTAAACCAGCCCTTGACCTGGAGCTCCTTAAGGTATCGGAGAATCCGTTCAACCGCTGGAGATGAGAAGCGCGGGGTGGATGCATGACTGGCGGTACCTGACAACCCAACTGCAAATGATTACTTGATCTGGCCTTGTGACTGGGTGGTAGATAGATCATCGATGCACTTGCCCACCAGGGCGTCGATAGTAATGGTCTCCTGGAAGAAGCAAATCGGCATCCGAAGCATGAGCGGCAGTAATTGCTGCGCCATGACGGCAGTTTGCTGCTCCATGACGGGGTACCTACGACATGGACATTGCATTTGACTGACCAGCATCTTTGAGAAGATCGAGACAGTACTTTCGTTGGGAGAGTACCAACCCATAGTCCGGCCGCCGGGCGATCTCGAGAAAAAGTAGCGAAGTTTCCCAGATCTGGGAGGTCTGAAAAACAGTGCTCACTGAGTCGGATGTTTGACGTCTTGAATCCCCTTTGAGTCATCCCCAGTGAGAAGCCGCATCGTCGTCCAAATGATGACATAAACACGTACTCCAATCAGACAGAATGGTGCAGTGAGCCCGGTGTCGGGTAAAAAGGGAGAATGTATCTGCAGTGTGCTGAGTGAACTGGCGGATGTCTCGAACCACCTTGCTAAACTATGTCAAACCACGCCCGTGGGGACTAGCAGAAGGGTTTGAGACCATAAGGAGTGTGACTTTTTGAGAAGACAAACCCGAGACTCCCCCGTTTGGTCTCAAGGGCGGTTGGAGCATCGTAGACAGTTTCCTGAAGGTCTTTACGCCATTCGAAAAAAGCGTTCTTGATATCAGCTGATGAAGGGGCACATGCGCGGTGCACCGCGACGGAGATTGCAGACGCGGACAGTGGCTTGGCCACCGGAGAGAATGTTTCCTCATAGTCGAGGCCCTCCTGTTGTGTGAATGCCACGGGCGCACATAGACGCCTTCAGTCGGGCAATAGTGCCATCGGGCTGGAGCATTCGCTTGATGACGAAGACACGCATTTACATCCAACAGTCTGCTGACGTCGGGAGGTAAGGGAGCCAAGATAACCCAGGTCTGGTTGGCCCAAAGGGCCGTCATTTCTTCGTCCATTGCAGAGTCCCGCCAGCCAGGATGGTGAAGCGCCTCCTGCAGAGAGTTAGGGACTTCGAAACAGAAGATAAGGAGTTGTGGCAAAGTGAAGAAGAGAGGGAGAGAGGCGATGGAGCGAGACGTAGTTCGCCATCGGATGAGCGGTGGAGACGGGAGCCGGAGCAGCAGCTGGTGCAGAGCACCAGAGGGCGAAGCCGACTGCAGAGGAGCCACATAATGAGGAGAGCGACGAGAATAGACCCGATAACCGGTGGTGGAGGACGGACGGAGGTGGGGAAGGGAGAGAGGCTGAGGAGTCAGACGGAGCAGGAATGACAGTCGACTGAACGACGGGAGCGGGATGCAGAGCGATATCCGGAGCAGGGAAGAATGGAAGATCAGTTGCTACTGTTGGCAAAGTAACGTCAGGCGAGAGTAATCATCAATAAAAGTAAGAAAATAGCGATAGCCAGAAATACTATTAACTTTGTACGGACCCCATATATCGGAGTGTACTAAAATAAAAGGAGCGGAGCTCCGAGTACAATGAGGGGGGAAAGAAGAACGTGGGCTGTTTGCCCAAGTAGGATACATGTGTCGCAACGAAAAGCAGGCGAGAGTGACATCAGGAAGAGCCTTCCGGAGGACTGGAAGAGGAGCAGTGTCCCAGACGGCGATTGCCAATCCGAAGAGGAGGTAGATGCGAGGACAGTAGGAGAGTCGTCAAGAAGATAGAGCCCATTCTGCAGCCGTCCTCTACCAATGATAGTCTGTTACGTCTGCTGATCCTGTATGAGAAAAGAAGAAGAAGTAAATGTCACTGGCGTAATTAGAATCGGAGTAGTAAGGCGGGGACAGAGAGTAAATTGAAAGGAGAGCCCGGAACATGTAGAGCCGAGCGTAGGAGGACGAGAAGAGGTGAGAGGAAATATCAGCACATCCAGAGACGGGAACCTTGACCGCGGCCCATTAGCAACAGTAATGTACTTCGGGTGAGGTTGAAGACAAGTACTGTAACAGAGGTGATATGATGAGTGGCACCAGAATCAAGGATCCAGCGCGGGCCAGATAGATAGGCAGGCGATACCTTCTTTCTTCCGATTGGAGAGAGAGGCAGCAGAGGCAACCGAGGCAGGCGGACGGCTGAGCAAGCCATGAAGATGCTGGAGCTGAAGACGAACCTCGTCGAGCTCAGTACGAGAGGAGGCAGAATCGGTAGTAGCAGCAGAGGCATGTGGACGAGGAGGTCGGCCATGTTTGCGAAAGCAAGTGGCCTCAAGATGACCATCTTTACCACAGAACGAGCATTTAGGCCTAGACCGGCCACCGCGACCCCGGCCGCGAGAGTCAGAGCGGCCACCACGTGTAGAGGGGGGAAGAGCAATAAGGGAGCGGGTGCCTGTTGAACAAGGGCCGAAGAAGGAAGTCCGGGAACATCCGGAGGCGGGGAGACTTTGAGAAGCATTGAGCACACGTCGGAAAAGGATGGTGTAACAGTAGAGGAGAGGATGTGAGCCCGGACACTGTGAAGATGAGGGGTACCCGGGCATCATCATGGCGATATTCCTTCTGGGTACGTTGAGCAGCGAGATCTAGAGTGGGAGGCTGATGGTGGATCCAAGCCTCAACCAGAGACGGGCCTGAGCAACAAAGGACGTCAAGTCGGTGCGCCATCTTCTGCAAGGGCCTTCTATAGAGCGGTGATGATATCAAAATTTATGGTGGAGAACTATCTTTGCTTCTTCAAATAAATGAGGGTGTGTAGCTCGTCCCACATGCCTTTGGCACCTCATAGATAATGGCAAGCGATAAGATTCTCCATCAAAATGATTCAGAGCCAGTCTGCAACGCCCATCATTGCGTAACCACTCCTCAGTAGGGACACCAATAACGTTGGGTCAGATGATGAAGGAGCATGCTTTTTTCTTTGACTGAAGGTTTACACGCAAAAATCCTCCCATTCCAGCAAAGTTTTTCTCCCATTAGCGAAATGGTAGTGATCCGAGCTCGTCGCGGACTTCGGTATAGGGGGGCGTTCAAGGAACAGCCGTCCGACGGAGTCCTAGTGCAGATTAATAGGCCGCAGCGAGCTGAAGGAGGCCGCAACGAGTTGGAGGAGGCCGCAGCGAGCTGAAGGAGGTCGCAGCGAGTTAGAGGAGGCCACAACGAGCTGGGGGAGACCGCAGCGGGCTGGAGGCCGCAGCGAGCTGGAGAAGACCGCGGCGGGCTGGAGGCCGCAGCGAGCTGGAGAAAACCGGGGCGGGCTGGAGGCCGCAGCGAGCTGGAGGCAGCAGCTACAAACAGTTACAGTGGAGGGTGAGTGACGCGGCGACTTTTTTTCTTTTCTTTTTGCAGGATCTTGGCGGGCTGCCTGGCGACTGTGTGACTGCGAGCTGGCGGGCTGGCGGGCTCTGGCGAGCTTGGCGATAAATCAGAAGGAGATCCTCAAGGGAGAGGAAGCGAAGACAGAGTTCGCTGCGGTCAGAAGAAGACCGAAGGATAGAGGTCGCCGAGGTCGCGCCGGACAGGAAGAGGCCGCAGCGGACAAGGGGAAGCAGTGGACCCCTGGCTATTGGTGGATCCACGGGAGAGGATTAGAAGGTGCGGACTGGACAAGGGAGGAGAGACCGCAGGCTGAATCATCATCTTACTCTGGGGAAACAGGTACCTATTGAATATTATTTTTTCTCTCTAGATTTCAAGGTATCTAGCATTGTCCTGCATCTATGATATTTTGTTTTTTCCATCTAGAAAATGGGTTAAAGCATTCTTGTGTATATGTCCACTAGTACAATAGGCAGAATTTCATGATATTAGTGAGAGAAAGAGAGAGAAAAGTCCCAATTTTCTATATGATATATTATATTCACAATTGGTGGGAAGTATATTTGGGGCTGGTGTAATGCTTCAGAGCAATCAAGGAGAGATTGGTAAAGCAATAAATGCTATACAAATGGGCCTAATGTTAAGTGGGCTTTTCACTACATAACACATTATTAATCAAATATAAAGAATCAAAACTAATAACACTGACTTTTTTTACTAACTTTATTTGGTTGTAACTAGGAGACCGGTGCTACTGATTTCGATAAGGTTAATTTTAAATATTTCTCTAGGAAATTAATCAACCCATTTCCAAGAAGTTGATCTATGATTATGCTCGGCCACATTACCCCATATCATGAGTTGCAGGTTTGATTAAGTTAAACGAGTTCAAGGCGTACGATTGAGTTAATGTCAGAAAAAATTGGGTAAAAGCGACCAAAAATTGTGACTCCTCTACAAGATACCAATTACTTCAACCACCCATTACTGGGGGAGCATCGGTACAAATACAACTACCAGATATGGTATTTACCCGGCGCGATGGTATGAAAAAATTTAAAACATGAGAATATAGGTGGCGGGCCGGGATCTATAGGCGGCGGAACATCTGCGACCTAACCATACATGCTATGCAAATCCGACGGTTAAGCCACAATTAGATAGTAATTAAAACATCTCACGCAAATAATTCAAGACAAGACAAAATAATTTATTTAAGCGAGACAAGCTTAAGTTTTCCTCCGCGTTGAGTGCCAAAACAGGAGCGCGTGGCGAATAAATCCTGCAAATCATGATAAGTATCTAACAAACCACTACAATATAATATATCCAAACAAGTATAGCATTCCCAGGTTTTTAAAACCGGACCGGACTGGCCGGTCCATACCGGGCGGTCCGGTCTGAAATATGCCAAGAACCGGCCAGGAACGGTTAACCGAACCGGTTAATATTTGGCAACCGGGCGGGCCAACCACAGGTATTTTCGGAATTTTTTTTTATAAAAATAAAAGAGCCGATTCGCACAAACCTATCCTATTAATGAAGAGATCTAACACTCCACCAATACCTTTTGTTGTTGAATATGAACTATTATATATATAAATATATATAATATAATAATAATATAATAATAATATTTTTATAAAAATATAGACTTAGAATATAAATAAAATATATATTATTAAATTAAGTATAAAAATAAATATTGTTATTAACTAATTAAAACTTTGTTACAATATTATTATTTAGGTTAAATAAAATATAAATTTTCAACATTTTTTAAATATTATTCGATTTTTGTTACAATATTTATTACTACGTGTTTACGTATGATTTCCATTATATATATATTATAATTATATTATTTATTGATATTTGAGCTCAGATATTTACATGATATGTAATTTATTATAATTTATAACTAATATTATATAATATATTATTATCTAATATCACGGTTCATCCGACCGGTCCAACCGATCGGACCTGAACCTTTGACTCACCGTCTCCTCCGGTCAAAACCATGACATTTAGTGCATCAAATATGCTGAAAATAATAAATCGATACAACAAAATCTCACTAAATAGTGGGCTGACCAAGGCACTGAAGAATTCAGGGCCGGATATGCGTGCACGTCTGCACGACGATCGGAGGTGAAACTGATGGCATGGAAAAAGATGTAGGTGGCTGTCCTCGGCGGTGGAAGGTGGGATCGGGCCAAAAATGTAAAGATCCGACCACGTATGGGTAGATCTAGGCGGGGGGGGGGGGGGAGTAGATCCGATATTTTGAGATTGGATCCGGGCTGAAAATTCTAGATTTGGGCTGATTCGGAAGTTGGAAAGGCTATGGAAGGTGGCTCCATGAAAGGAAGGTTGGCGGCAAGGAATTTGGGGTTGATGGGGGGAGCGGCTGCTAGGAATGAAAGTGAGAGGGGCGGTGGTGACTCTTGGAGGTGGAGGAGCCGACAGTGTGGGAGGGCAAGGTGGCTGGCAACGGGTTGGCTGGGAGGCGGAGGAGCTGGCGGTTTTGGAGGGTTGAGGAAACTTCATAAAGGAATAGTGAATTTCATTTTTGAATAGTAAAGTGAATGGAGATGGGAGTTTTCTGGACAGCAAAAACACAGCCCGCTGTAGAGGCCTGTAGGGGCGGTGGAAGGAGGTTTTACGGTGGGGAAAAGGAGGCTAGGGTTAGGGGGAACCTCGGGGAGGAAGATACAAGCGTAGGAGTCGTCACCTAGGGTTCCACGAAGTCGGCACCGTGGCGAGATCGCGGGAATCCGGGAATTCTTTTCACCAAATTCTGCAGTAGCCTAAACAACCTACTACAAGACTATTTATAATGAAAGGAGAGTTAGGACATCCCACCATCGACAACTATGATTGGCCGGAGGTGGGGCCACTCAAATACATCAAAATACAATACAAAATAATGAAATAATATATCAAATCGATTCGCAACGCGAATCCGCACGCATCTGCAGAGTCTGATCGTCGATCCGGACATGTCATATATGGAAAGTCGCCAATTGGCCCCGAGCGGGCCCAAAACTCGTCCTCCATTGCAGGTCCTCGTTTCTGCTCCACATCAATCTCCCCGGCTTGAAAGAATTCATCTCCCGATGAATAGGGATCAGAATTCTCTTGATGTATATTAGGTAAGACTCGAAGAGATCCACCAGAAGTCGTCCAAGTATCGTCGACAGAAAAGTGTCCTCGCCAATCAACTCCACCCAACTGAAAAGTTGTCATCTCCGATGAATGGAGACTACCGTACTGAAGTCGAAGTCCAGGGATGAATCGATCAAGCTCTGTTGCAAGTACCCAAGTGTCACCAACGTCTATAGTAGGAATGTACTGGTGGAGTCTGGTCTTCGTGATGCTCTCAACGCTCAACTCACGAGTAGTGAATCCCGGTGCGATCGGCGGCGTCGTAGGTAGAACCAAAGAAGACGAGTCTCCGGGTGGGTGGGTGTTAGAAGTGGCCAAGTGGGTGAGTAGTGGTGGTCATCAGACGGGGGAGGGCTATGAGGGTGGTAAGGCAACAAGAGCGGAGGCGTGGGCGGCTGGGAGTCCCCACTGCTTGGGTCCACATACTCGCGAGGCTCATAGTATGACGTGTCCGATTTTCAACATTAAATACCGAGTGGATCCTCATACTTGCCCGGATATCAAGATCGTAGATGTTTGCTTCGATTTGTTTCATGATTATACAGGGATTCATTCGCCTAACGCTCAAACTTTTAGCAAATCTCGCACGGAGCCTCACAACGCAAATTCTCGGCATCACCTGCTTGCCTTCATGAAGTACCTGCTCTTGTCAGTGAACATCCACTTGTGACTTACAAAATTTATTATCATTATGAATTTTTCGTTGGACCGACTCATGGCACACATGCAAACAATGAACATACAACACAACAGACTCATGCAAATGATGAAGAAACGACTCAACAGACTCATGCAAATGATGCAAATGAAACACGACAGACACTACATGGCTTCTATGGGAAAAATCTATTATTGTTCTGAAAATCTATCACAGAAGGTGGCCTATCAAGAGGCTCTCTCGGGGGAGTGTAGAAAAACTCATCACATGTGTGCCGAGTGTTCTAGTGACTGTGAGACATCTACACTCAAATACGAGCTCGTAACGAGCCAAATGTCTCCGAGGGAATATAACACATCAGGGGGCTCACCGGGAGGTACGTATGAAAAGTCATTGCAGATGAGACGACCACCTGAGGGTGAAAATTGTGTACACCGACTAAAAGTCGTGGCTCTATAGTGTGGTGATCATCCCTGAAAATAAAGGACTCGTCTGGTGGGTTAGCAGGTGATGCATCCCAAAACTCAACGAGTGCGATGTGTCAGCAGGTGGTGCCCTAAATATTGGATGCTCCTCACAATATCCATCTTTTATGGCGGGGTCGGGGATGATAATGGAAGAGGCGTCCATAAATCGATACTCATGCATGCGGGGCTCGCCTGAATCCCATCCTCATCAGGATGTGGCGGATCATCCGGGGGCTCAACTGGGGGCTTGTCATAGAACTCGTCACTAGGGTCATGGTCCTCCAGATGAGTACCATCGTGAGGGGCAGTGTCTCCTTGAATGGGTGACATAGCCACTATGAGATCAACACCAGACTCTGGGCTCTCGGCCGTAATGGGGCTTAGAGCAATGACAGTGGGAGGGGGACATAGACCTACACTCATGAATGGATCTATGTGTGCGGTGTCAGGAAATAGTTCTGTGGTTGCCCTGGTTGGGGTGCTAACTAACCCGGTGTATGACAGAGGAAGAGGTGTGGGTGAGGGATACAACACTACATACTTAATAGGTCGCTCAGGCTCACTCTCAGCTAGGGCCACAAGAAATGGGTCAGATACGAGAGATAGGACACTCGTTGGGCTAGGCACAATACTGGGGTGAGAGGAATCCGTATCAGGTATCACTTATGTCTTGTCTGATGGAACAATGATAGGCAAAGTGGTGTCCTCGGTGTGGGAGGAGCTTGTGTTGCGGAGATCAAGGTGAGAGTCCCATCGACCAGCTCTTACGGATCTCAAAGACTATTCATAACGAAGGGCGAGCTGATATGTCTGCTCGAGGGACTTCGAGCTATGATAAACCACCTTAGTACGTATGTCAAACCGAAGTCCGGACCGAAGTCCATACCGAAGTCAGGAAATGGTCATGGCTGGGTCCTCACGGATATCACTCCTCACCACTAACTCATCAAAACGGTTCATGTACTCAGCGTCAGACATGGATCCTTGCTGAAGGGAAAATAATTGGTCAAGCAAGCGACTCTGATATTACGAAGACAGATACCTCTGGCACAATATACGTTTCATGTCCACCCAACTGGTGATGCGATATAGATGGTCTCGCTCGCGGGTCCTCTCAACGCTAGACCAATATGTCTTCGCCTGATCTAAGAGTCTAAGTTTCGCAAACTTGACGCGACGCTCACCAAATAACTCAAAATGATCGAGATAATACTCCATATACATGAGCCAATAACTGAAAGACTCGGGACTCGATGAGCCGTCGAAGGAAAGGGCAACAGAACGAAACTGACTCTCAAGATCTCTTTCAAAGCGACGATCCTTATAATAGTTATCCCTAAGGTAATCGAGTCGAGTCGAAGGGTCAACACGATCCGCTCGCGTGCAAGGATATGAACGACGACAATCATCATACTAATTGTCTCTAGTGTAGTGGGATCGTGTCGGTGGATCAACACAATCTCTAAAAGTAGTGTGCTGTGATCGAGAATAATCGTCGTAGTAACGTGAAGAACTCCCTGACGGGGCTCTATGGACGCGAGTGTAAGTGTACTTGAAACTTCCAAATGGAGGAGGGGAATAATTGTGATACATGACATAATGAAAAACCTATAGACTCTACGATTGCGTATCGAAAAGTGCGCGCAACCTGGCTCTGATACCAATTGATGCGGGGCGGGATCTATAGACGGCGAAAAATCTGCGACCTAACCCTACATGCTATGCAAATTCGACGGTTAAGCCACAGTTAGATAATAATTAAAACATCTCACACAAATAATTCAAGACAAGGCAAAATAATTTATTTAAGCGAGACAAGTTTAGGTTTTCCTCCGCGTGGAGGGCCAAAACAGGAGCGCGCAGCGAATAAATCCTGCAAATCACGAAAAGTATCTAACAAACTACCACAATACAATATATCCAAACAAATATAACATTCAGTCCAAATACAAATATATTGAAAATAATAAATCGATACAACAAAATCTCACCAAATAGTAGGCTGACAAAGTCACTAAAGAATCCAGGTCAGCGATGCATGCACAACAATCCGAGGTGGAACCGTCGGCGTGGAAAATGATGTAGGTGGTTGTCCTCGACGATGGAAGGTGGGATCGAGTTAGAAATGGATAAGATCCGGCCACGTATGAGTAGATCCGAGCGGGGGGGGGGGGGGGGGGGAGTAGATCCGATATTTTGAGATCGAATCCGGGCTGAAAATTCCAGATCTGGGTTGATCCGGAGGTGGGAAAGGCTATGGAAGGTGGCTCCACGAAAGGAAGGTTGGCGGCAGGGGATTTGGGGTTGTGTGTGTGTGTGGGGGGGGGGGGCTACTGAGAATGAAAGGGGGCGGTGGTGTCTCCTGGAGGTAGAGGAGCCGACAGTGTGGGAGGGCAAGATGGCTGGCAGCGGATTGGCTGGGAGACGGAGAAGGGGTTGGCGGTTTTGGAGGGCTGAGGAAACTTTATAAAGGAACAGTGAATTTCATTTTTGAATGGTAAAGTGAATGGAGATGAGAGTTTTCTAGACAACAAAAACACAGCCGGCTATAGGGGGCTGTGGGGGCCGTGGAAAGGAGGTTTTACGGTGGGGAAAAAGGAGACTAGGGTTAGGGGAACCTTGAGGAGGAAGATACAAACCTAGGAGTCGTCACCTAGGGTTCCGCGGAGTCGGCACCGTGGCGGGATCGCGGGAATCTGAAATTTTTTCCACCAAATTCTGCAATAACCTAAACCAGCCCACTACAAGCCTATTTATAATGAAAGGAGAAGTGAGGACATCTCATCATCAACGACTATGATTGGCCGGAGGTGGGGTCACTCAAATACATCAAAATACAACTCAAAATAAGTAATATATCAAATCGATTTGCAACGCGAATCCGGACAAATCTGCGGAGTCCGATCGTCGATTCGGGCACGCCATATATGAAAAGTCGCCAATTGACCCCGAGCGGGCTCAAAACTCGTCCTGCACTGCAGGTACTCGTCTCTGCTCCGCTTCAACAGGTATGCTGGGATACAAGATAAAATGTATATGTACATATATATTTATATTTCAAAAAGTTAAAAAGAAAACATAGTAAAATATCATTTTGACATGATGGAAATATAAATTAAATCATTTTGAACAAACACTAGCAGTGACACATTAAAATATCACTATTACTCTATTATGTTCCAAATTTTAGTTAAAATATCAAATACTCCAAAGTCCGTTAAAAATTGTACTCAAGCAACATTGTCACTTTCTTCATCAAGGAGTCTTCTATATCTGGTTTGTCATGTGACAAGCTTGCAACAACAAGAATACCGACAAAATGATTTGCTCATGTCTCACCTCCAATATCCCAAATCCTACTTTTTTTTTCATTGTGAACATGATTCTTAATAATAATCGTAGGATTAGTATGTATGTATACCTAGTCATCTTCTCTTGCAGTTGAGTCTTGTTTCTTCTTAAAAAGTGAATGAAAGAGCTTGCACTTCAATTTCTTTAACAACAGTGGATGAAGAAGGTTGACCATAGCTTGCTTTTGCTACCTTAGCACTGAACTTCCATAATAAATCGTCCATTTTTTTGGCATCAAAGAGGCTTCATTTTTGGTACCTTTGTATCTTGGTACCTTTGTATAAGAATAAATGAGATATAACAAAATTGTGTTAATTACAGAGGAATTAAATTGTTGAGTCATACCATGAAATTATGAGAACGAGTAATAGAAAGAAGATTAATACGAGCGACTAACATCTCGGAGAATCAATTTGGATTCATGCCAGGGAAGTCGACCATGGAAGCTATACATCTCTTGAGGAGACTCATTGACAACTATCGAGAAAGAAAACAAGATTTGCATATGCTGTTTATTGATATTGAGAAGGCTTATGATAGAGTTCCAAGAGAGATCTTATGGAGAGTCTTAGAAAAGAAAGGTGTAAATGTATCATACATTGACATAATCAAAGATATGCATACAAATTCAGTGACAAGGATGAGGACATCTGGAGGATTAACACAGGAATTCCCCATTACTGTTGGATTACATCAAGGTGCAACATTAAGCGCTTATCTCTTTATCCTTATTGTTAGAGTTAGTATTTTCTATATGTTGAGTTTAGTCCCACACCGCCTATCGGTGTTGGGTGTCATGTTGTAATTCCTATATATTGCCCCTATGTGGATGAATAAAACTTGCACTTTCCATACCTTCTCCTTTCTACATGGTATCAGAGCCAGGTTTAGACCTAAAATTTTTTGCCCGATCAGCTATGTTCCCCCCGCTCCCGTCCCGACCTAAATCCCGCCCGCACCCGACCCGTGCTTCCCCCCGACCCGTCCTTCCGGACTCCGGCAGCTGGGCTCACGGGAAGTCCTTTCCCTCGCTCCCGTCGAGATCGTCGCTTGATTCGAGACGAGAGCGGGACCTTCTCCCGTGCGTCGACGACTGCTTTCGTCGCTGCTGCCCAGTGCGGCTTTCGTGAACACTTCGACGACGGCCCGTGTGGCTTCTTCCTCTTCTCCCGTCGACTGCAGTGGTGCTGCTCCTGGCGGATCTATCTTTCTCCTGGCGGCGACTCTTCTCCTGATACTTTAGAGCTTCTTCTCCGTCTGCCGCTGCTTCTCCGGCCCGCTGCTGCTGCTGCTGCGTCTTCTCCGTCTGCGGCTGCTGCTCATCTTCTCTGGCCCCTTAAGATGTTTTTTTTTATTTAACAGGGTTTTGTTGTAGGTTCTATGGTTTCCGCCTTCTTGCAGTGATCAGGGGGGAGTGTACGTCACGGCCTCCAAGTCTATACCTTCATGGATTCCACGTAGGGAGAGTGTTTGTGATATCGGAGGATGCTTCTTTCCCGACTCCTGCCTTAGTCACACCCGGCCCTTATAACCTATGCAGTACAAGAAGGACAGAGATGACTTCGTTATTGCTGTTTGTGTCTCCTCGTTGTTTTCTCTGGAAGTTGGGTGATCAGCGTTGTCAGGTCGGTTTGCGGACCAACGTCGTGTGGCTCTGGCCCGGTTGATTTCCCGGTGACACGCGGTTGGGCCTCGTGGCTGTTGTTTTGTCCCAGTGCCTTCCTTCTTTTACCTTCTATTTAATGTGTTTTAGGCTTCCCTTCAATTGAGGGGAGTGTTAGAGTTAGTATTTTCTTGGATCCCACACGCCTATCGGTGTTGGGTGTCAGTTGTAGTTCTTAAATTGCCCCTAAGATGGATGTACCAGACATTCCAACAAGATACCTTGGTGTTTAAGATATCATTTTGTGACACGTAAAATCCAAGCAAAACTTGGGAAAAGAAGGGTTTTAGGTTGAGCAGGGCAAAGACAGAGTATTGGAGCTTAAATTAGCAGTACAAGAAGGACAGATGAAGTGGATCAAAATATTTCCCGAGAGTGTTTTAAATATTTTGGATCGATAGTTCAAAAAGATGGATGTATTGATAAAGATGTGACACGTAGAATCCAAGCGGGTTGGTTGAAGTGGAGAGACGCATCAGGGATCTTATGTGATCGTAAAGTACCACTAAAACTTAAGGGCAAGTTTTACCGTACTGCAATTAGACCCGCGATGCTCTATGGTTCTGAGTGTTGGGCAGTGAATTGTGTACATGAACAAAAAATGAGAGTTGCGGAAATGATAATGCTTAGGTGGATGTGTGGACACATGAGATTTGATAAAATTAGGAATGAAAGTATTAGAGATAAGACAGGAGTAGCACCTATTTCAGAGGAGATGCGAGAAGCTCGTTTAAGATGGTTTGGACACGTACAAAGGAGACCATTAGAGGCACTTGTTAGGCGTTGTGAGAGTCTAGTCACTAGGCATGTTAGACGAGGGAGGGGTAGACCAATAAAGACTTGGAATGAAACTATAAAGAAAGACATGATGTACTTAGGCATTAGTGAGATTATGACAAAAGATAGGGCACGATGGCGACAAAGGATCCATATAGCACTATAGTGGGATAAAGGCTTGAGTGTTGTGTTGTAAAGAGGCTTCATTCTCCAAACTATCTGGATCATTAAATGCTTGCCTAAGCCCTATGAGCATTGAAGACTCATTGATAGTTAGGTTTCTCTCCACCATAATTGGAAAATATCTTCTCAAACGCTTATTCCTCTCCAAAGAAATGTCTTCAGTGTATTTGAAGCATTCTTATTTGGTCCTCCATCAAGCCATTAATGACTGTAGTACCTATAAATTTTAACATATTATATAAAACTTGCATTGCATAAACATTGCATATTAAATAATAAATATATAATTAATTTACCTTCGAGTAAGAGATTGAATTATATAATGTAGCAGTGTCTTGGTCCACTGATCAATGAGCACATAATAAATAGCCTCATAAAGAGGACAATCAGCTTCAAAGTCAACGAATTTCTAATGCTTATAAGTTTGAATCTTCACATTCTCCAGCATAGAGTCCATATGTTGTAAACCAAGTGAAGATTAGGCTTGTTTGTATCCCAATCATAAGCATATCTAATATCAGCATAGTTATGTAAAGTATCTTATTAATATCATCCCCACCATTTGTCACTATATATGATGCCGTTGACGTGTTGAGTTTTTCCACTATCATTTGGCCACATATAGACTCCATTTTGGACATCCACCATATTTAGGTCAGTCTTCACAAATTTAAATCTTCTTAACATACTGATAATTGAAGCAAATATAGTTTAGGCTATTACAAGTAGCTTTAGAGAAATAAATGAATTGTAAATCTTGATCCTATAATGATGATTTGTGATGGAAGTCATGATGACGTGAGCTTCAATGGAAACTTGATTGATCCACCCGCATTGTTCTCTAATAGATGAGCATCTCCGTGTATTATTAGTTGAACAAATATTTTGTAAAGTAAAGTTGAGGGTATGCACTACACAAGGTGGTGGAGACCAGTCCGGATCAAGTCACAAAGTACCCGACGCCGCACCAGACCGGACCCAATACCGGCCCTGAGTCTTGCATTATTTTTTTAATTGTCATTTTACAATTTTTGCAAAGTATGTATTTGTATTTATTGTATTGGTGTTGTGATATATAACTATATATATGTATAACTTTTATATGTATATATATAAGTGTCTTCATTAAAGCCCATGAAGTAGGTCCAGCCGGCCCATGAAGAATAGGGGACAAAGAGATCAAATTAAATCAGTTGACCGGGTCAACCTGTCTTCACCAGCCAAGCACGCAACCCTTTCCGCCATTGTTGGCCTTACGCCATGCGGAAATCAAGCTCAGCTCTCCCCTCAACGACGCCAGGATTCCAACCGCACGCCACGACCCCTCCCTCCGGTGGTTACAGCAACCGACCCCGACAGTTTCCTCACATCGTGCATCGACAACTTCCACGATCGAGCTCCAACAACCGGCCACGTCATCGACAACTTCCACCATGACCGTTCCTGTGAAGATTCACAGTTTTCTTCGGTAATTATAAATATGACAGTGCTATTTGCTGAGGGGTGATGAAGGTGATTGATAAAACATTGAAATTGAAGATTGCCGTGGGTTTATTTTTTTCCCGTGTGAGGGATGATGAATAGTAAACGTTAGGTTTGAGTTTGCTGTGATAGGAGTAGATGGTTTCTGTAGGATTGACTACTGAGGAATTTTCCTTGCTGTAGGAGTTAGATGAGGGTAGGTGATTTTTTTTTACTGTTGTATGTTTCCTGTGAATGTAGTATTAGTGAAGAAAATGAACAGTAAAAGTGTTGTTGCTGTTTTTTTTTGCCCTGTGAACAGTGAGGATGATTGAGGTAACTGTGTTTTCTTGGCTTCGTGCTCTCGTGTGAATAGTGGAAAAGAGAGTGATTTTCCTCTTTGCGATAGAGATTACGTGGAACCTCTTTAGAGTAGCTAGAGATTTCGTGGAACCACTCTAAGTGTGGAGAGCGAGTGAATTTTAGGTTTGTTAGGTTTGTGGCTTCCTTACTTTGTGAGTGATTCCGTGGAACCACCTCGTGTGAGGGAACGCTTTAATTCCTTGGCGCTCATGTGCGATAGCGGCCGACCTCGGAGCGGAGATCGAAGGTGACGAGGAGTTTCTCGCGTGATCGCCATCGACTTCGAAATACGGAAGACGTCTCTTCCGTGGGTAATTGTTTCTCTCTTCCTTTGTGTGTGCCTCTATAATTTTTCGTAGGAAAATAGTCTCATTGCTGGGTTTTCGCCCGAGTTTCGTCAGCAAACGCTACGTCGAAAACTCCAAACGGGAACGTATTTGGAGTTCACGATTTCGTGTTGCTACGACAAAGAGAACAGAACGAAAGTTGCAAACTTGTTTCCCCGGATTTAAATTGAACCATTTTTAAGAAATTTTAATTTTAAAACAAAATAGCGACTTTGTGTCTTATTAAAAAATATAGTTGCCTCATTTTAAGTTCGTGCAAATTTCGCTCAAAACTTTGCAAAATTAATTTAACCATCGCATGCATTTAAAGTTTCCTAGAAAAGCCGACAAACGTGTAAACCCTACGCGTCGTCCTGCATCAAATTGGTATCAGAGTCAGGTTCCGAAATTTTTCTAAGTTTTGGGATCCTCCCTGTGTAGAATAGGAACCCGCATAGCTTTTAAGATTTTTTCAAAAAAAACAGATTTTTTTAAGCATCATTATTACATTTTTTTTTGTTTTTTGTTAGCATGTATCTGCGTAGAGATATGATGCATCGTGTTGAACGTGGTCAATCGAGCCATGAGAACGAAAGGGAACAACCCCAATGGTTTTTTACCTTTCGCCCACCAAATGACGTCATTAACTGAGAGTACCTGCCAATTGCGTGAAAGGTTAGCACACCTTATAGGTAGGGTGAGTAGATTAGAAATACCCCCTCGAGCGTCAATGCCGCCTCAAATTCGAGATGAGCATTCTGTCCGCGCACATTATGATGTTCCACATCACTACGTGGAAAGATCTACAGTAAGGAGAAATCCTTTATTTGAGCATCACCACTTCACTTACACTCATTCACATAGTATCTCATCACAGAGATCTAAGCGATACTTGGATGATTATCATCGATCCCAGTACATCACTGCTAGAGATTGTGTTGACCCACCAACACGTTCTCGTTATAGAGACGGTCAGTATGACGACCATCGTCGATATTATCCTCGTACCCGAATGGATCCTAGTGGCTCTTCGACACCATATTATGAGGATAGAGTTCAGTATGACGTCCGGTATCGATACTACACGTCTCCTTTATATGAGGAACCCGAGACTGCATATGTGCGACCACCACCCAAGGTTGTCAGGATCGCGATCCAGATCATAGGATCTTACGATCCTACGATCCAGATATTATAAATCGATCCTGATTTTGTAAAGCGATCCTCGATCCCACCCTACTATCAGATCCGATCCTACCTCGAAACGATCTCATCTAGGATCTCGATCCTAACAACCTTGCCACCACCACAAGTTTGTAGGACACATGATCATCCACGAGCCCGATGTGATTATGATATGGACGATCGTCACGACTACACTCACGAATACTATAGAGGTCACTATCGTCAAGAGTACGTCACACCTAGCGATCCTCCTAGTGTTCCGAAGGTGAACATGATGATAGACGTTAAGGGTCAACAAGAGCATTCCACTGCCCACACTAGGGAGACGTCACCCACTCTATCTGATGTTCTAGTACAGGATGTGTGGAGTCAACCCCCATATGGGTCTGCTCCACTTAGTGAACCCGTCCTTGATTCGATCTCTACTAGCTCTATTTTGAGTGTAGATTCCTTGCACACTTCACCTGGTGGTGCACCGAGTCACATCACCACACTCGATGGCGCACTGCGTCCCATCACCACACCCGATGGCGCATCGAGTCACAACACCACACCCGATGTTGCACCGAGTGACATTACGTTTGGGAGTCGAGAGCCTAGTGGTGATCACGAGGTAGTCACTTCTACCCTATCTGAGAGTATGACCACTTTTGACGGTTCATTTCTGGAGGACCATCACTCGACTGATGGGTCATTTGATGACCCTCCTATTGAGCCTCCAGATGAGCCACCTCGTCCTTGTGTGGATGCGCTTATTCTAAGTAGTACACTTGCAAATTTTAAGACATGGATACCTGCTCCATCGTATCACTTGATGTCGATAGTGCTTGAGCATAGCCATCTGGTGACTCGCACTTTAGACAAGTTATGGGACGTACCACGTGTTGACCATCGTCTTCACGATGAGTTTTCATATGTCCCCCTTGGTGAGCCTACGGATGCCTCACTCTCCCCGAGCACATTTATTACGGTTGTCACACTTCGTGCATATTTATCTGAGAGCGCTCCATCTGTTGTTGGAACCTACATTTGCGCGCGTCGCATTTGCGACGAATTTTACTATACCCCTCCCGGTGAACCCCCAGATGAAAAACTTATGGGTTCACCGCACATTTGGGATGTTTCCATCTTTAGTGACACATCCAAGTTTGAGGGTGCACTCGCTGATACGTTGATTTTGTATCTGATCACTGATGTGTCAGGTTTACACTTGAGTGTTCATCGCTCCCGCGATGAATTCTTTTATGATCCACCATCCAAACCTCCTGATCATGTGCCTCTTTCGGGAGTTGCTTTAGTATCTGAAATCATCAATTTGTGGCGTTAGTCATATTAGTAGTTCATTTTCTGCATTTGCATGATTTGCATAAAAAAAATTTCTTGAGCGAAAAAGTGCATAGTATTTATAATTTTTATGCAACTCAATTTTAAAAAGAGCATAAAAGAGTTACTAGTTTTAAAATGAATGACTTGATTATGGGTCAGCTAGATCCGGAACGGTTACCTTCTGGTACCATAAAGAAGCTAGCTACTGTAGAACTGGACCCTTTCGAGTAGTAAATTGGAATGGGCAAAATGCGTATGAACTTGAGATGTCTTCCGTTTGGGGAGCAAATCTTGTTTTTAACGTTGCAAATCTGACTTAAATCTATGATTACTCGTATGAGTCTTTAGAATCTTCATTGTTTTCTTCTCCATTTGATTCTTCTGGATTGGTGAGTGAGAGTGAGAAGTCACATTCAGGACATACCGACGTTCATTCCACTACTGACACTTCCATTGTAGTTCCTTCTGTTTCACTACCAGTTTCAGGTTGAGCATGGACACCAGGAGCATCCTCTATTCCAGTTACCGGACACATATTGGACAGTAACTACTACTGATGGTGGTTTTCAGAGATCTTTGGTTCAATTGGCATGGATGTTGATCTTCTCTCGTACTACCACTCGTACCACTCACAAGAGATGAGTGATTTCGAGAGGGGGAGAGTTGGTGGAGACCAGTCCGGATCAAGTCACAAAGTACCCGACGCCGCACCAGACCGGACCCAATACCGGCCCTGAGTCTTGCATTATTTTTTTAATTGTGTCATTTTACAATTTTTGCAAAGTATGTATTTGTATTTATTGTATTGGTGTTGTGATATATAACTATATATATGTATAACTTTTATATGTATATATATAAGTTTCTTCATTAAAGCCCATGAAGTAGGTCCAACCGACCCATGAAGAATAAGGGACAAAGAGATCAAATTAAATCAGTTGATCGGGTCAACCTGTCTTCACCAGCCAAGCACGCAACCCTTTCCGCCATTGTTGGCCTTACGCCATGCGGAAATCAAGCTCAGCTCTCCCCTCAACGACGACAGGATTCCAACCGCACGCCACGACCCCTCCCTCCGGTGGTTACAACAACCGACCCCGACAGTTTCCTCACATCGCGCATCAGCAACTTCCACGATCGAGCTCCAACAACCGGCCACGTCATCAGCAACTTCCACCATGTCCGTTCCTGTGAAGATTCACAATTTTCTTCGGTAATTATAAATATGACAGTGCTATTTGCTCAGGGGTGATGAAGGTGATTGATAAAACATTGAAATTGAAGATTGTTGTGGGTTTATTTTTTTCCCGTGTGAGGGATGATGAATAGTAAACGTTAGGTTTGAGTTTGCTGTGATAGGAGTAGATGGTTTCTGTAGGATTGACTACTGAGGAATTTTCCTTGCTGTAGGAATTAGATGAGGGTAGGTGATTGTTTTTTACTGTTGTATGTTTCCTGTGAATGTAGTATTAGTGAAGAAAATGGACTGTAAAAGTGTTGCTGTTTTTTTTGCCCTGTGAATAGTGAGGATGATTGAGGTAACTGTGTTTTCTTGGCTTCGTGCTCTCGCGTGAATAGTGGAAAAGAGAGTGATTTTCCTCTTTGCGATAGAAATTACGTGGAACTTCTTTAGAGTAGCTAGCGATTTCGTGGAACCACTCTAAGTGTGGAGAGCGAGTGAATTTTAGGTTTGTTAGGTTTGTGGCTTCCTTACTTTGTGAGTGATTCCGTGGAACCATCTCGTGTGAGGGAACTCTTTAATTCCTTGGCGCTCGTGTGCGATAGCGGCCGACCTCGGAGCGGAGATCGAAGATGACGAGGAGTTTCTCGCGTGATTGCCATCGACTTCGAAATACGGAAGACGTCTCTTCCGTGGATAATTGTTTCTCTCTTCCTTTATGTGTGCCTCTATAATTTCTCGTAGGAAAATAGTCTCATTGCTGGGTTTTCGCCCAAGTTTCGTCAGCAAACGTTACGTCGAAAACTCCAAACGGAAACGTATTTGGAGTTCACGATTTTCGTGTTGCTACGACAAAGGGAACGGAACGAAAGTTGCAAACTTCTTTCCCCAGATTTAAATTAAACCATTTTAAAGAAATTTTAATTTTAAAACAAAATAGCGGCTTTGTGCCTTATTAAAAAACATAGTTGCCTCATTTTAAGTTTGTGCAAATTTCGCTCAAAACTTTGCAAAATTAATTTAACCATCGCATGCATTTAGGGTTTCCTAGAAAAGCCGACAGACGTGTAAACCCTACGCGTCGTCCTGCATCACAAGGGGTCTGTGGAAATTTGGCATCTATGATTGCTCATGTTGTTTTACACATGAGTATTATCAGTGGTAACTTGCACAATATTATCAAGTCCATTTTTTTGGTAAATTCAATCATCAATTTAGCAATATAATTTCAATCCTTGTACTTCTCAGATACATCAACTACCTTCAAAAATATTTGCCCATCCTAAGAGGCAAACATAAAATTAATCATTGGTCTTCTTTAATCGTTTGTCCAACTTTCACTCACTGTGCATATTCCCCTAAGAGTCCAATTTTCTTTAATTGGTTCAAGCGTTGTTGTGTTATTGGCTCTCTTTTGTTGTAGAAAAGTGGACCACAAAGCAATGTGAACAAACCCATGAGATTATAATTCGCTGAACCTAAACTCGGTCTATGCACTAGATCGAACCACAATGAGTTGCATCCAACATATCAGCAGTGCCTTGATGTGGATCTTCTATCTTCAATCCGATCAACTTATCTATAAATTGAAGTATTTAAGTTGGTATTGGATGTAAATCGGATATTCAGGGTCGCAGATGTCGGTTTGAGTTTGAAATGTCCGCAAGGTGCATCAAAAAGCCTCCATTAAAAGTACCCACGAGTTACACTTTAAAATTTGATATTCCCAACAACCTGACAGTGGATCGCTGCAACTGTGCTACAAATAGATGCAGAAATGAAGGGCCTGTTTGGCTAAGCTGTGGCGGTGCAGGAAGCAGTGGTGGGAAACAGTGGTGCAGGAATCAGCTGTTTTGCAGTGGTGGAAAATTTATGAAACTGTTTGAAAAACTGTATTTGCAGTATTGTGTGAAACAGTGGTGCAGAATTAAACAGAGATAGTAATAATTAAACAACCCGTAGAATTTACGAAATCTAAAAAAAATAAACAATTTGTTGGACATTAATTTTATTTAATTATAAAAGTAAATATATTAATATTGATAGGTTTCCCCAAAATATGTTCGGACGAGACATAGATTGTTTTCCCGATCTTGTCCGACTCGGTGCTACAATTCCTAACGGACGTCAAGACGCATGTATGCGCACTCGATTCACTCAAGACGCACGTATTTTCTTATTCTTTCTTTTTTTAAAAGAAATGTATAAATAAAAAGCTCGCAAGCCGGCTCGCGAGCTCATGAACAAGACAATATGAGTTCGAGCTCGACTCGTAATCGAGCTCGACTCGTAATCGAGCTCGTCGAGCTCAAGCACCATAAGCTCGAGCTCGAGCTTTTTTCGAGCCGGCTCGCGAGCTCATGAACAAGACAATATGAGTTCGAGCTCGACTCGTAATCGAGCTCGACTCGTAATCGAGCTCGTCGAGCTCAAGCACCATAGGCTCGAGCTCGAGCTTTTTTCGAGCCGACTCAACTCAACTTGCACCCCGAGTCTCGAGTGACCCGCAATAAATATTATTGAACATTAATTATGTAATTATGAAAGTAACAACTCAGAGACCTAAATTTTTTTCTATAATTATAAATTTATATATATATATAAATTATAAACATTAATAGTTAATGTAATTATGTAATTATGTAATTATAAATTTATAAATTATGTAATTATAAATTTATATATATTATATAATATTTATTTTCTATATATTTAATATTTAATATTTTATTAATTATAAAATATTTTATAATTAATATTTAATATAATATAATATTTAATATAATATAATATTTAATATAATATCATATTTAATATTATAATATATATTTTTTTAAAACAGCGCTGCAGCCCTGAAAAAGGGCTGCAGCGCTGCCCTGCCGCGGGTGCCCACCCGCGGCAGGTAACTGGCGGTGGCAAGGCTGCCACCGCCAGTTCCCTTTTCTTGTTTGGCGGAGCGGCACAGAAATCGGCTGCATGTCGTTGCTGTGCCGCTCCGCCAAACAGACCCGAAATAGAAAAATATAGGTATACCGACTATGACGACGGAGATGAATCGATATGGTTCTGTTGGGGGTCGGAAAAGGCGGCTAAGGGGAAGAGAGGAAGAGAGGAGGAGAGGGAGAGAGAGAGAGGAAAAGAGGAGGGATTTAGGGTTTAGAGAAGAAAGGGAAAACACACATTCATTCCAGGATGAAAAAAATATAGGGTTTACGCGTCCTCTTATAGCAATAAAGAGCGAATACAAAAGGAAATTCAGAAATTAGGAAATACAAAAATACTTTAAATGACAAGCAAATAAAGCAACAAATAAAACGTCTCAAATAAAAGAAGTAATCAATAAATCACTAATTATCTTTTGTGGTAATTGTGGGGCCACCCGATTTACGCGGCCGACGCGTGTAAACTTTCCAAGGAGGCTCTTCGTCGTGTAGCTCCGTAACAATGTCATCGTCTGGAAAATGTGCCTTGTCATCAAGGTAGTTGTCGGGAAACTAGAGGCAGAAATCATCCCGGGGCAGCCATGTCGCGTCCGAGTCGGGCCGACCGGTCCAAGCCACAAGGACCTCCTCTGATGTACGGTCCCCTGGGGTGCGGCATCTCTGATCGAGGACCAAGGCGGGTTAGTACGGTGCCTCTCCTGTGAGGCCGAGGTCGGACGGAATGTGATCTGTAGGGGTGTGTTCGCCCACTATGCGTCGTAGCTGTGAGACATAAAAAATAGGATGAATGTGTTTCCCAGCTGGAAGGCGAAGGCGGTTGGCGACCGCCCCTTTACGGGCGAGGACCTCAAAAGGCTCAAAGAAACGAGGTGCTAGTTTCGGACAATATTGGCGGGCCATCGAGAGTTGTCG
Source organism: Platanthera guangdongensis (assembly GCA_039583875.1). Taxonomy (NCBI): domain Eukaryota; kingdom Viridiplantae; phylum Streptophyta; class Magnoliopsida; order Asparagales; family Orchidaceae; genus Platanthera; species Platanthera guangdongensis. The sequence continues at coordinate 14,852,079 of CM077150.1, read as the reverse complement.
GCAGGGGTGGAGTTTGACGAAACCCTTCTCTCCTACCTCGAAGGAGAGGTCCCGACATTTCCTATTGGCGAAGGAAACCATATTCTGTTGAGCCTGATGTAAGTGATGCTTCAATTGATCCAGCATGGTGTCCCTGTCATGGAGGGCGGTGGCCAAGCTCTCTGTACAACCCCGTATTCGCCCCTGTATAGTTTTAAGCTTTTGGGAGATTTTGCACTCTCGGTGGCCAATTTTGGCTCTAGCTTGGAAACATACTAGTAGGGAGAGGAGAAATCGGCCTCCCCCCAGTGGCCCTCTTTTGGGGGGCGGGTGCGACAAGTTGGCTAACACCTGCCCCGTCCCGATAGGTGCTTGGAGGCCAGGTGGGGCGAGACCGGCCGGGGGCCAGGGTCTCGCCCACGCCTCCTTCTGCTTGGCGGCCTGGTGGGGCGAGACCGGCCGGGGGCCAGGGTCTCGCCCCCGCCTCCTTCTGCTTGGCGGCCTGGTGGGGAGAGACCGGCCGGGGGCCAGGGTCTCGCCCCCGCCTCCTTCTGCTTGGCGGCCTGGTGGGGCGAGACCGGCCGGGGGTCAGGTCTCGCCCCCGCCTCCTTCTGCTTGGCGGCCTGGTGGGGCGAGACCGGCCGGGGGCCAGGGTCTCGCCCTTGCCCCCCCTGTTTTTACCGTTCTGCCCCCCGGCGTGGTTGTTTTCTATTGACCCAAGGCTTTTTGGGCGTAAGGGTATTTCGGTCTTTTTACCCCCAGGATTTGGAAAAACTATAAATAGACCCCCTTGGGTGCCTTGGAGAGGGACTTCTTTTTAGCTTCCTCCTCCCTTAGCTTCTTCTTGGTAGAGTAGAGAGAGCTTTCCAAGGCGCCCAGCCTAGCCCTTTGGGAAGGGAGGGGAAGAGCTCAGGTAGCCTTCCGGGTGTGAGGTGGGACCTCCGTGCTAGAGCCGAGGGTCTGTTCATAGTCTCCTAAGTCTCCGGTCCGTGACGTTCTCTCGAGTGTAGTAGGTGTGAGGTTACCCCTTTCAGGGACCCCGAACTCCACAGAGGTCAATTTTGGCTTCAACACTTTGGTGCGGTGAGCGTGGAGAGTGACCAGCACAGAAGATCTCGAGAGGGTGTCATGACGGGAGGTCAAGGAGGTAGTGATGATCTCGGCAAGCTCCCCAGCCCAGGACCCTTTGTTGGGAGGCAAGAGTTCATGGCCTCCATCCAAGGCATCATGGAGATGTTGCGAAGCATTGCTCCTCAGGGTGGTAGCTCCACCCCGATCCCCCAGGAGCTAGCTCCCCCCATTCTCGGCGAGACAGCTTCAAGGGATCTCGGCGAGACAGCTTCCAGGGATCTCGGCGAGGCTGCCCCAAGGTGGTTAGGCTAGAGTGCCCCAGGGAGGCAGGAACCCAGGCAACTCCCATCTCCACCACATCAAGTTTTGGCGGTCGGCCAAGGGAGAAAAAGACGAAGGAGGAATCGCTCAGGGGGAAGGAACCGAGGCCCCAAGGAATAGGGAGTGAGTGGAGAGATCTCACCCTAACTCGCCCAGAGTTCCATATGTATTTTCCTTGTAATAAGTATCCCCTGCGAAGTTAGGTCAGGGTAGGTTGTATGTAATGTCTTTTTTCTTTACCAAGTCTTTTTGCTCCGAGACGGTTCCGCTGTCAGGCTCCCACTAGCTGGCAGGGCAGGTTGACCTCTCGTGGAGGTCAGGTACCCTTTGCTCCGAGACGGTTCCGCTGCCAGGCTCCCACTAGCTGGCAGGGCAGGTTGACCTCTCGTGGAGGTCAGGTACCCTTTGCTCCGAGATGGTTCCGCTGCCAGGCTCCCACTAGCTGGCAGGGCAGGTTGACCTCTCGTGGAGGTCAGGTACCTTTTGCTCCGAGATGGATTCCGCTGTCAGGCTCCCATCTAGCTGGCAAGGCTGGTTGATCTCTCGTGGTAGCCAAGCCCTTAGCTCCGAGATGGATTCCGCTGTCAGGCTCTCATCTAGCTGGCAGGGCAGGTTGATCTCTCAGGGAAGCCTAGTTCTTTTTGCTCCGAGATGGATTCCGCTGTCAGGCTTTCATCTAGCTGGCAGGGCAGGTTGATCTCTCGTGGAAGCCAGGTACCCTTAGCTCCGAGATGGTTCCGCTGCCAGGCTCCCACTAGCTGGCAGGGCAGGTTGACCTCTCGTGGAGGTCAGGTACCCTTTGCTCCGAGACGGTTCTGCTGTCAGGCTCCCACTAGCTGGCAGGGCAGGTTGACCTTTCGTGGAGGTCAGGTACCCTATGCTCCGAGACGGTTCCGCTGTCAGGCTTTCATCTAGCTGGCAGGGCAGGTTGATCTCTCGTGGAAGCCAGGTACCCTTAGCTCCGAGATGGTTCCGCTGCCAGGCTCCCACTAGCTGGCAGGGCAGGTTGACCTCTCGTGGAGGTCAGGTACCCTTTGCTCCGAGATGGTTCCGCTGCCAGGCTCCCACTAACTGGCAGGGCAGGTTGACCTCTCGTGGAGGTCAGGTACCCTTTGCTCCAAGATGGTTCCGCTGCCAGGCTCCCACTAGCTGGCAGGGCAGGTTGACCTCTCGTGGAGGTCAGGTACCCTTTGCTCCGAGACGGTTCCGCTGCCAGGCTCCCACTAGCTGGCAGGGCAGGTTGACCTCTCGTGGAGGTCAGGTACCCTTTGCTCCGAGATGGTTCCGCTGCCAGGCTCCCACTAGCTGGCAGGGCAGGTTGACCTCTCGTGGTAGCCAAGCCCTTAGCTCCGAGATGGATTCCGCTGTCAGGCTCTCATCTAGCTGGCAGAGCAGGTTGATCTCTCGGGGAAGCCTAGTTCTTTTTGCTCCGAGATGGATTCCGCTGTCAGGCTTTCATCTAGCTGGCAGGGCAGGTTGATCTCTCGTGGAAGCCTATTCCTTAGCTCCGAGATGGATTCCGCTGTCAGACTCTCATCTAGCTGGCAGGGCAGGTTGATCTCTCGTGGAAGCCAAGTCCTTAGCTCTGATGATGATTCCGCTGTCAAGCTCTCACTAGCTGGCAGGGCAGGTTGATCTCTCGTGGAAGCCTATCCCTTAGCTCCGAGATGGATTCCGCTGTCAGGCTCTCATCTAGCTGGCAGGGCAGGTTGATCTCTCGTGGAAGCCAAGTCCTTAGCTCCGATGATGATTCCGCTGTCAAGCTCTCACTAGCTGACAGGGCTGGTTGATCTCTCGAGGAAGCCAAGTTTGTTACCCGAGAGGATCTCCTCAGCCAGGCTCCCACTAGCTGGTTGGGTCGAATGTGCCTCGGGGAGATCAAGTCCCCACCCCGAGAGGATCTCCTCAGCCAGGCTCCCATTAGCTGTTTGGGTCGAATGTGCCTCGGGGAGATCAAGCCCCACCCCCGAGAGGATCTCCTCAGCCAGGCTCCCACTAGCTGGTAGGGTCGAATGTGCCTCGGGGAGATCAAGTCCCCACCCCCGAGAGGATCTCCTCAGCCAGGCTCCCATTAGCTGGTTGGGTCGAATGCGCCTCGGGGAGATCAAGCCCCACCCCCGAGAGGATCTCCTCAGCCAGGCTCCCACTAGCTGGTTGGGTCGAATGTGTCTCGGGGAGATCAAGCCCCACCCCCGAGAGGATCTCCTCAGCCAGGCTCCCACTAGCTGGTTGGGTCGAATGTGCCTCGGGGAGATCAAGTCCCACCCCCGAGAGGATCTCCTCAGCCAGGCTCCCACTAGCTGGTTGGGTCGAATGTGCCTCGGGGAGATCAAGTCCCAACCCCGAGAGGATCTCCTCGGCCAGGCTCCCACTAGCTGGTTGGGTCGAATGTGCCTCGGGGAGATAAAGTCCCACCCCCGAGAGGATCTCCTCAGTCAGGCTCCCACTAGCTGGTTGGGTCGAATGTGCCTCGGGGGGAGTAAAAGTCCCTTTGCTCCAATAAGGATCCCGCTGCCAGGCTCTCACTAGCTGGCAGGGTCGGTGGTACCTCTCGTGGAGGCTAAGTATTTTTTACCTGGAGGGGGTCTCGCCACCCAGGCTCCCATAGCTGGCATGGCAGGTTGACTCCCCGGAGAGGCGCGCAAGGAAATTGCACTCAGCGAATACGTTGGGTTGGACATTTCTTTCCGAGTTTGTGCCAACCTCGAAAAGAGCGGAGATTGTGTACAACCCCGTATTCGCCCCTGTATAGTTTTAAGCTTTTGGGAGATTTTGCACTCTCGGTGGCCAATTTTGGCTCTAACTTGGAAACATACTAGTAGGGAGAAGAGAAATCGGCCTCCCCCCAGTGGCCCTCTTTTGGGGGGCGGGTGCGACAAGTTGGCTAACACCTGCCCCGTCCCGATAGGTGCTTGGCGGCCTGGTGGGGCGAGACCGGCCGGGGGCCAGGGTCTCGCCCCCGCCTCCTTCTGCTTGGCGGCCTGGTGGGGCGAGACCGGCCGGGGGCCAGGGTCTCGCCCCCGCCTTCTTCTGCTTGGCGGCCTGGTGGGGCGAGACCGGCCGGGGGCCGGGGTCTCGCCCCCGCCTCCTTCTGCTTGGCGGCCTGGTGGGGCGAGACCGGCCGGGGGCCAGGGTCTCGCCCCCGCCTCCTTCTGCTTGGCGGCCTGGTGGGGCGAGACCGGCCGGGGGCCAGGGTCTCGCCCCCGCCTCCTTCTGCTTGGCGGCCTGGTGGGGCGAGACCGGTCGGGGGCCAGGGTCTCGCCCCCGCCTCCTTCTGCTTGGCGGCCTGGTGGGGCGAGACCGGCCGGGGGCCAGGGTCTCGCCCTTGCCCCCCCTGTTTTTACCGTTCTGCCCCCCGGCGTGGTTGTTTTCTATTGGACCAAGGCTTTTTGGGCGTAAGGGTATTTCGGTCTTTTTACCCCCAGGACTTGGAAAAACTATAAATAGACCCCCTTAGGTGCCTTGGAGAGGGACTTCTTTTTATCTTCCTCCTCCCTTAGCTTCTTCTTGGTAGAGTAGAGAGAGCTCTCCAAGGCGCCCAGCCTAGCCCTTTGGGAAGGGAGGGGAAGAGCTCAGGTAGCCTTCCGGGTGTGAGGTGGGACCTCCGTGCTAGAGCCGAGGGTCTGTTCATAGTCTCCTAAGTCTCTGGTCCGTGACGTTCTCTCGAGTGTAGTAGGTGTGAGGTTACCCCTTTCAGGGACCCCGAACTCCACAGAGGTCAATTTTGGCTTCAACACTCTCCATCTGACATTCCCCTAGAAGGTGGCAAACAATAGACGGAGGAGGGCGGCCGTAAACGACCTCGAATGGTGTAGTACCTGCTGCCTGATGGTAGGCGGTATTATATGAGTATTTGGCCCACCCGAGCCACTTGACCCAACTGCAAGGTTGTTCCCCCACGAAGCAGCAGAGGTATGTCTCCAGACACCGACTGAGGACCTCTGATTGGTCTTCTGTCTGTGGATGGTATTTCGTGCTCATGCGGAGACGGGTGCCCTGTAAGCGGAACAGTGTGTTACAAAAAGGTACTCAGGAAGAGCGGATCGCGGTCGCTCACGATCGATCGAGGTAACTCGTGGTGGCGCACGACCCCCTGGATTAAGGTGTCGGCGACTGTGGTAGCCATGTATGGGTGACGGAGGGGAATGAAATAAGCATACTTCGAGATCCGATCCACCACGACCAAAATCCAGTCGTGTCCTTGTGATCAGGGTAGTCGTGTGATGAAATCCATGATGACGTTGTCCCAAATGCGATCGGGAATCGGGGGTGGGGGTGGGGGGATGAAGTAGACCATCCAGAAACATGGCCTCGTACTTGGCCTTCTGGCAGGTGAGGCAGGCGGCCACATAGGCCTTGACCTGTCGGAACATGCGAGGCTATTAGAGTGAGGCGGTCAGCCGTCGGTATGTCTGGTAAGCCCCGTGGTGTCCCCCCGTGGGTGAAGCAAGAAACTCTGCCTACAACAAAGTAATGCTCGGGGAGGAGGGGGCGAGTGCGAGGCGAGCCCTGGAGAGTAGGCGGCCGTCAACCAAGGAGTACATTGGGTGGGCCGTGGCATCCGCGAGGAATGATATCCGTATCCCGTTGAGCACTGGGTCGGCTTCTACTTCCCGTTGAAGGGTATCCGCATCCTCCTAGACCGGGTGGGAGATGGCTGCGTGTATGGGGTTGCGCGAGAGGGCGTCGGCCGCGCGATTCGACTTCCCTGACCAGAACTCGATGTTGAAGTCGTAGCCTAGTAGCTTGGCCACCCATACTTGTTGAGCGGGCGTGACGATCTTCTGTTGTAGGAGGTAGCGAAGGCTATGGTGGTCGGTGCGGACCACGAACCGCCGGCCCAGGAGGTAAGGTCGCCAATGCTGAATAGCGAGGACGAGGCCCATGAGCTCGTTCTCGTAAGCGGAGCGGCTGCGGATCGTGTTCGAAAAGGCGTGGCTGAAATAGGCCACAGGGTGGCCGGCCTGCATCAATACGGCTCCCACGCCGACGCTCGGCGTGTCGCACTCCACGATGAAGGGCTGGGAGAAATCCGACATGGCTAACATCAGGGCACGAACTAAGGCCTGCTGTAGAGCGGTAAAAGCGGCGGAGGCCGTTGCCGTCCACTCGAAAGGGGCTTCGACCGACTTCTTCAGTAGCTGGGTGAGGGGTCGGGCCAACGTGTCGTACCCCTGGATGAACCGGCGGTAGTACCCGGTCAATCCCAAAAATCCCCGGACATCGCGGAGAGAGGATAACATCGGCCACTGAAGGGCGGCCTCGATCTTATCGCTATCCATGGAGACTCCCGCAGCAGAGATGGTGTGTCCCAGATAACACACCTCTAGAACCCCAAAGGAACACTTTGTTGAGTGGAGCTTTAGGTGGTGCCGTGGTGGCGTCGTAGAGTAACCAATGTCTGGCGGACATGCTGCAGATGCACCTGCCAAGAAGAACTGTAGACCAATATGTCATCAAAAAAACAAATACGTGTTGACGAAGTACCGGGCGAAAAATGTCGTTCATCGTGGCCTGAAAAGTGGTCAATGCGTTGGTCAGGCCGAAAGGCATAACCAGGAATTCATAGTGGTCGTCATGGGTCCGGAAAGCCGTCTTGGCGACGTCGGCCGGTCGTACGCGAATCTGGTGGTAGCTGGCACGGAGGTCCAGCTTGGTGAAGGCGGTCACGTCGTGGAGCTCATCCAAAAGCTCCTGAATCACCGGAATCAGATACTTGTCTGGGATGGTGGCTTTGTTGAGTTCCCGATAGTCCACGCAGAAGCGCAACTGCCGTCTTTTTTTCTGACCAGCAGGACGGGGCTAGAAAAGGGGCTGGCACTGGGGCGGATGAGCCCCTCCATCAACATATCACGTACGAGTTTCTCGATCTTGTCCTTTTGCATGTGCCTGTAGAGGTATGGTCGGACCGAGACTGCTGACACGCCAGGATGAAGAGGTATGACATGATTGTGCGGCCAAGCTGGTGGCAACTCGGATGGTGCAGCAAAGAGATCCGCAAACTCGGATAGGAGGGCCTGAAGGTCCCGAGGTGGTGTTGAGGTTGGTGGCGTGGCGCCCGAGATGGGCCTGAGCCAAACCGAAAAATCGACGTTCGCAGTCCGCTGAATTGCACGGACGGAGGCGGGGGAGCGAAGTAGCGCGACGTCTCCCACAAGGCAACACTCCCGACTGTTCTGGAGGAAATGCATCGTCATAGTCCCCCAGTTGACTCGTACGTCGCCCAACGTGCAAATCCACGCAACTCCCAGAATGGTATCGATCCCGCCAAGGCCGAAGACGTAGAAGTTCGTCGTCACCGAGTAAGGGCCCACTGAAAGCGAGACGGCTGGACAACAGTCCTGGATTGCGCGGCGGCGACGACCATCGCCTAAACTGACAGTGAAATTTGAAGAAGGTTCCATTGGAAGACGTAGCTGCTGGGCCACATGAGATGAATGAAAATTATGACTCACCCCACTGTCTACCATGATGACAATGTGGCGGTCGCTCAACTTGCCTGCCAACTTAATGGTTTGGGGGCCTGAAATGCCGCCCACAGAAAAACATGGAATCCTCAAATAGTGAAGGCTTGCGTCAACGACGGCCTCTGTGGTGTCCTCTGTCGTGATCTCAAGGTCTTCAAAGTCCGCCAAAGTTATCTCGGGCTCTAAGTCGCCGATGATGACATGAAACTCCTTGACCGCGCAAACGTGGGTACGAGAATAGGGCTGACGGCAGCGGAAACACAGCCCTTTACGGCGAAGATCGTCGAACTCGCGGTTGGAGAACCGCTGAGGCGGGGCAGGACGGCCAGGCCTTGCGGCCGGAGGGGGCTGAGGGGCTCTGTGGTAGTGGTCCCCCTTGGTCGGCCGCCTGACGGAGGCCCGCTTGGAATCGGCGGGGGGGGGGGGGGGGGGGGGGGTGAAAAATCCCCTTGCACAAGGCGGGCCATGTTGAGGACCTCAGAAACCATTCGAGGGTGGTGGGTGCGGAGCCGGGACCGGATGTTGGGCCGAAGACCCTGTATGAAGAAGCCAAGATAGTGATCTGGTGGTACGCCAGGAACATTGGTGACGAGGGCCACGAACTCATCGATGGAGTCATCCAGCGCACCGTATTGCCGTACGCCACACAATTTTTCGATGGCGGAGCCGGAATAACGGCTGTCGTAGGGACGAATCATTTCCTGCTTGATTTCCGACCAGGAGATGATCGGGTTGGTCTGGCAGAGCCGTCGAGTCCCACGAAGGTGGTAGAGACTATGCCCTGCTCGGGTGTGAGGTGGAGATCAAAGTACTGTTCTGCCTGCGATCCACCCAATTGGGTCTACCTCGGCGAAGGTGGGGAGGTCCAATTCAAGGGCCGGCGACCGGGGGAAAAAAGGTGTGGCGTCCCCGATGTGCTGAAGTGGTGCTTCCCCGAGGATTGACGTGTCAGTGGTCGTGCACACAGATCCGCTGGCGGAGGTGGCCGCCGGAGGATGCAACACATCAAGATTTGCGTGGATGGCGAGCAAGGACGCCTGCAAGGAGGCCACGATGGACTCCTGAGTACTGACACGGCGTGGGAGGGCCTCTTTGGCTTCCTCCGATGGGGCCTCGGTGGCGGAGCGGGTGTTTGGCGCCATGGCCACGAAAGGACGAACGACAACGGTGGTGCGGTGCGGGTTGGACGGGCGTGGACGGGCGACAGCGGACTGGACAGCGCTGCAGAGGCATGATACGGAACAGGCGAAACGGCAAGTCGCGAACGTGCGGAACGACGGAACGTCAAATCGCGGACGCGCGGGCTTGGATCGCGGAATCAACCGACAGTCAGCGGCGGGCGGAGCGGCAGGTCGGACCAGTTGTTGGGGGGTCGGAAAAAGGCGGCTACGGGGAAGAGAGGCGTAGAGGAGGAGAGTGAGAGGGAGAGATAGAGAGGAGGGATTTAGGGTTTAGAGAGGAAAGAGAAAACACACATTCATTTCAGGATGAAGAAAATACAGGGCTTACGCGTCCTTTTATAGCGATGAGAAGCAAATACAAAAGAAAATTCAGAAATTAGGAAATACAAAAATACTTAAAATGACACAAGCAAATAAAATAACAAATAAAACGTCTCAAGTAAAAGAAGCAACCAATAAATCACTAATTATCTTCTACAGTAATTGTGGGGCCACCCGATATACGAGCCCGGCGTGTGTAAACTCTCCAAGGAGGCTCGTCGTGGTGTAGCTCCATAATAGATTCTCTAAAAGTGATCTCCTCGGACTCCTCGTATTCCTTTTCCTCTGCTTAGTTGTCCCCTCAAAGGTCGACTTTGATCTCCTCCACGAAGCCGCAATATTCTACTTTCTACAGTCAACCGTAGTGCACGCATCTTATCTGATCTCTCAAATTGTTCTTAGTTTTTTTTTTGATAACCACTACATGATGAAGAGGATAGAACAATTCAGAATGGCTTCTAATCCCTTGGTTGACAAATTCAAGAGGAGTTATTCCCTTGGTTTCCCAAAGTCAAGAGAAGTTTATTGTCAGTAGGATTTATTGCCTTGGCTCCATTCGAGAATGAATGCGAAGCAAGATTTTTTATTACTTCCTTTTTGCAAGCAAAAGTAGTAGCTGCTCCATCTCCCACCTCTCCTTTGATTTGATAATGGTTGCACACATATTAAGGTATTGAAAACATAAGTCCTAAGAGAAATCGGATCTGTTGGATCTCATCAGACGAACTAAATTTAATTCCAAACATCGAGCCCAATAGCCATCTCCACATAGGATGAGAACCACTCTCAGTACAAATTTTAAGCTCCAAGGTCACTAATCCTGAAGAAACCATCTTGTGCAGATGGATGAGTCTAAGCTTACTAGGAAATGAAGTGGTATCTCCATCCTCCGCCGCGAAGGAAATGCATCCTACAACTATATCCTAAAGATAGACTTTTGGCTCTTCCCCTTGGATATTCACAAGTAGTATTCCTAATGGTTGAAGAATCATTCGTCATGAATTATGTAGGGTATGCATGATGTGCAACTCAATTCATATTAATACAAAATCAGATTAGGATTCGTCCTCGTAATCAAACCATGCAACCATCCTATTTGAATTACTTGATTTTCAAGGTCTTTCTCGTTTCTTCGAGGTTCCATTTTGAGACGTAACCTTTATTTTAATTCAGTAGCCCTCTTAAAAGACGAGTAAAATGAACATGTTTTTGATATGTGCTTAGATCTTATTACTGCCATGACTGTGTATTCTCATGCAGAGAATGCTAAAGAGATATTTTTCTATGAGATTTTCCTCTCTTAAGCTACTCCACTATATCCAGTCATATTAGTTTTCATGTATTTTTTTCTACATGTTAGAATCATGACTTCCTGATACAGGCCGTGAACTGCTGCCTTGCTGCGGGTTTTGGGAGAATTCCCCAAACCCTAGTAGGCAATGTTTGGTATCGCAGGGAGTGACCCACGCCGTCGACTCGACTGTATTTACCAAATTTCCGCACTTTTCATAGGAAAATATTATGTCTCGAGCTCCTGATTCTTTTTGGCATCGGAGTACAGGACAAATAATAACAATAGCACCTTTGATCAGCCATTATAACACATTTCTTATTTTTTTCCCTTGGTAAAATTTCCTTCTATCCAGTTACTTATCTTGTGATCTTGACCTAATTTCCACCCTTTTGCATGTCGGATCAAGTTGATGTCATTTCATCGATCTACAGAGTGAAGCCTGTTAGAAATCGGCGACGAAGTAGTGCTTGCGCAAATACAATGTTTATTGGAAAATGCTAGTCGGGGAATGATCCATTAATGGTTTCACAAAATTCAGTGATAATCAGCGTAAACTAAATCTAGCTACCTATTTTTGGATAAATTTGAACTATCTATTTTTGTTCCCTTACATAGTCTTTTCGGAAATTGCATTGACTTCTTTACCTTTTTATGTAGGTTTCACACCCTCTTACTTTTGAGATTACAAAAACCTCTCCTGAAGTTTACATTTCATAACATTCATCCACAAAATTACCCCCTGAAAATCGACTCGGAGGGGGTATTTTTGTGCATGAATGTTACGAAATGCAAACTTCGGGGAAAGTTTTTGTAATCTCGAAAGTAAGAGGGGTGCAACCTGTAATTATGCATGCTTTCAGGGGAAGTTTTCTAATTATTCCCTTCAAAAAACCTAAGATTGTCTAAACACGAAGGGACCCAATTAAGGTGGTGATTGGTGAACAATCAAAGTAATCATTTCAAAAGCGTGGGAGCCTTAAAAATCTACCCATATTTTAGAGCATAAACATAGCGAAATTCTTCGGCGTGCTTGCGGCACAAAATTTCAAGTTCCTATGTATTATTTCTTTTCTAGTTTTTTGTTTTAAATTGCTTGAAAGTATGATTTTAAATAAGGTTTGTTTTAGAAAATTTGTCTTTTTCATATCATTTACATTATTTGCGTCTATTATTAAGTTGATGCAATTTTTTGAATTGACTTAAATGTGTGTAAATGATTCCAAATAATAAAAAAAGCTTATTAACAAACCCAATTTAAAATTGCATTTAAACCCATTTGTTTCTAAAGAACATTAAACTTCTTCCGTAGTATGTATGATTTTATTAATTCTTAGCGTGCCCATCTGCAGATGACGGCGACAGCGAATCGAAGGCCAACGAGGTCGCGTTGAGCTCGAAAATGATGTCATTGTGGAAGCGGGCTCTCGAGTCAAACCGAGCATTGCTGCTTGACGAGACAGAACTCACCCCAGATTCTCTGCTCGAGAGAATTGAAGAATTCGGTGGCTTGTCGCAGGCGGCCGAGCACTCCTATCCTGCCTGGGTTATAACTGGCGGCGGAGCGAATGACACGACTTCTGAAACTAAAAATAACACGGATGAAGATGAAGAGGATGGCGAATACGACGAAAAAGATCACGATTTGTGGGAAGAGGGAGAATCTCCGGTTCCTTTCGGCGCTCTACCGGTCGATTTGATGGCAGAAAGGCTTCACAGAGGTATTTAGGGTTATCTTAGATGAATGCTTGATGACTTCAATTTAGATCAGAATTTGTATCAGAATATCCTTACAGAAGATGTATATGTTAGAAGGGCAATTGTGTAAATTAGAAAACCATTTGGTGCAAGCTGCAAAGTAGTGTGTTGAAGATTTGTTTCAAGGGAAAAAAATGTTTTTTTTAAAGAGTATTGTACTTATTTACCAGGATTTCCTTAAAGTTTGTGTAATTATAGTTTGTACCCCTCTAACTTTCGAAATTATAGTTTGAACCCCCCTCGGTGTTTCCATTTTATAGCATATATGCACAAAAAGATATCCCTGAAGATTTACTCTATAAGGGGTACTTTTGTGTATGGATGTTATGAAATGTAAACATTGAGGGGTGTTTTTTGTAATTTCAAAAATTAGAAGGGTGCAATTTGTAATTATACAAAGTTGGAGTTGAAGTCCTGGCAAAATACCCTATTTCTTCTATATTATAGTCACTGGCAAGGAACAAAATCAATGGAATCCAAGCCTACAACAGATGGGAAAGGAATCAAATAATTTTTTTAATGTGGATTTGGTTTCTTTGTGAAGTGATGTGCTATAGAAATCTTAAGTCCCAAGCCTTAAATATTAATATATTTTTCTTCTTAGAAAATGATAAAATGCCTATCATTATCCTTCTGTCTTCCCCTTTTAAATTCTTTTCCCATCAGAATAAAAAAGGGTAGATGAGAAAAGGGATAAGAAACTCTAAATCAAACTCTACATGAAGTAAAATCTAAAGCAATGAAGGTAAGACTAGGGCTTTGTTTGGCGTGGGGTTTTTGCTCTGGTGAATTTAGACAAAAATATCATCTTAGGTGAGGTCTGGCGGTCACGAACGACGGTTCATCACCATGACACGACTGCTACCACCACGTCAAACGGAGTCCGAGGCTTTGTCTCGGACAATGATGGTTTGGAAAAAGTACTATTCTCACTACCACCGTTATTTTGGAAGTGATTGGTTTCCCACGACAGAAATTTTGTTAGTCAAAAATGTGTTTTTCGTATTTTTTGTTACCGATGTTTTTTCCTACTGCCTCAATTGTCGAACCTAAGAGAGTTTCTTGTGAGACTAGTATGTATATATAGGTATGATAGGATGCATGGGTGAGCATATTCTCTATAATTAGGGTTATAATTGTACATGTAAATTTATTTATTCTAGCTTAATTTAGTTTTGATGGTTGAGATTATATTCAAAATTTGTTTTAATATTTTTTGATTTTACTAATGTTGTTATAATAAATATACTATTAATTGCTCAAATCTTCCCTCAGAGTTAGTAGCACCCATCTATCTTTTGAAATTACAAAATCCTCTCCTTATTACGGATGGTAGTTGAATATTCATTTATAAATCCAAAGTTAAATTTGATCGTGCTAAAGCACCCATGAGACTCTAGGGAAACTTCAACAATGTGGCAATCATGAAATTTGTTTATGCTTAAGACTTTAGATTTATATATCATCTTTATTATATAATATAATAGGTATATTTGGATCACACCATAAATCTCATCTGGACCGTCCGATCTATAGGAAATGATATCTGACCGTTGGATTCATAATACTAGGTCTGCCAATAACCAAACATCACGATTCCGCACTGTTCACTTCACCTAAAATCTTGATACCTCTGCTCACTTCCGCGCCCTCCCCTGCCGCCGCAGGCGGTGGCCCTGCCCGCTCGCCGCCGGACAACTCCCGGCGGGTTCGCCGGAGGCCGGCGAACCCGCCGGTGGGCGCCGGGCAGGCCGCCGGCGGCGGCAGGGGAGGGTGCCTGCGTGAGCAGGCCGAAGCTGGGGGGGGGGGATTTTGGGTTTTTTTAATAATAAGTTATATATATATATATAATATTTTGGATGCTTATTAGCTTACAAAGAGCTTGCACATCTTCTAATTAATAATATTTTTTTTTCATTTTTTTTGTTTCTGATAATAGACTTTGATTTTTCTTTAATCTCACAGGTCGTTACATTGAACGGGTGCCGTAATCTTACAGTTGAGAGGTGGACTCTGCTTCGGGGGGCGGGCGAAGCCCGCGTGAATGTCAAGCGGGTGAAGCCCGCAGCGACGCATCGAGAACGGGCAAAGCCCGTTCGAAGATGCTAGTATATATATATGACAATATACGTATCTTGAGGCACATCATACTTTAAGTTTTGACCATTGGATCTCATCACATAAATCTTATCCCTACATGAGAGAGAGAGGGGGACGAGAGAATAGAAGAGAGATGGCGGAAGGGAGATGAGAAAGGGGCGGAGAGAGGGAAAAAATAAGAAGAGAAAGAGAGCGAGAAATTAATATTTTTACCTCAAAACGTAAATTTTTTTATAAAATAAAAATTGTAATATCGATTTATATTTTTTACGGTCATTTTGAGCACTCATATGTATATATTGCAGGCGCTGCCTGTCTTGATGCGGACGCAGCCCGCAACGACCCATCGAGCACTGAAGAAGCCCGTGCGGAGGCGGGCGAAGCCCGCCTAGATGAGCCTGAAGGCCGCCCGAGAGCATCGAACACGGGCGTAGCCCGTGCGAAGATGCTCGTGTGTATATATATATATATACACACCATGAATCTCATCTGGACCGTCCGATACAGCTCCATCAAATACGGGCCGTTGGATTCAAAGCAGGAGGTCTGCCAATAACCAAATCTACTTTTAAAACACTGTTCAAAAGCCAAAAAAACCCGATACCCATGTTTCCCTCCCGCTCACTCACGGTCTCACCCCCGCCGCCGCCGGCGGAGCCGCCGGCGGCCTGCCCGGCCCCCACCGGCGGGTTCGCCGGCCTCCGGCGAACCCGCCGGGGGTTGTCCGGCGGCGAGCGGGCAGGGCCACCGCCGGCGGTGGCCCTGCCCGTGAGCTCCAGTTTTGGAGCTCACGGGCAGGGCCACCGCCGGCGGTGGCCCTGCCCGCTCGCCGCCGGACAACCCCCGGCGGGTTCGCCGGAGGCCGGCGAACCCGCCGGTGGGGGCCGGGCAGGCCGCCGGCGGCTCCGCCGCCGGCGGCAGTGGCAGCAGCGAGGCGGAGGCGGAAGGGCCAGGATTTTTGTTTTTTTTTTTTTTCATTTTTTAATTAAAAAATTCTAATTAAATTATAATTAAATTTTCTGTTTTATTTTTTATATCATTTATTTTTTACTTTTTTATTAATTAAATTATTATTAAATTATAATTATATAATTTGATTTTTTATAATTTGGTCGGCGGAAGGGCGGGCTACGCGGTGGCTGGCGAAGCCCGCCGCGGGACGGGCTTTCATTTTTTTTGTTTTTTATTAAATTAATTGTTATTCGATTATAATTATATTATTTGATTTTTTATAATTTGGCCGGCGGAAGGACGGGTTTCGCAGTGGCGGGCGAAGCCCGCCGCGGGGCGGGCGAAGCCCGCTTGATTGCGGGCGAAGCCCGCAGCGACGCATCGAGAACGGGCGGAGCCCGTTCGAAGATGCTAGTATATATATATATATATATATGTATGTATCATAATTATGCATAATAGAGAGAAAAAAGCCCAAAATTGTATAGACATGTCATGAGGTGTTGTGTCCATTGGCCTCAAATTTTCTTTTAAATAAAATGAGCCAATAATATATGAGGTGGAGTTGGAGAGTGGAGGCCAATGATAAAAGGTCAATGAAATTGGGTATTTTAACAAAGTAAGAGGCATGCATCATAGTAGTAGGTTGACCTATAACACCAATAAGCTTGGGCATAACACTAGAGGCTAATCAACTAAACAATTCATTAAAATAGAGTAGATTTATCTCGGTCGTGAGATTAAATTATAACGGGTTCAACGAATATTCACATTTTGGCGCGAGCATCTTTTTGGACTCACACGTATCTCCTCGATGTTAATAGGAAAATCGGTATCTCGTAACTTATAATCATCCTCAAATTAAAAAAAAAAATTATCATTCTGCGAAGAGAATATTCATTGTGGAAAAGATCGAAGATTTTAGAAACAATTTGGTGAACCAAAGGAGATTCTATGACTTGCGTAGCTTGAATCGGACATTTCCGATGGGTAGAATTTGATTTGGGAAAGATATGCGATACATACATTGATACGATTTTTGGAGTGTAATATGATTGGGATGTTGATGGAGCTTTAGGAACCTAAGAAGATTCATTCCGACCTCACTGCCTAGACACTCGGTGACGAATGACGAGCGGCCATGTGGACAGCTTGGACTCATGTACAGAGGTTGTATCTGACATGGCAGCTTCTTATTGGTCTTTGATTGTCCGGGACCGATTGCAATACTAGCCTAAAGAGGGTGGTGAAATATGTGGAGTGCAGTAGTGCACTATGTTGAGAAATAACATTCAATCTTGTATAATAGCATGGTGTTTATCAAAGATTACATATGAGATTGGTCGATAATCGTGGCATGTCGTAGAATGAAGTCATGTAAAGAATCTCACCCCTTAGGAGAGATAATTCCTTTTACTTTGTCCTCACGCGTGCTTTACATCAAACACCTAATTATTACATATATTCTTTTTTCATCCTTGAGCACAAATAGGGTATCAAATAGGTTAATGATGCAATGGAAGAGGAGATGAATGAATGGTGTGCGATCAACGGAGCTTTGGTAAAATGAATTGATTTTGGTATTGGAGTCATCGCTGCGTTGAGTTAATATTTTTTAGGTACGTGTGTATGAGTTTAATCCCATGTTGGTTCATGTTTTGCGAGTCCTTGTAGTCCTTTAAATTAATACTTCTTTAGTGACTATTGTAATCATACAAATGTGGTCAAGCATGGGCGATCATTAATGCTCCGACCGCATACAAATGCGTTCTTTGCTAACACAATTTCACATTGCCGGCGCTAAAATATCGCTCGAGACTCAAATAGCAGACCGCGCTCACGGCTAGGTTTTGACATGTTTGATGATGTTTTGGTTATTGGTAAAAAAATGAGACTTATGAATGTACAGCAATTGTGCTTCAATTATAATAGCTTTTCAACTTGGAACTATTTTTTTTTATTGTATAATTAAAAAATAAAAGAATGGAAAAAATTATTTGTGACAGCACGTTCCAAGAATCTAAAACCAGTGCTCATAAAATAAAATATAAAATAATTGGAGCCAAATGACAAATTACTAAATTTTCCGAGGGGATACAGCTTTATGTTCGGGACAGCTGATTGTGGAGCCACGCGGCACATTCTCAGTCAACGTCAAGATAAAACTTCAAAAAAAAAATTTAACTTCATTTTTTTGGTCTTATATGATTTCACCTCTTTTAACGTGCACATTCAGTTTTTGATCGCAGTAAACATGAGGTGGTAAAAAAAATTTAAGAAAAAAAAAAGAAATTAAATTAGGGCGTTGTTTTGAGCAAATTAGCGAGGATCGCAGATGCAAAATTTGAAGCGGCAGAGTTGGTCGGCGGCGCCTTCCATGTAGAGAAACGTGGGCGTGCGATTTTAGCGGCGGATACAAGGAAGGCATGCTTAGGTTTGTTTTGGCATGGACTAGCAATTACCTACACTTGGGGAAGTCAACAACAAATTGTGTTGAGCATGTGTATATAATTATTTGAAAGTTTTTTTATTGACAGCATGACCAATACGACTTGGAGAGCTTTCCATCAAATGCCTGCTTTACAACGTTGGACAAAAGCGCTTGCATCTCCGCGGTGGCATCCCGCTTGGCCATGTCCGCCATCCTGTAAGTCTACCAAAACATGATGTTTTTTTTGAACTTTTTTGTATAGTAAAATACGCATAATTTTCTGCAAAAAAGTGATGGGCTCCTTCACAACATGATGTTAACCACCAGACGCATCAGCTCTTATGTCCAGGTTTTAGCCATTTGGGGGGCATATGTGCTGTCCTATGCGCCACCGAAGAAGTGAAAGATGAAAAAAAGGCTCCTCTTCATTTTGAGTGAAACAATTCAGATATATTTCTGAATTGAGAATTCATATTCATCCACGAAAGAGCTTTCGTGATAGCTACTTGATGAATCTGTACTGCCCTCTAGAGCTTTATTAATCCTGAAAGATGCCTCTGGTAGGAAAAGATAAAAAGGACCTTCATTTACCACCTGGATGTATGTATCACAACATCTACTAGCCAAATTGGGATTGGGTGATAGATAAGCAGCTCTTCAATTGAAATGATTGAATAATTTTAGATTCTTCCCAGTTACCAAACACTTTTGCCACCACCAGATGATGTTTTTTATACATAATATATAATGAAATGAAAAAGGAAAATAAAGAAAGAGCACATATGAGGTTTAAAACATGAATAAGAAGAAGAAGAAACAGCACTTGTTTTCATTAAATCCCACAATCATCAGGCAATATGTCTAAACCAGCTCACACCCCTCTACACCATGGAGGAGGAGGATATGACTGACTACAGCAGATAGTTTCTTACTTTGATTATTTTCCCCAACATTCAAAAAAAAAAAAGAGATTCAAGAAACATAATAATACTACAATAAATAATGTAGAAAAGACCAGGAAGAGGAAGAGGAGGACGAAGAACCGCCGCCGGATCATCTTCAACACCAAACAATGGATGCGGAGATATCATTTGAACATCTTCTTCTTCTTCAATCTTACGCTGCGGCAGCCTTGTCCCACTTGAGGGGCTTCACCACCTCCCAGGTGAAGTCCGGATCATCCCTACCGAAGTGCCCGTACGCAGCCGTCTTCAAAAACCGGCCGTTGCCGCCCCTCTTGAGATCCAGGTTGATGCTGATCATTCCCGGCCTGAAGTCAAAGCTCTCCTTCACAATCTTCAGAATCTCCTTGTCTGGTATCTTGCCGGTGCCGTACGAATCGACGAACACCGACAGAGGTTCCGGCACGCCGATTGCGTACGAAACCTGAACGATGCAGCGGCGCGCGAGCCCGCTGGCGACGATGCTCTTGGCAGCCTGCCTCACGATGTACGCGCCGCTGCGGTCGACCTTGGTCGGATCCTTCCCGGAGAAGGCGCCGCCGCCGTGGGCTCCCCAACCGCCGTAGGTGTCGATGATAATTTTCCGTCCGGTGAGGCCAGCATCACCATGAGGACCGCCGATGACAAAGCGGCCGGATGGATTGAGGTGAAAGATCGTCTTCTCGTCGAGGAACTGAGCCGGGATGACCGCCTTGATAACATGCTGCTGGAGGTCAGCGGCGATCTCGTCGTTGGTGACAGTCTCGTCGTGCTGCGTGGAGATGAGAACGGTGTGGACGCGGATGGGGACCATGGCTCCGCCATCATTGCGATACTCGACGGTGACCTGGGTCTTGCCGTCGGGCCTCAACCAGGCGCAGGTGCCGTTCTTCCGAACCTCGGTGAGCCGGGCCCCAAGTTTGGTGGCGAGCACGTGGCTGAGAGGCATCAACTCGGGAGTCTCGTCGGTGGCGTACCCAAACATATGGCCTTGGTCGCCGGCACCGATGTCTTCTGGGCGCTTGGTGAAGTGACCGTGAACGCCCTGGGCAATGTCAGGGGACTGCTGCTCGATGTTCACGAGAACTTTGCAGTTGTCGGCGTCCAGACCGACGTCGTCGGAGATGAATCCGATGGTCCGGCAAGTCTGGCGGACAATCTTCTCGTAGTCTACATCGGCCTTGGTGGTGATCTCGCCGAAGACCATGACCATGTTGGTCTTGGTGCAGGTCTCGCAGGCGACCTTGCTGTCGGGATCCTGGCCGAGGCAGGCATCGAGAATGGCATCGGAGATCTGGTCGCAGAGCTTATCGGGATGACCCTCGTTCACAGACTCGGAGGTGAAGAGAAAGGTGTCGGCCATTTCGGAAGCTGACAAAACACAAACAACATGTTAATATAGTTATTTTCTCCCCGAGGGAAGGAATTGGAAGATATTATACTTAGAAATTAAATGATATGACAATTAAGGCAATGGATCTAGGAATTTCGTACTAAACATAGAAATGATAACTCTAATAAATTAAGAAAAACTGGACTATGAATTGTTGAAGAATGGAGGTGATGAAATTGGAAGCACATGTCCAACAAAAATATTTGCAGCAGTAAAATGATGAAGAAAGTAGAAAACCAATTACACCCAAAAGGATTAAGAAAATTGAGCAGTTAAGATCTGACAGAAATAACTCGAGAATAAATAGATCTGGCACTGGCAGTGAAGAGCTACTTCTAAGTAAATAAATGAAATGATGGAAAACCACAGATCACTTAAGATTACAAGTAATTAAAAGAGAATTTAGGATGATCCTCGCGAGCAATAAAAGCTCCATGAAATTTGATAATCTAATGGATGTTTTCAAAATTTCTCTAACCTCGATGTAATTTTTTTTAGATCCGAGATGGAATCATGCCAATCAGACAACAGAAAATCGTATACTCGTCAGATCCAAAAGCCAAACAAACAACAGTAAAAAAAAATAAAAAAAGCCCATCAGATCTGGATGGATCCAGGCCCTTTTTTTCCTAAAAATCACAAAAAAATCATGGCGAATCTCACTCATCGCACAATAAATCGCATTAATCTCAAACAAAACCAGTCATCAACATATCCATCGCAAAAGATCTTGCCCTGTTTACCCCAATCGGCACAAACCCTAGATCGTGTCTATTACTTACACATGCTTGAAAAAATAGTAAGAATCGAAGCAATGGTGATGAAGAAAAAGGGGAGAAATACTGATTAAAATCATGGTGATGATTTCATTGCTGACCTTAGGTTTGAAGATGAGGAGATAAAAATGGCTTCCCTTCTTTCTCCTTCGCCGAGGCTGGGAACTCTTTCAGGGTTGTTCTCTCTCGGCACAGCCCGTATTTATAGTAGGGAGGAGGGGTTGCCGGACCCGTACACGGAAGACGCGTTCACCTGAAATAGCGGGTGTCCACGCCCCGCCACCGGTGGTATCCGGTGGCATGCGGTGACGGTTGAAAAGCATCTCACCTACCCTTCACCGGGAGGTCTTTCAGGCTAGGTTCATCGGTTCAGCTCAGCCGACGGCGGTGTGGATGAGTCTATAATTATAGCAGAAATGTTGACCTCTTATTATCACCGCGAATTTTATTTTCTTTTTTTTTTAAAAAAAAACTATTAGGAATAAAAAAATATTAAGAATTAAGAACCAATGGAAATTATTGATTCAGAGCGTTTATATTGATAGCCCGCATATTGATATTGACAGCCCAATTATAATGGCAGCCAATTAAACCGACCAAAATTACATCAGTGAAAATAAAATTGGGGAGAAGATCCTGAAAAGGAGAGGAGTGGGATTAGAATTCTCTTCATTTGATCTAATTATCTAATGGTATAGAATTTTATAATTAAAATAAAAGTATAAAAGGAAAGAATTACTGAACTCGTCGGATCCGTCAGAAATAGATATGACCCGTGAAATATATATTATTTGTTTCACAACAAATTGAGAGAAAACTATTTCACATGGTTCTCGGGTCTTATGTTATATCTTCAAAATTACATTAACCTCCCCTCTAAGTTTTCTCAGTTTGCAAAAATGTCTCTTTCATAAGAAATATGGATGGAAAATGATAAAATAAGTCTTGTTGCGGCTCACTTGAGGCTCCTGAAATTGATTTAAATTGCACCGTCTTAGCCCGAGAGTGGACGAGCGTGCAATCAGTCACAGAGATTGAGACGTTGGGCAAGAAAGGTTTTTTTACGAGAGAAATTCCGGAAAAAAAGTGAAAAACAATATGATCGGGACTGTGCCGACCAAACTTTTGCTAGTTGTCGTTATACAAAGTTTTTTAGAGAAGACGAGGGCGGCATGCCACTACTCATTACAATTGTTGTGGGAGAGAGAGAGGTGCTCAGAGAGTGACGGCTCATCGTTCGCAAAGCAACAGGTTTGGGAGGACTTATTTTCACCGGTCAAGCGGTCACGACCGCATGAACCGAACCTTAATTAAGGTCCGGTTCATGCGGTCGTGACCGCTTGACCGGTGAAAATAAGTCCTCCCAAACAGAGTCCAAGTCTTTATGTTTGCCGCAGTGGAGGACACTGCGCTCTGGATGCTTGGTGGTCTTCTCTTTGAACTTAAAAGATAGGATGGCACGTGCTACGCGTCTTTGTGCGAGCGGCTTCCCGCCTGCCATTCGTAGCGGGAGTTTGGATCGGAGGGACATTGTGGTTGACTAGAGGATGTTGAATGCTGAGAGCGCTGCACGTAGGTTACTTGTTGTGAGGGTAGGAGTGCGCGCGGAGCGGAACGCTTGGGGGGGGGGGGGTGACGCACAGAGACTAATGAAGGCAGGCGAAGAAGGATGATGATCTCTGAGGAACGAAGGAGATTCTTCGTGGAGCTATCTACAGTGTAGAAAGAGAAATCAGTGACAAAAATGTGGAAATGAAGAAGAGACTGGAACTTCATTTATAGGCTTCATGGGTGGTTATGATGGTTATGGAGGTTTGACAGTTATCCGCAAACCATAAACATCATATTTACTATTTGCATACCAATTTAATATAGTTCGTGTCACGTATTTTTTAGAAAATATTTTTACTATGAGCATAACGATATAATTTTGGCTATTTGTACCCACCCATAATGAGTGGTTATGCGGGTGGTTACTCGCACATTGAATGATGGAGATCGCTTGGGGATGATCGGACGATAGGGAATTGGCCAGCATTAAAGTGGGGGTCGAGCGGAAGTAAAGCTCGGCCGACTGGAGGCTGGAGGACCAGATCCACAACAGGCGGCCTGCTGGAAGGCCAGCCCTTAGCTCTTGCGGCCGCGGGACTTGGCGACGACTGGTCGTGGGCTCTCGCGGCTGCGCGAGTGCGGCTGAGGTGCGTGGAGGCGGCCTACTATGAGGCCGACCATGGGCTCCCACAGCCACACACGTGTGGTTGTAGGGATTTGGGGCAGTAGGCCGGGAAGCCGACAGTAGTCTCTCACGGCAGCGCGAGTCCGGTCGTGCGTGTCCGGCCGCGACCAAGGGTGGTCGACCATTGGTCGGTCGGGGGGCCTTGCGGACTCGCATCAGGCGCGCATCTAAAGGCGGTCGGTGAGGGCCAGCCGTGAGCGCTCTGCGGCCACGTGCCACAATCGTGTGGCCAAGGGAGGCCAGCCGGGGGCCGGTCGCGAGCAACTGGCAACCGCATGCCAAGGAAGGTCGGTCGTGGCCAAGGGAGGTCGATCTGGGGTCAGTCGCAAGCAACTCATGGGTGTGGTGGCCCACAGGGTTGAGGGCCCGATGGTGGTTGGCGCCTCAATTGGGTATGGATCAGTTATAGGGATCATGTGCGGGATGGTTTTCTCCATAACCCCCACTTAAGTTAGTGGGGTCATGGAATTTTTAGCTAATTGCATACCAGAATTCCGATAAATTGAGGAAGACCTCATCAAGTTTGTTGTTGGTTGCTCGATTTTCTTCCAAATAAGAGAATCAGACCGTCCTAGCTCGAAGTTGGGCGGAGGACACATACAGTCAATTGAAAATCAGGTAGTAGCAGTGAAACAAGCCGTTTTAGCATGAAAAACCTATAAATTGTGAAAAATTGAATGGACGGATCTGTGTCGGGCCGAAATATACTAATTCCATACATGTTACAAGAGTTTTAGTTCTCAATAAGTGACATGATGTAACATCCCGATTTTTATTGAGCCACCAGAACCCTAGTGGGCCCAATAAAAGTGACCCGAACCTCTACCCGTGAACCGGTAGCAGGTAACCATAGGCGAAAAATAGAGATAGAGAACTCTGATTTGAGTTCCGTAAGTTCTTGTGGCCTTGTATAGTCGATACGAGCGTGTCAGAACTCGTTCCGATGGACCCCGAGGTCATGTGGTGGATGTAACCATTCCTCGTAAAATGCAAGGAGAGCCAAACTTTGGATATCGGTTTAAAGGACTCTGATTTGAGTTCCGTCAGTTCCTGTGGTCTCGTATGACCCATACGAGCGCATCAGAACTCGCCGCGTCACAATCCGAGATCTAACGACAGATATAGACATTTTGACCATTTTAGCGCGTCGCGACGCACAAATTTTGGACTTTTAACAAGCGAACCCCGATTCGACCCCGGTCAGTGGCGTTTGATTCGTATGGTCAATACAAAGTCAACGGAGTTGGTCCCAGTCAGTTTTGATGATGGGTGGTCAAACCGTGGTCAAATCAAGCTCAGTCGTGCATCAAAAAGAGTGCGCACACCAATTGTGACACGACACCCCAGCTTTGACCCAACCCCGATAACTTTGACCTATTTTGACTTTGACCCCCATGGGTTGACCCACCATAGGGTTGACTTTTGTTAAACCCTCCCTTTTTCCCATTTTTGGAAGTTTTCCCTGAGGAGGAGGCCACCTCCTCTCCATGGGTAAATAGTGCATTGCCCCCCTACCCATGGAGCCACAAATTACTAAAATGGAAGGGAGTGGGCTCAAGTAGTGGCCCACCAACAATTCCCTCCACTCACCTTCTCTTTTTCTCCCCTTCTCACTTTTAAAAGCCCAAGCCCATAAGGGCTTAACCCCATTTCCCACATGGGGGAAATTCCTTGAGCCTTCAGCTGTCCTTGGGCAGTTGGAGGGTTGAGATTAATCCCTCCCTAGGGAGGGATTAATCCCACATCGGGTAGGGGAGGAGATACCCTACCCTCCAGCCTATATAAAGGCCCCCCTGATATCCTCCTCACAAGCTCAAAGAGCAACTCCCTCACACCTCCCCAAGCTCTACCGGAGCTCAGGTCACCGGAAAAGGCAAGCCTGAGCTCCACCACCTCGCCACCTTGCATGGCTAACCAAATCGGCCCCTCTCAAGCTCCTCCTCCACAGGTAGAAGCTCTCCCCTCCCCATTCCCCTCCTTCTGGACGATTTGCATGGGCCTTCTGGCGGCCGGAGAGCCGCCGGCACCACCCGACCCATGCTCCAGGACGGTTGGTGGCCGCGGGAATACTAGCCCCTCCCCGCGCCGGGGGTGGCGCTGGAGAAGGGCTGACCCACCGGGATAACTTTTCCCAGTGGGGGAAAGCGGGGTGCCGCCGGAAAACGCCGCTCCGGCGGCACCCGAGAAGCAGAGTTTTTCCTCTATTTTGTCTCTAGCAGTGGTTGGTCGCCGGACCACCATCAAAGAAGAGCCCTGCCCCCGGTGTGTCGGCCGAGCATGGTTTTGGGGCTGGGCTCAACGCCGGAGAGGTGGGTTGGTGTGGTGGCGCTGGGAGCAGAATCACTGCCACTCCTCTCTCGGGTTGGCTCACCATTGAGTCACTGGGTGGTGGCTGCCGAGGCCACCACCCAGGGACTCAACGGCCCCCGATGAAGCGGCCGGGGGCGGTGCTGGCGTACAGCGGTGACTGGTCGGCGATGGCAGAGGCTACCCTTGACTGCCCGCCGACAAGGAACAACAGCCGTCCGATCTGGCGATGACGATCAAACGGCCGATATTTCATTATATCTCGCCCCCGCCTCAGCATCAGCGCCCCCCATAGCGGATCCACGGTCGATCCGCTGTGGGGTCAGAAAGGAGATATTTGATGTCCGGCTCGATCTCAGTCACAGGATGTCATTTGATTTGCTATTAGCAGATCTAATTAATAGGTAAACTTTGAGAAATTTCCTAGTCTATTCCTAGCCCTGTAGTGGCAAAGCGATCAACATGAAAAATGTTCCTCATTATAAGGGCTTCCTTCAAAATTTTTTTGAGAATTTTTGGAGTTGATTTGGTATTTTTAAAGCACCAAATAATATTTGTTTGACCGAATTAAAGTCCCAAAATTCTTCGAAAAATTATGAAAATTTTTTTATGCTCATTTTAGACCCCTTTAAAGTCTGTATCAAAATTTGGGGATCAAAATTGAACTTTCCTCAATTTCTTGGAGCTTAGAGCCGCGTTTGGAATTTGTTACGCTCATTTTCCTCGAAAGTGAAAATTGGAGCGCGCGACCTCGCTTTCTAATGGAACAATAAATTCAAATTGTCTGATCAATAAGAGTGGCCGAGGCAGGTAACCAAGCTCCAGGTGTTCCTAGATTTCAAGAAACCGTCGAGAGCCTCGATTCTCAGGTGACTTGGGCACGCTCGGAAGATGAGAGTATGAATAGTGAGTTGTAAATTATTCTCGATGAATAATACAGGTGTAACTCCTAATAAGCCCCTAATCCGGTTATGCTGTGATTAAAAAGGCGCAATCAAATTACAATCCGATCTTAATAATGAGTGTAACTCAATGAAGCTTTTTAAACATTGAAATAGAATTGAATGTGTCTCCTATAAACAGAGATGAAACTGAATGTGCATCCTAAGATAGGAGATGGAACTGAATGCGCATCCTAAGATAGGAGATGGAACTGAAGCCTCCTATATGGAGTGATTGGACTAATAACCGTTTTCTCTGTGATTATTCCAGTCTTGCACTGGTCCTATTCCTTTATTCATATCAGTTCAGTAGTTTCAATTCAGTACTACTTCAGTCTCGTACTGGTCAAGTCATTTCAATTCAGTACTATTCCGGTCTCGTACTAGTCAAGTCATTTCAATTCATTACTACTCCAGTCTCGTACAGGTCAAGTCATTTCAATTCAATATTACTTTAGTCTCGTACTGGTCAAGTCATTTCAATTTAGTACTACTTCAGTCTCGTACTAGTCAAGTCATTTCAATTCAGTACTACTCAAGTCTCGTACTGGTCAAGTTTATTTCAGTTCAGTACTACTCCAGTCTCGTACTGGTCAAGTTCATTTCAGTTCAGTACTTTCATTTTAGTACTACTCCAGTTTCGTACTGGTCATATTTCATTCAGCACTTAAATTATGCAGCATCTGTTATCAGCAGCTTTAATTACCGCATTTTCATTACTGCAATTTACTATTATAAGCACGGGTCCTACTCTGACTAGCAGTTGTCTGTTAAGTTTAAACCATAGTTGGGGATAACCAGAGTTGTGATGTTTCTTAGGTTTACCCTCAAATAAAGTGCTCTCACGCTACTTATCGAAAGTTGAGTTGAGTGCCGCCGCCCGAAGTTTGAAGCATAGTAGGGCAGGTCGCCGTAGACCCGGTAAGTTTTAGCAATACTGATTGATTAATTGCTTGTAAATTGATTGCGCTGAATTAGAGGCGGGTCAGTCCCTTCCAGAGATCGTTCGTACCGGTGCGGGAAGGTCGACGACTCAAGACAACAGGGAGATGTATACCACGGGTGCCCCGCCGTTATATTGTCCCCGCCAGGTTTTCCTCCCCTAGTCGGCCAAAATATTGAATCACTGGATGTCGCTCACATATAGGAGTACACATAGTCGTACGTTGGGGACTGGGGCTATGTGGTACGACAACCCCCAGAAGTAGCAAGATTGGCCACTATCACTGACGGCCACATTGCAGAGGTCCGCGGGGCTCGCTACCCTGCTAGAACAGAAGTGGTCCGTACTATGTCGACATAGGGTTTGTGTGCGTGGCTGCGAATGCCTGCGGTATGTGCCGGTAGTGAATGACTACAATAGGGTACAAGTTGTGAATACCTGATGTGCTGATTGTCTAGCAAAGCCTTAATTATAACTAATAAATATGGTTGATGTTATTCCAGTTATACTATACTACGTTTCTTTATAGTTGCTCCTAGCCTATATATATGAATTGTTGTACTAACTCTCCCTTGCTTCGGCTATCTACTTTTGTTGGGTGGGTGTGTACTTGTTGTAACGGCCCGGCCTAGAGCTCAGAGGCTGCCGCACCCTACATGGGCCGCACAGCTTGTCTCACCCGCAGGCCCGCTACAGGGCTGCAGCCCAGACACCCAAACCCCTCCCCGACCTGTTTCTAAGCACGGTAGGTTTTTGAGAATGCCAGGTTTCGAACCCAGCACCTCCTTAACAAGGCACCTTCAACAGCCCTCATCACCAACTGAGCTGCAGCTCAGTTGGTGATGAGGGTTGTTGAAGGTGCCTTGTTAAGGAGGTGCTGGGTTCGAAACCTGGCATTCTCAAAAACCTACCGTGCTGAGAAATAGGCCGGGGAGGGGTTTGGGTGCCTGGGCTGCAGCCCTGTAGCGGGCCTACGGGTGAGACAAGCTGTGCGGCCCATGTAGGGTACGACAGCCTCTGAGCTCTAGGCCGGGCCGTTACATAAAAAGTGCACTTTTTATGTAACGGCCCGGCCTAGGACTCAGAGGCTGCTGTACCCTACATGGGTCGAACAGCTTGGACCACCGTGACAACGTTACAGGGCTGCAGCCCAATACACCCCAACGCCTCTCCCGCTGTTTTTCAGCAAGGCACGTTGTTGACGCTAGGTATCGAACCCGCAACCCTTGATAACACTCTCTTTCAACAGAGCTCATCACCAACTGAGATGCAACTCAGTTGGTGATGAGGGCTGTTGAAGGTGCCTTGTTAAGGAGGTGCTGGGTTTGAAACCTGACATGCTTAAAAACCTACCGTGCTGAGAAACAGGTCGGGGAGGGGTTTGGGTGCCTGGGCTACAACCCTGTAGTGGGCCTACGGGTGAGACAAGCTGTGCAGCCCATGTAGGGTGCGGCAGCCTCTGAGCTCTAGGCCGGGCCGTTACATAAAAATTGCACTTTTTATGTAACGACCCGACCTAGAGCTCAGAGGCTGTCGCACCCTACATGGGCCTCACAGCTTGTCTCACCCGTAGGCCCGCTACAGGGCTGCAGCCCAGGCACCCAAACCCCTCCCCGGCCTGTTTCTCGGCACGGTAGGTTTTTGAGCATGCTAGGTTTCGAACCCAGCACCTCCTTACCAAGGCACCTTCAACAGCCCTCATCACCAACTGAGCTGCAGCTCAGTTGGTGATGAGGGCTGTTGAAGGTGCCTTGTTAAGGAGGTGCTGGGTTCGAAACCTGGCATGCTCAAAAACCTACCGTGCTGAGAAACAGTCCGGGGAGGGGTTTGGGTGCCTGGGCTACAGCCCTGTAGCGGGCCTACGGGTAAGACAAGCTGTGCGGCCCATGTAGGGTGCGGCAGCCTCTGAGCTCTAGGCCGGGCCGTTACACTTGTCCCCAGGATATGGATCCTGGGAGGAGATTTGTTTACACTTAGCTCTGTGACTAACGATTATTTAAATAACCATTCACAGGAAATGGAGCACCGTAGTGACCCGTTGCCACAAGAGATTGCGCTAGCAGTTAGGACTACTCGAGCATATGCACCCCCGACGTCTTCAGAGTTTCGAGACGTGAGTACCGACGAGCTGAATAGGGAGAGAGAGTGAGGAGTTATATAGTACTTGTACAACCTGCGGGCTTATATAAATACTTGGCTTCGATCTTAGTACTAATGCAATTATATATGATGTTATATATATATGATACTGGTTCCCTGCTAATGCTTCCGCAAATCTCTGATGTGTTGTGAATGTTGTGATTCTAGCCGAGCAAGGCTGCCAACTAGTGCTTAGATATACTGGGTCGTTATCCCTAAGGAGCACTGAGTGGATGTCTTGTGCAGTAAGATCCCCTCCGGCCCGACCCGGGCAAAAGTTGGGGGAAGTGGTCTTACAAATAGATCAGAGCCATCACGATTCATCCTTGTGGAGCAGTCTCATGATTCTCTCGTCCCTTGCTTCGTTCCTCGATTCAGTACGAACCTTGCAGCGAAAGCCTGGTAGACCCTAGTGTAGAGGCTTAGGGATTCTAGACTGTACGTTAGTATGCCCATACACCATTGTTTTCGCTTCGTCGGTCGTTTTTGCAAATTTTCCCTACTTTTGCAAAGTACTGACACTTTTCCTGTTATTTCTCCAAATATCGGAGTACAGTAACGAGAGATCCTATTCGAGAGGATATGTTCCCGCCACCCCACCTCCAGACCCGGTCGTCCCCACGGTTGTACTATTTTTCGAGACCGACTTGGGGAAGACACTGATGACCATCCTGGACACCTTCCGGACAGCGTTGGCACAGCCACCACGAGAGATGATGGCGCCTATCGATTTGCTGACAACCTTCTGAGGACTGAGGCCTCCTACTTTCAGAGGCACGAAGTGTAACGCCCCGAAACTTAGAGGAGCAAAGGGGGATGTTTTGGGCCAGTTTAAGTTCTGGCTGCAGGCACACGGCCTGGGACACGGGCGTGTCCCAGGGCGTGTCAAGCCTGTGTCGACACTAAGGCGCGAAGTCGACACTTTGGTCTCGACATTGTGTCGAGACTGGGCACACGGCCTGCGACACGGGCGTGTCGCAGGGCATGTCGACCCATGTCGACACTTAGCTGTGAAGTCGACACAGTGCTTCGACGTTGTGTCGAGACACGGCACACGGCCTGCGACACGGGCGTGTCGCAGGGCGTGTCAACCCGTGTCGACACTCGTCCCGCGAAGTCGACACTTTGGTGTCGACAATGTGTCGAGACATGGCACACGGCCTGCGACACGGGCGTGTCGCAGGGCGTGTCGACCCGTGTCGACACTTACCGCGAAGTATCGAGACCATGTACACGGCCTGGAGCCCAGGCGTGTCAAGGTGACACGGGCAAGGACACGGGCGTGTCCTAGAACCCGTGCAGTGCTCGGGTTGAAAACGGGGAAAAATCATGGGGTACACGGCCGGCTACACGGCCGTGTCAGGTGGAACACGGGCGTGTCAGCTCGAACACGGGCGTGTTCGATACCCGTGTGAGGTTCCAGGTGATCCGATTTTGACGGCGAATGAGGCACACGGCCCTGGACACGGGTGTGTGCCAGGCCGTGTTCGGTCCAGATTAGGCATTTCAGTCCCGAATCAAAGCCGTTCATTTCTTTGACTGAAGATCCAACGGCTGGGGGTTGTTCCTGAAGGGATATACCCGGGTTTTGACTTAGAAAACCCTCACTTTTCTTAAGTGATCTCTTTCTAAAGTCTTAGAGAGAGAGAGGAGAGCTAAGTGAAGAAGAAGGGGCTAGATCCGCCATTGGAGGAGCTTCGGAGCTCCGAATCGCAAGCCGACTCCGGATCCGCGGAGGCAACGCTAGTGCGGTCATTTCCATCCGATTACTTTCCGATGGCGCCAAAGAGGAACGCAAGGGTAACGATCCTCAACTTGAGCATGAGTCGCTCTCTTTCTTTGCATAGGAAGCCCGCTCTCGCGAGTTTGCGGAGAGTTGGAGGCGTTCCTTCGGGTAGATATGTGAAGTCCCCGTTGTTTAGAGTCCGTATGCGAGAACGGACATAGGCATGATGTGTGAAGCCTACCCGGACATGTTAGTCTGGATCGGTGATGTTGCATTGCATAAGGCCGGAGAAGACTCCGTGCTATTGGTTGTTTTTTGGGTTTTCTACGCGGTAGATTGCAGCAGGGAGCCTTGGGGACTAACCCAAAGGTGCACCCGGAAAACTGGGCGGATACGAGATCTTGCCAACTTGGTGGCTTGAAAGCCAACTTGAACATAACCGGGTTATGTGACATGTGATGGAAATGGGACTCGAGAGAAGTTTGACCTGCGCATATGGTTTAAATTACCGTTGCGGGCGCATATGGTTTAAATTACCGTTGCGTTGTGAGCACGGGTTAGATGGAACCGTACCCACTCTATGTCGTTCAGATTAGGGCCGTTGGCATAGATAAGGGTCTTCGGCGGTCTATGGTTTTAATTACCGTGACCCATGCCAGGAAGACAAACTGCTCATTGTTTGGCCGTCCAAAGGGGATGGTGGTGAGTCGGCAGACTTAGACTGCGTTCACCAAGAATGTGCCCTGAGTGCACGGGGTGTGTGGCCGTTGAGCCTCCGCCTGTGATGAAATGTGTACAACCCCATATTCGCTGAGCCAGACAAAGGGGCACAATGGTCACAAGAGGGTTAGCCAAAGTGTTCCCGCCCTAAGGAGGATCTCGCCACAGATGGTGGAAACGCTCTCGCCGGGGCTATAAAAGAGAATCCGTGGGCCGAGAGCGCCAAGCGCAGACTGCGCGGAAGCGCTCTCGCCCAAGCCAAGTCCCAGTCCCGGAGAGTTCTCGCTTGTGGGCGAGAACGTTCGCGCCACGCCCTGGGCCGAAAGGTCTCGGCACCAGCTCTCGCCGAGTGGGACCCAGGGTCTTTGGAAGAATGTCCTAATTGCCCTCAGGAGAAATTACTTCAGTACCCTCAGAAAAACAGCGGGTTTTGGCTATTGGCAGACCAACAAGGGGCTTTTCAGTAAATTCAGGACATCAAAATGCTATAAATAGACCCATAAGGGCTCCTTAGAAAGCAAGCTATCATTGTCTCCGGAATTCTAGTGCTTTCTGAGGAGCTCCTAGCCCAGTTTTGGCTTTGGAGGGGAAGCTCTCAGAGATCTTCCGGGTGTGAGGTGGGACCTCCCTGCTGAGGCTTTTGGGTCAGTCTTAGGTCCTTAGAATCCAGTCAAGGGGTGAGACTTGAGAGAAGTAGGTTTTGGCTGCACCCCTTTTTCTTCGAACTTCAGTTGGGGTCAAATTTGGCTTCAACAGTTCTGGTGCGGTGAGCGTGGAAGGCAGCCGATTCAAGAAAGCCTTAAGCTTTGTCCCATGACTGGAGGTGAAGGTGAAGGGTCAGGTTCTGGAGGATCCCCCACCCGGGGAGAGGAAGCAACAAAGAGGATGCTGGATGAGTTCAGGCGAGAGGTTCTGCAGACGATCAGCTTGGCCTTCTCGACGAGAGGCGAGTGGGCCACCCCTCAGGTCCCGATAGAAGAGGTTCCGCTCTTAGGCGAGAACGCTCCAGGGCAGCGCCCAGGAAAGGAGGTCCCGGGCGAGGCTGGCGAGAGAGATATGGCGGCGCGGGAGCTATTCCCAGGCCAGAGCCAGCGCCCGGGCAAGGAGGCATTGACGGAGCCAGGCGAGAAGGAGGCGGCGGTGCGGGAACTCTTCCCAGGGCACGGTCTCGCGGATCGAGCGAGCCAGCCGAGGCCGCGAGATGTGCCCTCTCGCCAGGCAGGGGGCGAGAGCCCTTTTAACGAGCTCATCATCTCGGCTCCGGTACCGGAGGGGTTCCGGGAGCCCGACATGTCCTACTACTCAGGGAAGGATGACCCGGTGCAGCACGTACAGTGGTTTGAAGACGTTGTGTCCATAAGACAGATGACGGATGCCTTCAAGTGTCGCCTCTTCGCGATCACGCTGAAGGAGAAGGCAAGGGACTGGTTCCACCAGTTGCCAGCAAGGTCAATCTACTGTTTTGAAGATCTGCGGAGAAGTTTTCTGTTGAGGTTCTCAACCTCAAAGAAGCGGAAGAAGGAAGCGGAGTGTCTGTTTGCGGTGAGGCAGAGGCCGGATGAGATGTTGGGTCACTATGTCGACCGGTTCCAAGAGGAGATCCTTTTGGTCCAAGAGGTCCCAGGGTACGCGCTGATGCTGGCCTTCACCCTGGGGCTGAGACCGGGATTTTTTAGCATGGAGTTGAAGAGGATGCCCCCCCTCTCCTTTGAGGAGCTCATGGAGAGGGCGGCAAAGGAGATTGACTTCGAGAGAGCAAACCCAGCATTCGCCAGGAAGTTGGCCAAGCTAGCAGAAGAGGACGGGAAGGAACCAGCAGCGGGAAGACAGAAGGAATCAAGGGAGCAGAGGGAGCTGAGAGAAGATAGGAGAAGGGAGGAGCCCCGAAGGTTTGGGTAGCAGCAGGGTTGGGGGGCGCGGGAGCCAGTCAACCGGTTGGGTTGGAGGCCCCAGGAGGGTCGCCCCAAGGTCCAGGAGAAGGCTATCGGGGGAGAGATAACCTACGGGAGCCCCGGAGATTCGATCGACCGGCATGGAGGCAGGAGCCGAGGGATCGTCCCCCACCACCGCAGGAGGCGATGGAAGTAGGAAGAGGGAGAGGAGCAGCCAGGGGAGCTCGAGGAGGCAGAAGAGGAAGGGGAGACGGGAGAAGGGGCGGGGAGGCGTTGCTATTTTGTGACTTTCACCAGGAGGAGGGGCACGCAACGGCCACCTTCCCGGAGTTCTTAGAGTTGAGGGCTGCCAGAGGAGCAGGGAGGCAAGATCCACCGATGAGGATAGTGGAGGTGCAGCAGGGTGAGGCAGAGGACAGGTGTGAAGACCGGGTGGATGTAGGGACCCGGGGAGGAATCGGGGTGATTCATGGAGGAGTAGGGATTGAGGCAACCCGTAAGGGGAGCCTTCAAACCATGTACCGGAGAGGGGTAGCCTCAACCTCCCAGGTTCCTCCACCAGAAGAAAAGATCACTTTCTCAACAGCAGACATGCCAGACTACGAAGATCCATTCTGCGACGCCCTGGTAATCCAGACGGCAGTGGAGAACTATACCGTCTCAAGGATACTGGTAGATAACGGGAGCTCGGTTAACGTCATCTTCAAGAAAGCTTTTGATGAGATGAGGGTCGAAGGGAAGAGGGTTTTGGCATCGGATGGACCTCTGTTCGGGTTCTCCGGGGAAAGGAAGGAGGTAGAAGGAGGAGTAGGGTTACACGTAAGGTTGGGGGGCGTGTCGCGAAACTGCAGGTTCGTGATCGTGGACGCCCCGAGCAGCTATAATGCCATCTTTGGGCGTCCCCTCATCAGCGCCTTTCGCTGCGTCCCCTCCTCGTTCCATCAGTGCCTCAAGTTCAACAATGGGGGGGTGCAGGTCAGGGTCAGAGGAGACCCGAAGGTGGCAAGGCAATGTTATGTTACGGCGGTCAACACTATTTCGTGGATGGCGGATGCGGAAGAGTTGGAAATTGAGATGGCGGCCCTAGAGGAGGTGATGGAGGGAGAGGAGATGGTCCATGAGGAGGTAAGGAAGGAAACTGGAGAGGAAGCTGGAGAGGAAGAGACAGAAAAGATGCGAGAGGATGTGCAGGTGTTACGGAGGAACGATGGGCAGGAAAGCCCGGAAAGGGCAATGGAAGTAGAAGAGCAGGCGGCGGGAGAAGTCGAGCGAGAGGTCCCAGGAGGCGTAGGAGCCGAGCAGCAGCAGCAGAGGGGGATAGAAGCGATGGAGATTGAGGAGGAAAAGGGAGAGCTGGAGCTGGAGGAAGATGCAAGAACTGGTTGGGAGCAGCCGCGGTTGGAACCGGCTGAAGAAGTGGTGGAGATGGAGGTCTTCACCAAAGCAGGAGAGGTGCAAAGAGTGCGGGTCAGCGGGGGGTTGAGTCTCGAGGCCCGGGAGCAGGTGCGAGCTTGCATTCAAAGCAACGTTGACGTCTTCGCTTGGAGCGCGGCGGACATGCCGGGCATCGACGCCGACATAGCCTGCCATCGCCTGAACCTGGATTCTCGCGCCCGCCCCATCCATCAGAAGATGAGAGCCATCGCCACCAAGCTGGAGGAGCCCATTCGCGAGGAGGTCAAGAAGCTCCTGGAGGCGGGCTTCATCTCAGAGATCCAGTATCCAGGCTGGATCTCCAATGTGGTAATGGTGAAGAAAGGATGTGGTAAATGGAGGATGTGTGTAGACTTTTCTTTGTTGAATAAATCATGCCCTAAGGATTGCTATCCCCTGCCTCGGATCGACGCGCTGGTTGATTCAGCCGTTGGTTTTTCTGTCATGAGTTTTTTAGATGCTTTTTCAGGTTATCACCAAATCCGGATGCACCCTCCTGACACCAAGGATGTGTCCTTCATCACAAGGGAGGGGTGCTTCAGTTACAAGATGATGCCCTTTGGGTTAAAGAACGCAAGGGCTACCTATCAACGCATGATGGATCGGGTCTTCCGGGATCAGAGGGGGAGAAACTTGGAGGTCTACGTCGACGACCTAATGATCAAAAGCAAATGCATAGTTTCGCACCTGCAAGACCTCGAGGAAACATTCGCCACCCTGAGAAGATTTAAAATGAGGCTGAATCCCTTGAAGTGTGTCTTCGGGGCAAGCCGCGGGAAGTTCCTCGGGCATCTCCTGACTCCGGAAGGAGTGGAGCCCAACCCGGACAAAGTCAAGGCCATCATGGATTTGGAGTCACCTCGCGACGTCAAGGAGGTCCAGCGCTTGATAGGCAAGCTGGCTGGGCTAAGCAGGTTCCTCTCCCGGGTAGGAGACAAGTGTTCTTCATTCTTCAAAGTGCTGCGGGGGAATCAAAGGTTCGAATGGACGGCCGAGTGCGAAGAGGCTTTCCAAGGGCTGAAAAGGCAACTCTCTCAGGCTCCCCTCCTTCAGAGCCCAAAGGATGGGGAGGACTTGACCTTGTACCTCGGAGTAGGGGCGGAGGCGGTAAGCTCCGTCCTAGTAAGAGAAGAAGGAAAGAAGCAGCTTCCCATCTACTACGTCAGCCGGATATTGAGAAATGCAGAGCTTCGCTACCCCATCCTGGAAAAGCTCGCTTACGCCTTGGTCATCTCGGCCAGAAAGCTCCGGCCGTACTTTCAAGCGCATTCGATTAGGGTGGTGACCGACCACCCTCTTCGCAAGATCTTCAAAGGAGTGGAGCACTCGGGGAGGCTGGCTAAGTGGTCCATTGAGCTAAGCGAGTTCGACATCTCCTTTGTACCAAGGCTCTCCATCAAGGCACAGGCAGTGGCGGACTTCCTAGCAGACTACGTTGTTGAAGTTGAGGGGGAAGGGCAGCAACCGCGAGAAGCATGGAAGTTGACGGTTGATGGGGCCTCAGGAAGGCACTCCCTAGGGGCAGGGGTGGTGTTGACAAGTCCTCAGGGGGTAACCATAGAGCAAGCAGTCATTTTGCATTTCCCAGTGACCAACAATCAAGCGGAGTATGAGGCCGTTATTGCTGGCCTTCGCCTGGCAAAGGAGCTGGGGATTCAGGAGGTAGAAGTTTTCACTGATTCAAAGGTAGTGACATCGCAAATCCGGGGAGAGTTTGAAACTCGGGAGCCAACCCTCATCAGATACCTCTCCAAGGTAAGGGTGATCATCGGAGGATTCCGGTCTTTCTCAATTCAACATATTCCAAGGGAAGAAAGTGTAGCCGCCGATCGACTGGCCAAGTTCGGACCTCGGGTAGGAGGGACCTTGACGGAGCTGTTCCGACCAGCTATCGAGGAAGGAGAGTTGATGCTTGTGGATCAGCAACTCTCGTGGATAGATCCATTTGTGGCCTTCCTAACCACCGGTGAACTGCCTGAGGGGACCAAGGTGGGGAGAGGCTTCAAGCGCAAGGCGGCTCACTACCTGATGATGGAGGGGGGTCTGCATCGCAAAATGTTGTCAGGGCTTCTAGCCAGATGTGCAACCGAAGAAGAAATCCCGAAGATTTTAAGGGAGGTGCATTCGGGCGAGTGCGGCAGTCACTCTGGAGGAAGGACACTGGAGGCTAGGGTGGTCAGACATGGGTACTTCTGGCCCACCCTAAGGAAGGATGCCATGGAGTTTGCAAGGAGGTGTCAAAAATGTCAGCTCTTCGCCCCCCTTCAACTCTTGGCAGCTCAAAGACTCCGGAGTATCACGGCACCATGGCCATTTGCTATCTGGGGAATGGACTTAGTTGGGCCCTTTCCTCCGGCTAGTGGACAGAGGAGGTTCCTTTTAGTCATGATCGATTATTTCTCGAAGTGGCTAGAGGTTAAAGCTTTAGCCAAGGTCACCTCGCAGGTTATAAGGAATTTCATCTGGGGGGAGATCATTTGTAGACATGGGTTGCCCCAAGCAATAGTGACCGATAACGGCCCCCAGTTTTCCAGCGAGGAGTTCATCAGCTTCTGCGCTCAACTGGGAATAGATCTTCGGTTTGCCTCCGTCCATCACCCTCGGAGTAACGGTCAAGTGGAAGCAGCAAACAAAATCATTGTAAATCTACTAAAGAAGAAGGTGGAAAACTTGAAGGGAAATTGGGTGGAACAGCTCCCATCGGTCCTGTGGGCACTACGAACGACTCCGAACACGGCCACCGGTGAGACCCCCTTCAAGCTCTCTCATGGGTGTGAAGCCGTCCTACCGGTGGAGTTTGAGGTCCGGTCCCCGCGAGTTACAGCCGCGGGCGAAGGTGACGAGACTTGGAAGGTGGAGAATGAAGAGGGGCAGCGCCTCTCGTTAGACATGGTAGAGGAACTGCGAGACGTGGCGGCTATCAGGCAAGAAGAAATCAAGCGACGGATGGCCAAGCATTTTGATAAGCATGTCAGGGTCAAACAGTTCGCAGAAGGGGATCTGGTGTTGAGAAAGGTCGACGCGGCGGGAAGATCGGCTCCCGTGGGTAAACTCCATCCGAACTGGGAAGGTCCATACATTGTAAAGGAAGTCCTCGGAACAGGGGGATACTATCTACAGGACGTGGAGGGAAGAGCCCTAAGCCACACTTGGAGTGGTGATGATCTAAAGCGCTTCTACCCCTGAAGGGGGGGGGGGGGATGTAATCATGTATCTCAAAATTAAACTTATTATATTATACCGATTGATTCTCCTTTAACTAGTGTCGAATTTTTCATGACATAACATAGTTGAATGTTTTGTGACACCCCGAGCTCGGCTCGGCCCCAGATAGACCCGCTGCGCAGGCTCTCATCTAGCTGGCAGGTCCGAAGGCTCGCCTGTGGGGGATAGGTTTGGTTGGTTTGAGATCTTCATCGGCACCCCGAGCTCGGCTCGGCCCCAGGTAGACTCGCTGCGCAGGCTCTCATCTAGCTGGCAGGTCCGAAGGCTCGCCTGTGGGGGATAGGTTTGGTTGGTTTGAGATCTTCATCGGCACCCCGAGCTCGGCTCGGCCCCAGGTAGACCCGCTGCTCAGGCTCTCATCTAGCTGGCAGGTCCGAAGGCTCGCCTGTGGGGGATAGGTTTGGTTGGTTTGAGATCTTCATCGGCACCCCGAGCTCGGCTCGGTCCCAGGTAGACCCGCTGCGCAGGCTCCCATCTAGCTGGCAGGTCCGAAGGCTCGCCTGTGGGGGATAGGTTTGGTTGGTTTGAGATCTTCATCGGCACCCCGAGCTCGGCTCGGCCCCAGGTAGACCCGCTGCTCAGGCTCTCATCTAGCTGGCAGGTCCGAAGGCTCGCTTGTGGGGGATAGGTTTGGTTGGTTTGAGATCTTCATCGGCACCCCGAGCTCGGCTCGGCCCCAGGTAGACCCGCTGCGCAGGCTCCCATCTAGCTGGCAGGTCCGAAGGCTCGCCTGTGGGGGATAGGTTTGGTTGGTTTGAGATCTTCATCGGCACCCCGAGCTCGGCTCGGCCCCAGGTAGACCCGCTGCTCAGGCTCTCATCTAGCTGGCAGGTCCGAAGGCTCGCCTGTGGGGGATAGGTTTGGTTGGTTTGAGATCTTCATCGGCACCCCGAGCTCGGCTCGGCCCCAGGTAGACCCGCTGCGCAGGCTCTCATCTAGCTGGCAGGTCCGAAGGCTCGCCTGTGGGGGATAGGTTAGGTTAGGTTTGAGATCTTCATCGGCACCCCGAGCTCGGCTCGGCCCCAGGTAGACCCGCTGCGCAGGCTCTCATCTAGCTTGCAGGTCCGAAGGCTCGCCTGTGGGGGATAGGTTTGGTTGGTTTGAGATCTTCATCGGCACCCCGAGCTCGGCTCGGCCCCGGGTAGACCCGCTGCGCAGGCTCTCATCTAGCTGGCAGGTCCGAAGGCTCGCCTGTGGGGGATAGGTTTGGTTGGCTTGAGATCGTCATCGGCACCCCGAGCTCGGCTCGGCCCCAGGTAGACCCGCTGCGCAGGCTCTCATCTAGCTGGCAGGTTCGAAGGCTCGCCTGTGGGGGATAGGTTTGGTTTGTGGGTGATAGGTTAGGATAGGTTAGGATATGTTAGGATAGGTTAGGTTAGGTTTGTGGAATCGTCATCGGCACCCCGAGCCCGGCTCGGCCCCAGGTAGACCCGCTGCGCAGGCTCTCATCTAGCTGGCAGGTCCGAAGGCTCGCCTGTGGGGGATAGGTTTGGTCTGGTTGGCTTGGATAATGTAAGGCAGGAAGCACGTTGGGAATGCCAAATGAAAAGTGAAAATGAAGAGAGATTTCAGCAGAGATATATCTCGGCAGGAACAGGTCTCGGCAGAGATATATCTCGGCAGGAACAGGTCTCAGCAGAGATAGATCGCGGCAGGAGAATCCTCATCAAAGGGGATCCCAAGGTGGGGAGGCTTTCGCCAAAAAGGTTCCTCTCAGATTTCTTGAACAAATAGGCGAGATCGTTATACGATGGGCTAGTAGGGACTCGCGCAGTCTAGAGGGGACGGTCCCGTCCTAAGGATTCAAGAGTCACGCTTCCGGCTGGCCGGTTACCGCGGGTTCTTGCTGATTCATCGCTACGAATTTCCTAAGGCCAATGGCCTTGGCGGAAGCCTACGCCGAAAACATCCAACTACGACAATCACATCAAACACATTCGCAGATAACAAAAAATGTTCGCAAGAAAAAACATTTGCATTAACAAATACTATATACGGGTACAAAATGATAGCGTCTCGCCATCCGCTGCGGGGGACTTTGGGACATCCGAGGGAGGGGTAGTGGGGGCGCCAGGGGGCTTTGGGATGGGCTCGAAGAGCCATGGGACAAGTTGCGGAGCGGTAATGTCTTTGCCCCTTCCGTCCCAACAGTTGATGTCGCGCAGCGTCTCCAGCGTCAACTTCACGGTGGCTTGCGCGTTCCCCTGAAGGAGCTTGTCGATGTCATAAGCCGAGTAATACTGGCTCTTCAATCTCTCGTCCAGCGGAGGGGCTGCACTCGCCTCGAGGCGCGCGATCTGCTCTCGCAGGAGAACGTTGTCATATCGGGCCTGAGACAGCTCCTCGCGAAGTGCGGCTTGAGCAGAATCCTGAACAGCGGGAGGTTAGCATAAGAGAAGGGTTAGGAGTGCGAGAACAAGTGATTATGAAAGGTCTCGCTTACCCCTTCCGCTTGGCGCGAGGATAATAGTTGCTGGGCCTCGGCCAGCTCCTTGGCCAGAGAGGCCGCCTGGGCCACCGCATCGTCCCTGGCCTTGAACATGTCTTGGAAGTTGCGGTCTATCGTAATGCTCCGCCGGGCGCACATGTGCGCAAGCTCCAGCCCACGCATTAAAGCGCGAGTGGAGTCATATGCCAACAGCCGGGTCGACATCCTGTCGTAGACGCTAGCGTCCTCCCGGCTGTAGAGGCCATAGCATAAAGCGAAAGCTTCGCCGGTGACCTCGTCTCGCTCCGCCCAGCTCGGCAAAAGGGACGAGATCGTGACCTTGTTGGCGTCAGGGTCCCATTGCAGCAGCGGCTTGTTCTCCGCGTCCAGACACCTCACGCCGAGACCAAAGTTGCGATGACCCCGCGGCACCTCGTCAGACGGGGGTTGGCCGGAGGTCCCGGCGGCGGGACCCTCGCTCTCGGCGACACCAGGGGTCCGAGGGTTCTCGGCAGGCGTCCCGGAGCCGCCCCTGGTGGCCGCAATCCTGCTTACTGCCTCCAGGACCTCCTCGAAGGAGCGGCCGGCGGGGAGAGGTTGGACGGGCTGGACAACCACGGCCTTGCCCTTCTCGGTATCCGTGGTCTTGGGCCTCTTGATTGGCTGAGGTGCGGAAGCAACCGGCTTTCGCTTCACAACACCGCTCGAGGGGGGGAGGCCCGGCTCCTTTCGGCAGGCTTGCGCGGCGGCTTTCGCAAGAGCCAGCGGGTCCTTCGGAGGCTGAATCCCTCCGGCGCGAGCCTCGTCGAAAGGCTGGTGGAGAGGGATCTCGCGCTCTCCTGCAAAAGCAATAGTGATAAGTTCTAACCTTGGAAAAGGCAAGAAAAAGATAAATGAAGGCGAGACCCTACCTTCTCCCGGAAGTACAGGGGAAAGAGAATCGACGTCTCGCCGGAGGTGGAGGACGTCGAAGTCCTTGGTTCCGAAGAACTCAAGGAGGGCACTCTCGCGGGAGCCCAAGGACGGAGGCTTGTAGGCGGCATCCTCGTATTGGATGGGGGCTAGGGGAACGTTCCCGAAGTCGCCGGAGACGTAGATAAACTTCTCGCCCCAATGATGATGCTTGTTGGCGAGACCGATCGTCTTTAGTAGTTGCCCGGAGAAGAACACCACGCCTCCTTTCGCGCGGAAGGTAAACAGCTTGCGGAAGATCGGCAAGCTGAACTCGATCCTCTCGGAACGCATGTAGCATATGAATGCCACGAGAATGGCAACTGAATTAGGGTTCAGCTGCGCGGGAACCACCCCGTAATACCGAAGAGCCTGTCGCATCTCAGGCCATAGCGGAAGGCGGAAGCCCACCTCGAAGTGTTCAATAGGGATGGCGAGCTCCCCTCCCCTGCAGTATTGACTTTGTCATGACTGCCCGGGGGCCGCGCGACGAAGCCGGCGGGAACATGCTGGGTCTTGGTCAGATTGAACTCCTCCAGAGTGAGAGTACAGGAAGGGAAGAGATGCTTTTGGAAGGCTTCCGCGCAGTTGGATCGTCCTTCACCACCACCCGGCATCGCAATAGGGTTTGAAGGCGAGATCTACGGGGAGAAGGCGAGAGCGAGAACGGGGCGAGAACGGAAGTGGAAGACAGAAAAGGGCGAGAGCTTTGCGAAGACCGCGAGAACAACAACAAAGAGGAGAGAGACTGGAATCAGAGAAATGAATGTGGTAGGTGAGCCTCCTATTTATAGAAAATCGTGGTAATGATGGCTGTTTTCAAAAAGGCGGCGGGGGTACAGCCGGCGCATCCTAAGGTCAGCGGCGCTTCGTTTTTCCC
Source organism: Platanthera guangdongensis (assembly GCA_039583875.1). Classification (NCBI taxonomy): domain Eukaryota; kingdom Viridiplantae; phylum Streptophyta; class Magnoliopsida; order Asparagales; family Orchidaceae; genus Platanthera; species Platanthera guangdongensis. Next base: position 14,809,276 of record CM077150.1, on the reverse strand, counting down.
GCCCGAATCTGACAGCGACTGATTAACTAAGCAGCTGGCACAAACGTTGCGAAAGGTCATATGGTCGGTAAGATAGGCGGAAGCAAGGTGGCTCTCGCCACCCCGAAGGCCTGGGAAGGTAACTCATACGCATACAAAAATATTAAAGACAGAGCCATTGCTCTCGCTGAGCGGGAACGCGATAAAATAATAATATAATAAGCGAATAAAGTGCGGGAACATTAGTTACAACTCCAAGCGAAAAAGTAAGGGTACATTAGAGAAGGGAAGGCCAGGGGAAGAGGAGGGGAGGTCTCGCGCTTCAGTACGGCTCCCAGCGCCATTTCCCTTGCTCCCAGCGCCACTTGCCTCGGTCCCGCAGCTTGGTCCGGGGAGGCGTCTGCGGGTTGAAGTAGGATGACAGAACGCTGCATCCCAGGTCAACCCGGCGAGACAGATCCCGGATCCTCTCGATGCATCTCTCAGGTGAGGACCCGGCGGTAGCTCCCCGGGCCGGTCCATCTCGCCTAGAAGGAAGTCTCGCTCCAGGGACTCCAGCCTTTTCTCCACTTACTGGCGAAACTCTCGGGCCGCAAGGTCGCGGACCCGTTCTCGCCGGATGAGTTTCGACAGAATGGCGGCAACCTTCTTCCCTCGTCTTTTCGCGCTCCCGGCACCGGTCAGGATCTCCTCCATCTCGTCAGATGAAGGGAAGGGAGAGCTCTCGCCGTCTTCTCCCTCTCTTTCTTCTTCTTCTTCTTCTTCTTCTTCTTCCTCTACCTCAGCGCCAGGCCGCGAGTCCATGTCCCCTGTCAAAAGAAGCCTCATTTTAGCGGAAGCTGAAGAATAGCAGCGATAAAATTGTCGTATACCTTCGGAGTGACGAGGCCCCCTGATCGACGACAAGCGAGAAGGCCCAGCCCCCCCCCTCAGCTCCAAAGAGGAGGTGGATTGGCTTTCCTTTGCCGGGGGGGTAGATTTTGCGGATGGTGATCCCGGCCTGATCGAGAGCGGGGGAGCGGGTCTCCTCAGCCGCTGGAGGACTAACGTCTAGCGGTGGCACAGGGATCTCGGCACTTTTTCCTCTCGCCGATAGGGAGGAGTCAACCGCATGAGCAGGCTGATTCGCAGTTCTCGCCCCACCGTCCTGGGTGGCGAGATCCGAAGGTGCAGAAACCAACGCTGCGAGAAATCAGGTCAGCGTTTGGAAATATCAGGCGAAGCCAAGAAGGGAACCTTTACCAGCGGTGTTCGGGTCAGGCGGAGGAGGCGCCTCGGGAACCTGTGGATGATCATCGTGATGGCTGGAGGGTGGATCCGAACGATCTCGCGGGGACGCGGCAGCATCAGGAACCGTCTCCTACGAGAGGTATTAAGTTCAACAATTGAGCAACTGGTTGTTAATTGGTATATCAAGCTTACCTTCCGCGGCGAGATGCCGTCCGCGCAACTAGGGGTCGGGGTGGGCGGGCTCCTGTTCTCGCGGGATAGGTCCCGCTGAACCACCTTCGCCTTCTTCTTCTTCTTCTTCTTAGACAGAGAAGGCTCAGCAACTGACGACTGTCTCGCTAGCCATGGGGCGACAAGGGCACTGTTAGCCCTAGCTCGCGCCTGCGCCGCGTTGATGCGGTCCTGCAGATCCTGCGGAAGAGGTTTATCGGCATGCTTGGAAGGCATAGCGAGAGAGGGCGAGAGCTCAGAAGGAGAATGACGGCTCGAGGAAAGTGTTATGACCGTCTATCGGCACTCATATTTATAGGCACCGTACGGCCCACCGAAAGATTCCCTGACGTTGACACGTGCTCAGCGAATATTTTGGGTTGAACATGTCTTTTCGAGCGCGGCGCTAGCTCAAAAAGAGCGGGGATTGTGTACAACCCCATATTCGCTGAGCCAGACAAAGGGGCACAATGGTCACAAGAGGGTTAGCCAAAGTGTTCCCGCCCTAAGGAGGATCTCGCCACAGATGGCGGAAACGCTCTCGCCGGGGCTATAAAAGAGAATCCGTGGGCCGAGAGCGCCAAGCGCAGACTGCGCGGAAGCGCTCTCGCCCAAGCCAAGTCCCAGTCCCGGAGAGTTCTCGCTTGTGGGCGAGAACGTTCGCGCCACGCCCTGGGCCGAAAGGTCTCGGCACCAGCTCTCGCCGAGTGGGACCCAGGGTCTTTGGAAGAATGTCCTAATTGCCCTCAGGAGAAATTACTTCAGTACCCTCAGAAAAACAGCGGGTTTTGGCTATTGGCAGACCAACCAGGGGCTTTTCAGTAAATTCAGGACATCAAAATGCTATAAATAGACCCATAAGGGCTCCTTAGAAAGCAAGCTATCATTGTCTCCGGAATTCTAGTGCTTTCTGAGGAGCTCCTAGCCCAGTTTTGGCTTTGGAGGGGAAGCTCTCAGAGATCTTTCGGGTGTGAGGTGGGACCTCCCTGCTGAGGCTTTTTGGTCAGTCTTAGGTCCTTAGAATCCAGTCAAGGGGTGAGACTTGAGAGAAGTAGGTTTTGGCTGCACCCCTTTTTCTTCGAACTTCAGTTGGGGTCAAATTTGGCTTCAACAAAATGGCTATATTTACATTGCTCGCTTATGCTAATGAAATGCAGGGAAGGAGCATCGCCGCCCCGAGTTGGGGGCGGGATCGTTATAATTTGGTCAGCATTGCTGACCGTTGCCTTGTTTTGCCACCGTGCGGTGGTTTGTTGCTTGCAGGTGCAGCTGGACCAAGCGGTCAATAGCGGGCTAAAGCCCTTTTTGCGAAGCCGGCCCTCGAAGGCCCGAATGGAAATGTTTAATGCTTTATTCATGTATGACCGGCCTGCGTGCCGTGGTTTGTAAATCATGTAACAGTCAAGTGAAACATTTTGTAAGGCCTTAAGGCTTGTTTTGAGTATTTTGTAATAACATTCCTATTTTCGTATTAGTGGACATTCATGCTTGTTGCTGGGTTCTTGTTTACAACCTTTATAAACTGCTTCCGCTAGAATGCTCTGTGTAGGATGTTGAGATTGGTTGAATGGTTTCCATACGTAACCACCCGGTCTGTCTGTGGTATATGGCGTCGGGCCCCGGCCGGACCTACTGCTATATAATATGCGACGGATAGGGGGTGTTACAATTTGGTATCCGACTACTGGTTTTGGTTGGGCTTAAACTGAATTCGTGGGCGAATTCTTTTTAAGGGGTGGTGAGCACCTTGTGTGCGTCATCGTAATAACAGTAAAAAGAACCCATGAATGTCCACTTAGGAATGAAAATACTCGTGTTTGAGGAACCTGCGTGTTCCTACAATTGCTGTTTGCAATGTTATGTGGTCGCTTAACAGTGTTTTGTACCCCTATAGGTGACCAGAAGTGGTGTTGGGCCATCAGAACGCCGAGTTTCTGAGGCTAGTAGTGCACCGGATGTTGCTCCTACAACACCTCTATCGGCTGAGAATATTCGATTGGTGGCTGAAGCGGTGTTGGCCGTGATTAATGCGCAGCCTGGAAGGCAAACGCAGCAGCCCGCTCCTATGATGGAGCAAGTACCTCTGCAAGAGGCTGAGCCGAGGAGAGTGGAGCAAGTGGTTGTGGAACCAATAGTGCCAAGGAGGGCAACTGAGAGGCAGTTGAAGCATGTAATGAGCTTTAACCCTCCGTTATTCTCGGGGTTGGGAACCCCATCTCAGGCTGAAGACTGGCTCTCCAGGGTGAAGAGAGTCATGACAGCGACGGAGACGGAGGAGTGGCAAATGACCACCATCGCTACGTTCCTTTTGGACGGCGAAACAAGGATGTGGTGGGAAGGATTGGAGCTGCACTTACTGAGAGGTAGGCAACTTGGTGATGTCTCGATAGAGGAGTTCTCGAGATTGTTCTTGGCTAGATACCTTCCTTCGACGCAGAAGATAGCGTTGGAGAATGAGTTCCTGAAGTTGGTGCAAGGTGAGAGGAGCGTGGATGAATATCTCCACGAGTTTACGCGTTTGAGTCATTATGCTAGCTCCTCCATCATGGATGAGGAGCGCAAGACTAATCGCTTCTATGAAGGCTTGAGGGACGAGTTGAGGTTGCTACTCTCGGGGCCGATGACGCAGGGTTTCTTAACCTTGGTCAATACTGCCCGGTCCTTGGAGAAGGACATGAAGAATGTACAAGCGAAGAAAGGCTTGGCTGAGAAGAAATCTGGGTTCAAAGTGCCGACAACTTCAAAGTCTGGCTATCAAAGATTCTTTAAGAAGCATAGGACTTCGGGTCCAGCTCCTTCTGGTGCTTCTGGGGCGACTGCGAGTCGGACCCCGGGCGCGTGCTTTACATGTGGAAAGACGGGGCATTTCGCCCGTGACTGTTGGAGCGGACGTCCTAAGTCCGAGAGGAAGCCGGGAGCTACTTATGAAGAGAAGGGCAAGGCGGTGGAGTCGACTGCATCCCATTATGCTCCGGCCCAACCAAGGGTCTACAATCTTGGCCAACAGGAGGCCATTAAACAAGCTGACATGGTGACATGTACGGTTTAATTTATAGCAAGTCAATTCATTTATATGCTTGTTATGTACATGTTACCTTACCACTACTTGTTTAGGATTTGTGTTGATTTGTGAAAATCCGGCACGAGCACTCTTTGATACGGGATCTTCACACTCCTTATTGTCCGAAGGATTTATATTACGCATCGGAGTCCCTTCTTCGATGGCGAAGGACAAGTTGGATGTGTTGTTGCCCAATGGGTGTTCGATGGGAGCGGATAGGATCTGCGATGTTAAGATTCGTATTGGGGAGCAGGAGTTTGACATGCGGACGTTCTTACTTCCGTTGGTGGAGTTCGACGTCATATTTGGCATGGACTGGCTCTCGGAGCAGCAGGCCCATATAGATTGCGGTAGCAAGGAAGTCAAGCTGGGAGCAAGTCGTGAGACGACTTTTACGGGCTTAAAGGGGTCGAGCAAGACGTTGATGTCTGCTCTTCAGGTGGTGAAGGCGGTTTGTGCCGGAGCAGAACTGTTCTTTACACTAGTGGAGGTTGCAAAGCCGAAGCCCGCGTTGGATTGTATTTCAGTGGTATCGGAATACCCTGATGTGTTCCCCGCAGATCTTCCTGGAGCCCCGCCTCAGCGGGAGATAGATTTTACGATCGAGCTAGTGCCAGGTGCAAAGCCTGTGTCGCGATCTCCGTATCGGCTAGCGCCTAAGGAAATGGCGGAGCTGAAAGTTCAACTACAAGAGTTGTTTGAGCAAGGGTATGTGCGCCCGAGTTCTTCGCCTTGGAGCGCACCGGTCCTCTTTGTTAAGAAGAAGGACGGAAGCTTGAGGTTATGTATTGATTATCGAGAGCTGAACAAGCTGACTGAGAAGAATAAGTACTCGATCCCCCGGATTGATGATCTCTTTTATCAGTTAGTCGGGTCGACGGTGTACTCGAAGTTAGATCTCAAGTCTGGGTACTATCAGCTGCGGATAAGGGAGAGTGATATCCCGAAGACATCGTTTAGTACGAGATACGTGCATTATGAGTTTACGGTCATACCGTTTGGGCTGACTAATGCGCCGTCAGTATTCATGGATTTGATGAACAGGACGTTCAGGGAGTACCTGGACCATTTCGTGATCGTCTTCATCGACGATATTTTGGTGTACTCGCAAAGTGAGGAGGATCACTTCAAGCATCTCCATTTGGTGTTGGAGACACTCAGGAGAAACCAGTTGTATGCCAAGTTCTCGAAGTGCGAGTTTTGGCTATCCTCAGTGGCGTTCCTCGAGCATATAGTGAGTGGAGAGGGTATTGCTGTGGATCCGGCGAAGATTGTTGCGATACGGGAGTGGCCTGAGCTTGCTACGGTAGCAGAAGTCCGGAGCTTTTTGGGGCTTGCCGGCTATTATAGGCGCTTCGTAGAGAACTTCTCACGGATAGCGCTACCTCTCACTACTTTGACGAGGAAGGAGCATAAGTTCGTTTGGACACCGGAGTGCGCGCGAGCTTTTGAGGAGTTGAAGTGTCGGCTGACCACGGCGCCTGTGCTGAGTTCGCCGGTTGGGACCGAAGGCTATGAGATATATAGCGATGCTTCAGGCAGCGGTTTGGGTTGTGTGCTACTGCAGCACGGAAGCGTGATAGCTTATGGCTCGAGACAGCTAAAAGTGCACGAGAGAAATTATCCGGTCCACGACTTGGAGATGGCGGCCGTGATTTTTGCCTTGAAGCTGTGGAGACACTATTTGTACGGTGTGAAGATTGATATCTACACCGATCACAAGAGCCTAAAGTATCTAATAGATCAGAAGGATCTGAATATGCGGCAGCGTAGGTGGATGGAGTTCCTGGGGGACTATACTTTTAAGATCCACTACGTGCCTGGCAAAGGGAATGCGGTTGCGGACGCGTTGAGTCGCCGAGCCCCAGCTCAAGCGAATTGGCTATCAATGCATGATGAGCGGTTGGTGCAGGAGCTGGAGGCGTTGGAGATTGTTTGTGTGGACAGACAATCTAGTGCTGAAGCAGTGCTGAATTGGACTGAAGTCCAATATGACCTGGCTGATCGGATTCGGCAGGCTTTGGATATGGATGCTCATATGAAGCAGTTCATGATAGAGGCTCTGGATGGGTCAAATTCCCAATTCGTTGTGGAGGACGGATTGCTGTGGAAAGACGGTCGTTTGTGCGTCCCAAGTGTGGGCAATTTACGGGTGGAATTGTTGTACGAAGCACACCATACCAAGTACTCGATTCACCCGGGGAGCACGAAGATGTACCGCGATATGAAGAAGCTATTTTGGTGGCCGGGTTTGAAGAAGGATGTGGCGCTATACGTAGCGAAGTGCCAAACTTGCGCCTTGGTGAAGGCGGAGTGCCAAAAGCCGGGAGGATTTCTTAAGTCCTTGCCTATTCCGGAGTGGAAATTTGACGACATCTCTATGGACTTTGTGCACGGTTTGCCAAGGTCGCAAAAGGGGAACGACGCCATTTGGGTGGTCGTGGATCGATTAACGAAGGTGTCGCATTTTATTCCGCATAGGAAGGATGATCCGGTGGAGAAGCTGGCAAAGCTTTATGTGGATAACATAGTACGGCTTCATGGTGTGCCCCGCAGCATCGTGAGTGACCGAGATGAGCGGTTCACGTCCAATGATTGGAGGCTGGTCCAGCAAATGTTGGGAACAAAGTTGAAGTTTAGCACAGCCTTCCATCCGCAAACGGATGGGCAGGCCGAGAGGGTCAATAGAACCATGGAAGACATGCTTCGCATGTGTGTCTTGGACTTTGGAAAGCAATGGGAAGACCACTTTTATTTGGTGGAGTTCGCATACAACAATAGCTACCAAGCAAGTATTCAGATGGCGCCCTTCGAGGCCCTTTATGGTAGGAAATGTCGCACGCCGTTGTCGTGGTTAGAAACGGGCGAGTCAAAGTTGTATAAGCGATCGGAAGTGGAGGATGCTACTTCTTTGGTGAGAACCATTCGGGAGAGATTGCTTATCGCTCAGGACCGGCAAGCAAAGTACTATAATGCCAAGCACAGGAACGTGGAGTTCGCTGTGGGCGATTATGTATACTTAAAGATCAAACCGTTCAAGGGTGTCTCGCGGGTGCGGCGATTGAAAAAGCTAAGCCCGAGGTACCTTGGACCGTTTGAGGTTCTGGAGCGAGTAGGAGAAGCGGCCTATCGGCTGAAGCTTTCAGTGGAGCTAAGTGGTTTACATGATGTATTCCATATTTCGGTGCTTCGGAAGGCGGTGCAAGAGCCTACGCAAGTGATCGCTGTTGATCAAGTGCCGGTGGATAGTGGGCTAACGACAAAGGTCAAGCCCGTGCGGATTGAGGACTCGGAGGTCAAGCGACTATGCAATAAAGAGATCAGGATGGTCAAAGTCCGGTGGGACAATTGCGGTCGTGAGGAGCTCTCTTGGGAGCGAGAGCAGACGATGCTTGACGAATATCCGGAGTTGTTCCGCTCAGGTACAAATTTTGTTTTTGTACATGTTTTTCCCTTTATGTAATTTCGTGGGCGAAATTCTTTTAAGAGGGGTAGAGTTGTAACGCCCCGAAACTTAGAGGAGCAAAGGGGGATGTTTTGGGCCAGTTTAAGTTCTGGCTGCAGGCACACGGCCTGGGACACGGGCGTGTCCCAGGGCGTGTCAAGCCTGTGTCGACACTAAGGCGCGAAGTCGACACTTTGGTCTCGACATTGTGTCGAGACTGGGCACACGGCCTGCGACACGGGCGTATCGCAGGGCGTGTCGACCCGTGTCGACACTTAGCCGTGAAGTCGACACAGTGCTTCGACGTTGTGTCGAGACACGACACACGGCCTGCGACACGGGCGTGTCGCAGGGCGTGTCAACCCGTGTCGACACTCGTCCCGCGAAGTCGACACTTTGGTGTCGACAATGTGTCGAGACATGGCACACGGCCTGCGACACGGGCGTGTCGCAGGGCGTGTCGACCCGTGTCGACACTTAGCCGCGAAGTATCGAGACCATGTACACGGCCTGAAGCCCAGGCGTGTCAAGGTGACACGGGCAAGGACACGGGCGTGTCCTAGAACCCGTGCAGTGCTCGGGTTGAAAACGGGGAAAAATCATGGGGTACACGGCCGGCTACACGGCCGTGTCAGGTGGAACACGGGCGTGTCAGCTCGAACACGGGCGTGTTTGATACCCGTGTGAGGTTCCAGGTGATCCGATTTTGATGGCGAATGAGGCACATGGCCCTGGACACGGGCGTGTGCCAGGCCGTGTTCGGTCCAGATTGAGCATTTCAGTCCCGAATCAAAACCGTTCATTTCTTTGACTGAAGATCCAACGGCTGGGGGTTGTTCCTGAAGGGATATACCCGGGTTTTGACTTAGAAAACCCTCACTTTTCTTAAGTGATCTCTTTCTAAAGTCTTAGAGAGAGAGGAGAGCTAAGTGAAGAAGAAGGGGCTAGATCCGCCATTGGAGGAGCTTCGGAGCTCCGAATCGCAAGCCGACTCCGGATCCGCGGAGGCAACGCTAGTGCAGTCATTTCCATCCGATTACTTTCCGATGGCACCAAAGAGGAACGCAAGGGTAACGATCCTCAACTTGAGCATGAGTCGCTCTCTTTCTTTGCATAGGAAGCCCGCTCTCGCGAGTTTGCGGAGAGTTGGAGGCGTTCCTTCGGGTAGATATGTGAAGTCCCCGTTGTTTAGAGTCCGTATGCGAGAACGGACATAGGCATGATGTGTGAAGCCTACCCGGACATGTTAGTCTGGATCGGTGATGTTGCATTGCATAAGGCCGGAGAAGACTCCGTGCTATTGGTTGTTTTTCGGGTTTTCTACACGGTAGATTGCAGCAGGGAGCCTTGGGGACTAACCCAAAGGTGCACCCGGAAAACTGGGCGGATACGAGATCTTGCCAACTTGGTGGCTTGAAAGCCAACTTGAACATAACCGGGTTATGTGACATGTGATGGAAATGGGACTCGGGAGAAGTTTGACCTGCGCATATGGTTTAAATTACCGTTGCGGGCGCATATGGTTTAAATTACCGTTGCGTTGTGAGCACGGGTTAGATGGAACCGTACCCACTCTATGTCGTTCGGATTAGGGCCGTTGGCATAGATAAGGGTCTTCGGCGGTCTATGGTTTTAATTACCGTGACCCATGCCAGGAAGACAAACTGCTCATTGTTTGGCCGTCCAAAGGGGATGGTGGTGAGTCGGCAGACTTAGACTGCGTTCACCAAGAATGTGCCCTGAGTGCACGGGGTGTGTGGCCGTTGAGCCTCCGCCTGTGATGAAATGACTATATTTACATTGCTCGCTTATGCTAATGAAATGCAGGGAAGGAGCATCGCCGCCCCGAGTTGGGGGCGGGATCGTTATAATTTGGTCAGCATTGCTGACCGTTGCCTTGTTTTGCCACCGTGCGGTGGTTTGTTGCTTGCAGGTGCAGCTGGACCAAGCGGTCAATAGTGGGCTAAAGCCCTTTTTGCGAAGCCGACCCTCGAAGGCCCGAATGGAAATGTTTAATGCTTTATTCATGTATGACCGGCCTGCGTGCCGTGGTTTGTAAATCATGTAACAGTCAAGTGAAACATTTTGTAAGGCCTTAAGGCTTGTTTTGAGTATTTTGTAATAACATTCCTATTTTCGTATTAGTGGACATTCATGCTTGTTGCTGGGTTCTTGTTTACAACCTTTATAAACTGCTTCCGCTAGAATGCTCTGTGTAGGATGTTGAGATTGGTTGAATGGTTTCCATACGTAACCACCCGGTCTGTCTGTGGTATATGGCGTCGGGCCCCGGCCGGACCTACTACTAAATACTATGCGACGGATAGGGGTGTTACACGAAGACTGCCAACCAGGCAGAGGAGTGGGTGGAGCGTATGCAGGAGCTATTAGTAGGCATGATGTGCCCAACAATAGCTGCAGTCTCACTGGTAGTGACCTTATTAGAAGGATATGCTAGGGATTGGTGGAGAGCGGCCAACCGCTCGACCTTTAGAGGACGACCGATGAGTGATATACTATGGGGAGAGTTCTTGGAGGCCCTGCTAGAGTTATTTATTATAGACGCAGACCGAGCTGTTCTGCAGGAAAGGTTTCTGCACATCCGACAGGGAGATCGTACTGTGCCTGAGTACGAGAGGGAGTTCATACACTTGACACGCTTTGCCGGGAATTTGGCAGCCTCTGATAGGGATAGAGCTTCCTGATTCTACCAAGGCCTACGTGAAGACCTGAGGCAGGCTCTGATTATGATCTCTCAGTCTACCTTCCACACCATAGCCACTCACGCAACGACGCTAGAGTTGGACCAGCGTTTGATAGCCCAACAGGATAGAGGACATGTCGATGTCCCTAGAGGTATGAGACGGGACAAAGGAGCTGCTCCCCACCGACAGGATAGAGGGTGCAGGAAGAGGCACCGCGGATAGCCTTATAGGCTCCCACCAGCACCCCCAGCCCCACAGCAGGACATCTGACCAGCTTCGACACCACAGCCCGCGTTAGTGGCCCGACGTGATGTTCCCTTTGCAGGTAACTGCTTCTTGTGTCAGCAGCTAGGGCATATGAGGCCTTCCCGCCCACATGCAATAAGAAGGCCAGGATTAGGAGCAGTACAGGGTGGGCAGCCAGCACGGGGAGAGGGCCAGAGAGGCCGCAGAGCTAGAGCTGGCATGAGAGGCCAGCAGGGCCGAGCAACGCCCTTGGAGGCCTATGCACTGGAATTGCAGCACAGACCAGCCCTTGATGTAGTGATTGGTATATATATTAGGCGATATGGTATATCAGATGTCACTACTTATGTTATATACTGGTGATGCATGTATGCTTACATCTTCTAGATTAGTTATATGATATATATACATCTTATATCGTTAGGAATTCTGTTGGTAGGACATTCCGCCAAGACCCTCTTCGATACAGGAGCAACACACTCCTTTGTATCCCGTGAATTTATCACAACAAAAGAGAATGTTATTCGCTCTACCGGACTAGCTATACAATCCGTTTACCGGATGGATCGGATATGACGTCTACAGAAAAGTGCTCATTCCAGGCTGTGCTAGGAGTAGTAGAATTTGAGATCTACGCAATCATCCTAGCAATAACTGGATTCGATATTATACTGGGAATGGACTGGCTAGCCGAGCACAAGGCGCGGATAAATTGTTTAACGCGGGAGGTCCGCCTGCAGAACACAAATGGCTATGATGTTACGTTGACGGGTGTACCTTCAGTCTCGTGTATTATTTTAACCTCTGTGCAGATTGTATGGTCAATCTGTCAGAAGGATGAGGTGTACCATATCTACTTCGAAATGGAAGACAAAACTCAAGCACTCACCAAAGTCCCGATGGTACGCGACTTCCCAAACATTTTTCTTGAGTCCCTCCAAGGATTGTCACCCTAGCGAGAGGTCGACTTTCAAATCGAGCTCGTGACTGGAGCGCGGTCGGTGTCACGAGCACCCTACCATATGGCCCCAAGAGAACTGGTTGAATTAAAGATTCAAATGTAGGAGCTAGTAGATGCTGGATTCGTCCGTCCAGTTCCTCACCCTAGGGAGCCCCGATGTTATTCGTAAAGAAGAAAGACAGAACATTACGTCTGTGCATAAACTGCAGGGAACTAAATAAGCTTACTATACGAAACACATACCTTCTCCCTAGGATCGATGAACTGTTCGATCAGTTGTAAGGTGTGTCAGTGTTTTCCAAGATGGACCTGAGATCAGACTACTATCAGCTTCGAATCCGGAAGGAGGATATTCCCAAGACTGCCTTCAACTCCCGTTACGGTCTCTATAGTTTCTGGTGATGCCTTTTGTGCACACTAATGCACCCTCCGCCTTCATGGCCATAATGAATAAAGTTTTTGATCCCTTCCTAGACCACTTTGTGATCGTGTTCATTGATGATATTTTGATCTACTTAAAGACCAAGGCAGACTATACTAGGCACCTGCAGATGATGCTACTAAAACTCTGAGAACACTCCCTCTTCGCCAAATTCAATAAGTGTGAGTTTTTTTTGGAAGAAGTTGGATTCTTAGGCCACACTATAAACAAGAAGGGGGTAGCAGTAGATCATGTCAAGATCCAGGCAATGCAAAATTGGCCACCACTCAAAACGGCGGCAAATATCCGAAGCTTTCTTGGTCTTGCCGGATATTATCGGAAGTTCGTCGAAGGCTTCTCCAGGATTGCTTTACCCTAACTGCCCTCACCAGAAAGGATGTTATGTTCCGATGGACACCGAAATGCGAGACCGCATTCGTCTAATTAAAGAAGCGGTTGACTTTTACACCGATCCTTACGATCCTTATAGGGACCGAGGGATTCCAGATCTACACTGATGCCTCCCTGAAGAAATTAGGAGCTGTCCTGATGCAGCATAGCAAGGTGGTGGCTTACGTATCTCGCCAATTAAAACCGCATGAATTAAATTACGCAGCTCATAATCTATAGTTGGGTACTGTTGTCTTCGCCTTTAAAATCTGGAGGCATTACTTATACATAGTAAGATGTGAGATCTTCTCCGACCACAAGAACCTCAAATACATCTTCACTCAGAGAGAGCTGAATCTTCGGCAGTGTCGATGGTTGGAATTCCTGTGCAACTATGATTTTGCTCTTCAATATCACCCCAGAAAAGCTAGTAGAGTCGATGACGCTTTGAGCCGCCAGGCTTCGATAGCTGGGAGTTGGATGGAGCAAATCCTTAATGACATGTTCCAGTATTTAATAGACTTGGAAATTACCCTTGTGGCCCGAAGAGATCTGGAGGAGTACAATGCTCAACTGTATTGGATGGAGATCCAATGCGACATCCGAGATCGGATACAATAAGCCTAGAAGATCGACCCAGAGGTGGTTCCGGTCATTCGATCTCTGCAAGGTGGAGCACAGGAGGATCATAATCTGTACGACGGGATTCTATAATTCAAGCATCGTATATTTGTTCCCTCTGCTGGAGGAATTCACAAAGAAATTTAGAAAGAAGCCCACCAGTCGAGATACTCTATTCATCCTGGTGTGGTCAAGATGTATGTGGACCTGCGCATGACCATTTATTATCCTGTGATGAAAAGAGATGTCACTAACTTCGTGGCCCAGTGTTAAACATGTCAGAAGGTTAAATCTGAATGTTGCAGCCCTTGCCAATACCAGAATGGAAATTTGAAGATATCTCCATGGACTTCGTACATGGCCTACCTCGATCCCGTGTCGGAAACGACTCTATTTGGGTGGTCGTAGATCGACTTACCAAGGTATTGCGATTCATTCCAAATCGACAGGGTGACAGAGTTAACATTTTGGCCAGAATGTTCCGAGAGCAGGTAGTTCAGTTCCACAGAGTGCCAAAGTCTATCGTGTCAGATCGTGAAGGGTGTTTCACATCTAAGGAGTGGAGGCGGGTGCAGGCATACTTGGGGACCAAGTTGGCCTTTAGCACTGCCTTCCACCCACAAACAGTTGGACAGACAGAAAGGACAAACCGAACGATGAAGGATATACTTCGACTATGCATAATAGAACATAATGAGCCATGAGAGCAGTTGTTACCTCTGGTTGAGTTTTCTTACAATAATAGCTACCAGGCTAGCATCAAGATGGCTCCGTATGAGGCATTGCATGGGAGGCATTGTCGAACCCCATTGACTTGGGCTCAGGAAGAGGACCCAGAAACCTTGGGAGTGGCTTACATTGATGACACTATGACAGCGATACGGCTGATCCAGGAATGGATGCAGGAGGCACAAAGCTGATAGACCAAGTATTATGTTGCACAACGCCGACCGGTGGAGTTAAGCGTGACAAAAATGTTGTTTTTTGAAAATCAAGCCCATGCATGGTGTCTCTCGGTTGAGAAAGCATAAAAAGATAGATCCCCGCTACCTGGGCCCCTATCAGGTGATAGAACGCGTTGACACTGTTGCCTATCGATTATCCCTGCCCCCAGAACTGGGAAATATTCATGATGTATTTCATGTCTCTCCTTGAGACGAGTTCTCCGGCAACCAGAGCAACATCTACCTACATCATCAGTACAACTCTGGTCGGACAGATCCATCCAGCTTGAACCAATCAGAATCGTAGGTCATAAAGTGATGAATCTACGTAACAAGACCATCCCAATGGTCAAGATATTATGGTCAAATCACGGACAAGATGAGTATACTTGTAAACCAGAGGCGCTCGTCCGCGAAAAGCACCCAGAGGTCTTTCCCCAGGTATGTTACTCTTTCCCCCCTACTTCGAGCAAATTTTTAGGGACAAAAGCATTTTATTTTTATTGGATTGTAACATCCTGACTTTTATTGGGCCACCAAAACCCCAGTGGTCCCAATAAATGTCACTCGAACCCCTACTCGTGACCCCATAGAAGGTAACCATAGGCAGAAAATAGAGCTAGAGAACCTTTATTTGAGTTCTGTCAGTTCCTGTGGCCTCGTATAGTTGATACGAGCGCGTCGGAACTCGTTCTGATGGACCCCGAGGTCATGTGGTGGATGTAACCATTCCTCGTAAAACGCCACGAGAGCCAGACTTTGGATATCAGTCTAAAAGAATTCGATTTGAATTCCGCCAGTTCCTGTGGTCTCCTATGACCCATACAAGCGCATCAGAACTCGCCGCATCACAATCCGAGATCTAACGAAAGATATAGACATTTTGACCATTTTAGCGTGCCGCAACGCGCAAATTTTGGACTTTTACCAAACGAACTCTGATTCGACCCCAGTCAGTGGCGTTGGATTCGTATGGTCAATACAAAGTCAACGGAATTGGTCTCGGTCAGTTTCGATGATGGGTAGTCAAACTGTGGTCAAATCAAGCTTAGTCGTGCACCGAAAAGCATGCGCACACCAATTTTGACAGGACACCCCAACTTTGACCCAACCCCGATAACTTGGACTTATTTTGACTTTGACCCTCATGGGTTGACCCACCCCAGGGTTGCCTTTGGTCAAACCCTCCCTTTTTCCCATTTTTGGAAGTTTTCCCTAAGGAGGAGGTCACCTCCTCTCCATGGGTAAATAGTGCATTGCCCCCCCCCCCCACCCATGGGGCCACAAATTACTAAGATGGAAGGGAGTGGGCCCAAGTAGTGGTCGACCAACACCTCCCTCCACTCCCCTCCTCTTTTTCTCCCTTTCTCACTTTTAAAAGCCCAAGCCCATAAGGGCTTAACCCCATTTCCCACATGGGGGAAATTCCTTGAGCCTCCAGCTGTCCTTGGACAGCTGGAGGGTTGAGATTAATCCCTCCCTAAGGAGGGATTAATCCCACATCAGGTAGGGGAGGAGATATCCTCCCCTCCAACCTATATAATGGCCCCCCTTGATATCCTCTTCACAAGCTCAGAGAGCAACTCCCCCACCCCTCCCCAAGTTCTGTCGGAGCTCAAGTCGCCGGAAAAGGCAAGCCCGAGCTCCACCACCTCGCCACCTTGTATGGGTAACCAAGCCTGCCCCTCCCAAGCTCCTCCTTCACAGGTAGAAGCTCTCCCCTCCCCCTTCCCCTCCTTCTAGACGATCTACATGGGCCTTCCGGCGGCCGGAGCGCCGCCAGCACTACCCGACCCATGCTCCAAGACTGGTGGTGGCCGTAGGAAGACTAGCCCCTCCCCGCGCCGGGGGTGGCGTTGGAGAAGGGCTGACCCACCATGATGACTTTTCTCGGTGGGGAAAGCCGGGGTGCTGTCGGAAAACGCTGCTCCGGCGGCACCCGAGAAGCAGAGCTTTTGCTCTGTTTTGTCTCTGACGGCGGCCGACGGCGGTTAGTCGTAGGACCACCACCGGAGAAGAGCCCTGCCCCTGGCATGCTGGCCGGGGGTGGTTTTTGGGCTGGACTCAACTCCAGAGAGGCGGGGTGGTATGGTGGCGTTGGGAGCAGAATCACCACCACCCCGCTCTCGGGTTGGCTAAATCAGACGGTGGCCGGTGGCGGCAGGCCGCCGGGTCACCACCCAGGAACTCGCCGTGTAACGCCTCTATTCGTCATATGGAATATAACAGTGGGTCCGGCCGGGGCCCCACGCCATATTTCACAAACAAACGACGAAATTACTTATGAATATCAAAATCATGTTTTACTCGTATCCTAACTCAGATCATTCTAGCGAAAGCATTTTACATTGCAAGAACTCATCAGCATGAATGTCCACTATTTATATATAAACCACTCATTTATATATAATACTAGGAATGTATACAAATACACAACGCTCATGACCTTAAAGCCTTACAAGTTGCTCTTTACAAATATACAGCTTCGTACATCGGCACGCAGGCCGACCATACTTGAGATCCAAGAATTCTTCGCACGACCTTCAAGGGCCTTTAAGCAGCACGGGCTTCATTGCACTCAATTCAATTCAACCCGTCAGCACCTGCAATTAGACATCCACCCAAGAGCGGTAAACAAAGCAACGGTCAGCATTAGCTGACCAATTATAACGACCCTATACCTTACCCGGGGCAGTGGTTCCTTCCCTGTATGCATCGCAATCACAACATATACATGGTTATATCACAATAGGTGCTCTCACACCCCACATCATCACAAATGCCGGCCTCCGCCAGACGCCCCGTGCACTCAGGGCACATTATGGTGTACCGAACTCCATGGCAACACCACCGATCAGAGGTTATTAACATGTTGGCTGGCCGGTCCTAGTCACCACAACACGCATGTTGGGCACATTCCGCCCAAACCACTCAGAGATGATAACCTCAAGACAAACTTGAGCATTAAGATCGACCCATCATTGTGGTGCAGCAAGCCGGGTCTACATCGCGTATTCCCAAGCCTTGCCACAAATCAATCTCCCAAAACAACCAGGGGCAGGTCAGCCTTTTCCCGTTGCTCAAACCGTCAATAGCGCACCACATGACGCGGGTCGGCTTTCCCTCCTGATTAGCCGCAACTTTCCGCTCTCTCAGAGCAAATAGCGCTCACAGCGCTCACACCACAAGGAGCTTACACAAAGCATCCAAGATTAACAAACAGCTCACACAGAGCTCACAACAAAAGGAGCTTACATTCACAATTCATAGGCATCACATTATATATTTAAAAACGCTTAAAACCCCAATTAGTTTATTATAAAAATATACATTATTATAGGATAATTTTATTGACAAACCATGTTTAGATATTGGCAAACCGTAATTCTTTTAAATCCCCTCTAAATTTATCTCTATTTTAAAACTTAAAGGCAACCAAAAAAACCTAAAAACTCGATTCCTCCCCTCCCGCTCCCAAAACCTAAAAACCCGTGCGATGTTCCTCCCCGAATCCCGCTCCAGGTCGTCGTCGCCGCCTTTCTCCTCCACGTCGTCGGCGCTGCCTTCCCGCTCCAGCTCGACGCCGCCGCCCGATGGATCCTCTGTCGGAATCCACTCTGTCGTTGACGGCTTCCTGCGGATCTTGCCCCCGCCGCTTCCGCGTAACTCGATCGAAGATCTCGAAGGTCGGGATCTAACTTTTTTGCATTCCTTTTTTTTGGTTTGTTTTGCTTGATTTGAGAGTTTCGTATACATTTTTTTGAGATTCCATGCCCTTTTTATCCATATGTAGAGATGGATTTTGTAGGGATTTTTTGGCTTTGGATCTAGAGTTACAAAATGTTGGATTTTTTTAGGTTTTTCTATGGAGCAAGAGTCATTAACAACAATGAATTCTCTCAAAATTCAGCGGTTTCATGTACACCTCAAAGCGGCTCTATGGACACGATGAATCTGTTTGATAACTTAATATTTTTAAATAAAATTATGTTATACACTTATTTGGTGTGTATTTTGCATATTGCACTATTGGTAAATGTATTTTTTTCGTATTCTTGCTTAATTATAAGATCCAATTTATTATGAATGTTATATAACATAGCAAGTTATGATTTCATTTTTTTTTCTTAGTCTGACATTAAAAAAGTGGTTTGAAATTAAAATTTTACGGTCTGCCGTTAACAATGAGCTACTATTAGCGAAAATCGATTTGTCAATAACACCGTCTTTATTATATCTCATGATATATTAGTGAGCGATGTTATTGTTGGTCATGCCTGCCAAGGTTGACCTTCCAACCAAAAGGCAAGACTCATGAACAGGCACGTGCGCTTCAGCTGCTGCCTGGTTTCGAGTGAATTTGGAATGTTTTAAATTCACTTTTCCGGTCCAATTTGACGCGTGTTTTGAACACGTGCTTATTTATCTTGTATATCCACTAAACAAATACACGAGCATTAGTATTATGATTTATGCATGGTGATACATATTTATTTCATAATAAGGCTCAGTTTGGCACAGTGGTGGCGGTCGTAAATGTGTGGGTTAAATCGTCATTCGTTAATGATCATCTAACAAATATCATTTGTTTGAACATAAAAGTGAATGAAGTTCTTTAGGTGGGCGTTAACAAATGACAATTTAACCCCCATGTTCATGACTGCCACCACCGTGCCAAACAGAGCATAAGTCATGTTCAAAAAGTCCGGCCCGCAAAGTCCATCCGACCCGAGCCAAGGCCGGGCTTGGGGGCCTTACCGGCCCCTGTTGGAAAATGTCATTGAGAGATAACTCTTATTCAATAAGAATAAAACACCAAAGAGCTGCAATGAAAAGGTTACAACATATAACAACACAGGACAACCTTGAGAGTTTTGGACATTAGCAAAAAACAACACAGTAAAATCACTAAAAAACAGCACGACATGCAGCACGGCAGCGGACAGGCCCAGTCCGGCAGCGACTTCTAAAGCGTCCAGCTCGCAGCGACAAAGAGCAGGTCGACAACGATCTCCATGCACAACGACCACTCCTGCTCCAGCTCGCAGCAATAAAGACCAGGTCGGCAGTGATCTCAAGCACAGCGACTACTTCTGCTCAGCTCGCCAACAACAGCACTCCAGTTCGTCAACAACAGCTCTACACCAGCTCACCAGCAACAAACTCAGCTCGGCAACGACTAAACCAACAGCTTGCCAACAGTTTGCCAACAGCTCGTCAACACTTCGCCAACAGCTCGCCAGCAGCTCTCTTCAGGTCGCCCAGACCACCTTGCAGGCTGCACACCACTAACAGATACAAACAAGCCAGTCCGTAGAAAAACAAACCACCTTGCCCGTTCGAATCTAATAATGAGAAGAAACACCATATTTATAGAGAAAGAACCAAAACACCAAACACCAGAAAGGACACCAGTCTCGCAGCAGATCCGCCTAGAAAACCCACCCGCAACCACCAGAACAGGAACAAGCCGCCCGGCTTACCAAACAGGCCGCCCGGTTTACCGGACAAGCCGCCCGGTCTCACTTCAAAACTCAACACTCCCCCTGAAGTGAGCCCCAGGGACAACACCAAGAAAAGATCAAAGTCGCTCAAACAGCCCTTTGTATAGAGCCTTTGTAAGAATATCTGCAATATTGTCTTGACTGCGCACATGCTCCACAGCAAGGGATCCACCCAACACTGTCTCTCGAATAAAGTGGTGTTCAATCTCAATGTGTTTTGTTCGCGCGTGACAGACAAGGTTGGTAACAAGTTTCAGCGCACTCTCATTACCGTCGTGAATCAAGATTGGTCCCTTCACCTTTTCATCAACATCCTCCACCAGCCTCCGTAGCCAGATGCACTCCTGTGCGACAAGAGCTCACGCCTTGTACTCTGCCTCAGTGGTAGATAGAGAAATTGAGTCTTGTTTCTTGCTACACCAAGAGATGATGGTACCTTCGCACATGAACACATACCCGGATGTTGACTTCCGGTCATTAGTGTTGCAGTATGGAAGTCGGGCGGTCTGTTGCTGTTCGGAGGCCGGATGGTCTGGCGGTTTATCCTAGCCGGCTTGTCTGTCGGGCTATTTTTGTTTGGTATCTCAGCGGTCTGACGGTTTGTCTCAGACGACTTGGAGACCGGGCGGTTTAGCGGTCTCCTATGACAGCTTGTTCTCTGTGGCGCTTGTTCTCTCCTACTGTTGGTTGTCGGGCGGTTAGCCGGCTTGTCTAACCGCACGACATGTCTAGTTTGTCTATTTGTAAAGCTGCATATACTTGTAATTTTTTAGTCTCACATTATTTATTTGTAATCTCTCTCATCTCCTCCATTCTATAAAAGGGAGGTTATACCTTTGTAATAAATACTTTTTTGGATAATAAAAATTTTGTTACTCCAAATTTCCGGTCTACTTTTTTCAGTTCGCACATGGTATCAGAGCACTCGATCTTTTCCTC
The DNA here is from genome assembly GCA_039583875.1 of Platanthera guangdongensis. Taxonomy (NCBI): domain Eukaryota; kingdom Viridiplantae; phylum Streptophyta; class Magnoliopsida; order Asparagales; family Orchidaceae; genus Platanthera; species Platanthera guangdongensis. Next base: position 14,788,620 of record CM077150.1, on the reverse strand, counting down.
CTGATTTTTTGAGACCTCTCTGTCTGCGCGACCTATCCGCGCGGTTTGTTCCTCTTCTCGCGACCTGTTCTCGCGATCTGTTTCCTCTCTTATCGCGCCCTGTTCGTGCGGTTTCTTCTTCCCTTGTTCCTCTTCTCGCAACCTGTTCTCGTGATCTGTTTCTTCTCTTGTCGCGCCCTGTTCACGCGGTTTCTTCTTCCCATGTGTGGGCTTCCTCTCTGCCCGCATAGCCGCTGTAACATCTCTTCTCCAACGTCCGTTGTTATCCTCCCCTCCGCAACCGGACAACTCCGCTCACCATACGCAGCGAAGTGGCTCTGGTGGCCGCCACCTCCCATCAAGCGATTGTGGTGCTTCCCACTTTCTCTGCTCTCACTGTGGCCGCACCGGCCACACGGTTGATCACTGCTGGAAGAAACATCCTCATCTTCGACCATCTGGGGACGCTTCCACTTCTTCTTCGAAGCCGTCCGCCTCCGTGGTCACGTCTTCATGTAGTGCCCACGTCGCTACGCAAGGTAAATGGCTGATCGACTCTGGTGCTACCAATCATATGACTGACAATCTGCAATGTTTTTCTCTCCTCGAACAGCATGACAGGTTGCCCCCGGTCCTTGTTGCTGACGGCTCTCCCTCACCTGTTAATGGAACGGGTGTGGTTCAAGTCACCCCGTCTCTTCGCCTGGCGGACACGCTCTACATGCCCATGTTCCCATGCAACTTGTTATCTGTTACTTCGCTTTGCAAACAACTACAATTCTCTGTCACATTCACTTCTACTACTTGTTCTTTTCAGGATCCGGGCACCAAGTGGGCGATTGCTAATGGGACTGAGAGCGGCGGCCTCTACTTCCTCGATAACGTTTCAGCACTCTCCGCCTTCTCCACATCTTCTACTGATATTCTCTAGTGGCATCTTCGCCTTGGTCATGCTCCTCCACGTCTTCTCCGTCAGCTTCTACCACATCTTCCTCTGCAGAGTCCACCTCTCAACTGTGAAGCATGTCGGCTTGGCAAGCATCACCGCTCCTCCTTCCCATCAAAGCAAGGTCGTGGTTCTTCCCGGCCGTTTGAACTTGTTCACTCTGACATCTTGTGTCCTGCTACTACCCTCACCATAGGTAGGGGTAGTTCATATTTTGTAACATTTATTGATGATTTATCTAGATGTACGTGGGTGTATCTTTTAAAGGATTGATCTGAACTATTTTCTGTATGGACATCATTTTATCATATGATTAAGAATCAGTTGGATATGTATATTAAAATATTACATTCTGACAACGCTAAGGAATATCTTAGCACCGCTTTCTCTTCTTTTTGTATGCAACATGCTATTATTCATCAAACCACCTGTGTCTTCACCTCCCAACAAAATGGGGTGGTGAAACGCAAGAACCGTCACCTCCTCGATGCCGCTCGCACTCTGATGACACGGATGCACGTTCCTCGCTCCTATTGGGGCTACACTGTCCTCATCTCTTGTTACCTCATTAATCGCATTCCGTCCATGGTTCTCCACGGACAAACCTCATTCTCTATTCTTTATCAAGGCAAGGATTCGTTTCCTCTCCCTCTGTGAATCTTTAGGTGCACGGCTTTTGTGCACACTCCTTCTGCCACTCATGACAAACTCGACTCACGTGCCACCAAATGTGTCTTTTTGGGTTACTCAACTACTCAAAAAGGCTACTGTTGCTTTGATCCCGTTTTTCGTAAACAATACGTATCCGCGGATATAACCTTCTTCGAGAATGTGTCCTATTTATCTAATGACCACTCTCCCTCTACAGTTCTTTCGCCTTCTCCCACCGTCCCCTCCACCTCGTCTTCTCCCATCGAGATTTTCCCACCATCCCCTATACCGTCTCCTCCTTCCCACTCTTCCTCATCACCTCCGCTCTCTCCCTCCTCTCCAAAACCGTCTCTCTCCTCTCCCGAGCCAGCTCTCTCCGCCACGGATGCTCCGGTTACTGAGGAACACGCTGACCTAGATCTTCTCATTGCTCTTCCAAAAGGGGTGCGGACGTGTACCCAGCATCCACTGGCTGTTGTTGTTTTATATGATCGTCTCACTTCTTCTCGCAGGGCATTTGCATTGGCTATCTCTGCGACTGCCACTCCCCGCACCTACTAGGAAGCTCTTGATGTTCCTCATTGTAAGACCGCCGTAGATGAGGAAATTGCTACCCTCACTGAATGGGGTACCTGGACCCTGGTTCCCCCCTCCCCCTTTGGGTACTGATGTGGTTGGCTGTCACTGGGTCTTTGTTGTAAAGTTCCGTCCGGATGGCAGCGTGGATCGATACAAGGCCCGCCTGGTTGCCAAAGGCTTCACTCAGACCTATGGTGTTGATTACTTTGACACCTCTCTCGTTGCTCATCTTAGCACCATTCGGGTCCTTCTCTTTATCGCTGTCAACAGGGATTGACCCATTTCACAGCTGAATGTTAAGAATACTTTTCTCTACGGTGATCTTCAGGAAGATGTTTACATGGAGCAACCTCATGGGTATGTTGCTCTGGGGGAGACACGAGTATGTCGGCTAAAGAAGGCTATATATGGCCTAAAGAAACGCCTTAGTGCTTGGTTTGACAAGTTCAGCGGCATTGTTGCGGCCATTGGTTTTACAAGAAGTTCAGCCGATCACTCCTTGTTCGTTCGGAAAACCGCCTCGGGTCTGGTAGTTCTTGCGGTAAATGTGGATGACATTCTTCTTACTGGCGATGACTAGGATGTGGTAACTTTGACAAAGAAACACCTTCGTCAACACTTCGTCACAAAGGATATGGGTTCCCCGAAATACTTTCTGGGGATTGAAATCTCTAGGAAGCCCAACTCCATGGTCCTTTCCTAACGGAATTATGCAATTGATCTTCTAAAGGATGCAGGGTTGACTAGTGCTAAACCTGCCCGATGTCCCATGGTTGCTGGAGAAGACAAAACTTGGGAAGATGACTCGCCCATTCTATCTGATCTTACGAGGTACTGATGTCTAGTTGGCAAACTCATTTATGTCACTGTAACCAGACCCGACATCTCTTATGTTGGGGGCAAGGTGAGCCAGTTCATGCAAGCTCCTAGGGAGTGTCATCTACAATATGCCTTGAGGATATTGGAGTATATTAAAGCAGCGCTAGGGAAAGGACTCCTTTTTCAGAAGAATAGTCACTTAAGAGTTGAAGCGTACTCAGATTCGAGCTATGCTGATGACAAAGGTGACCGCAAGTCAACATCAAGTTTCTGCACATTTGTTGGAGGAAATCTTGTAAGTTGCAAGATTAAGAAACAGTCTGTGGTCTCCAGGTCTAGTGTAGAAGCAAAATATCGCAGTATGACATCGACCACATGTGAGTTGAAATGGTTACGACTCTCATGCTTGACTTAGGAGAGGTCTACAACTATCTTCTTTCTATGTTCTGTGATAACAAGGCTGCGATATACATCTCCAAAAACCATGTCTTCCATGAGAGGACAAAATATATAGAAGTCGACTGTCACTTTATTCGGGAAGAGATCATGAAGAAACAGATTTGTACTCCGTTCGTCACTTCCGACAACGAGTTGGCAGACGTATTCACCAAGCCAGTGTCCGCTTCCTTCTTCCATATTTGTGACAAGCTGGGCATGATTGATATCTATGCTCCAGCTTGTGGGGGAGTGTTGCAGTATGGAGGCCGGACGGTCTGTTGCTGTTTAGAGGCCGGGCAGTCTGGCGGTTTATCCTAGTCGGCTTGTCTGGCGGGCTGTTTCTGTTTGGTATCCCAGCAGTCTGACGGTTTGTCTCAGGCGACTTGGAGACCGGGCGGTTTAGCGGTCTCCTGTAGTGGTTTGTTCTCTATGGCGCTTGTTCTCCCCTACTGTTGGTTGTCGGGTGGTTAGCTGGCTTGTCTAACCGCACGACTTGTCCGGTTTGTCTATTTGTAAATCCTCATATACTTGTAATTTTTTAGTCTCACATTGCTTATTTGTAATCTCTCTTATCTCCTTCATTCTATAAAAGGGGGGCTATACCTTTGTAATAGATACCTTTTTGGATGATAAAAAATTTGTTACTCCAAATTTTCGGTCTACTTTTTCTGGTTCGTACAATCAGTATCTCCAGCATAGTCTACATCTGTGTACCCATGCAGAGTGGATCTTGGCTTCCTCCCATACAATAACCCCATGTCCAAAGTAGTCTTCATATACTTCAGAATTCCTTTGGCCGCCTTGAGATGAGGCAATCGTGGCTCCTGCATATATCGACTAACTTGACCAACGACAAAAGCAATGTTTGGTCGACTGATGGTCAAGTAAATCAGGCTCCCCATCAATGCTCGAAAAATCTTCGGGTCAGGAAGATCCCTCCCATCATCCTTCCGAAGTTTAAGCCTAACCTCGAGCGGAACAGAGACATTCTTTCTTTACTTCATACTGAAGCACTCTATAATTCTTTCAGCATGAGCTCTCTGGGAAACTAGTATGCCTCTCTCCCTCTTCTCAACCTCTAATCCAAGGAAATGGTGTAGCTCGCCTAAATACTTCATCTTAAAGTTGTTTGATAGCTCTGCTTTAAGCATTTCCACCTCCTTGTCATCATTCCAGGTTATGATCATGTCATCGACATACAAGAGAATCAGAATATGTAGAGCATCTTCCTTCTTAGCGAACATGCTGGAGTCGGAGTCAGAAGAGTTGTACCCACAGAACTGAAGATACTCAGCAATCTTCCCATACCAGGCTCTCGGTGCCTGATTTAGTCCGTACAGAGCCTTCTTTAGTTTGCACACATGATATGGTAGGGACTTGGACACATATCTTGGTGGCTGCTCCATGAAAATGTTCATGTCGATATCTCCATACAGGAAGGCATTATTCATAGCTCCACTTCTCCATCCTAGCAGATGTCATTTTCGCCACAGGACTGAAGGTATCTTCATAGTCTTTGTCGTACTTCTGTGAGAAGCCTCGAGCAACCAGCCTGGCCTTGTATCGCTCCAATTCTCCATTAGCCTTCCTCTTGACCTTATACACCCATTTGTAGGTGACAGGCTCATTCCGTCAACCAAGGGAACCAGGTTCCATGTCTCATTCTTCTCTAAAGCTGTCTTCTCTTCTCTCATGGCTTCATCCCACTCTTTTATGCCTACTGCGTCCTCAAAACGAACAGGTTCCTTTTCGTTGAGAGGTCTTGCAAAGAAACATGAGACAAGGTTCACAAAATTTCCTTCCTTGTATCGAGTGGGTGGGGTAATGGTTCGCTTTGATCTTCTTAAACCCTGTCTACTTCAGGCCGTGTCTCCAAGCTCCTCAACTCCAGTCCCTTGCTCATCATGTCTTGAGATAATGCTCTCCCCCCCCCCCCCCCCCCCCCGCTTCTGGAGACCGAAGCTCTATCCGAGTCGGACGGAGAACACGATGGAGCACTTGGAGACATCACGAGCTCCCCCTTAGGGTCCTCAGCAACCCTTCCTTCGTTAATTCTTCCTTCATCTGGTAAACTCACAAAAGAGATTCCCTGATATGAGATCAGTTCGTCAAACACCACATCACGAGAAATGATAGTCTTGTGGGTGTGCACATCCATGCACTTCCACCCGTTATTTCGTTCATCATACCCAATAAACATGCACTTGCATGCTTTGGGTTCTAGCTTGGTTTGCAGTTGATCCGGAATATGAACAAAGCAAATCGCATCAAACACTTTTAAGTGGGTCACACTTGGTTTTTCTCTGAACATTAGCTCATATGGGGACATCATCCGATTTGGACTTAGAGGAAGCATGTTGATCACATATGGAGCGCAAGCCATTACTTTTGCCCATAAGGCCTTAGAAATTCTTTTTGTGCATATCCAGCTATTGCAAGTCTCTGGCAGATGACAAATTTTCCTCTCGTCAACACCATTCTGCTGAGAAATATAGGCATATGTAAGCTCCTTTCAGATGCCAGATTTCCTGCAGAAAGACACAAAGGCGTCAGATGTAAACTCCTAACCATTGTCAGTCCTTAGCTTCTTCACTTGCAGCCTAAGCTTCCCCTTAATGAGCTCATTCCACTCCTGGAATCTCATAAAGGTTTCTGACTTCTCTTTCATGAAATACACCTAGGTGTATCTGGTGTAGTCATATACTATCACCAACATGTATCTATTTCCTCCATAGGATGGAGTGTTGCAAGGCCCCATGACATCAACATGAACGCACTCCAACAGAGCTCTGCACCTTGATTTCAAACTGTCAAATGAGAGTCGATGCGACTTTCCGTATTGGCACCCTTCACACACGTGTTCGTTTCCACAAGAAGAAAGACTCAGCAAGCCATTTACCACTTTCTTTGTTGCCATAATCTTCAGTTTGTCCATCCCCACATGACCTAGCCTCTCATGCCAGATCACCGCGTCATCATTCCCCTTTAGCTTATATACGTAAGCATTTGTAGATAGAACAAACAAGTCCTTCAACTGCCTACCTATATGAGTGACATCTTCATCGATTCCGAACATGTTTTTCACGAACTTCACCTCCTTCGGCCCGAACACGATATGATACCCGACATCCACTGCATTTGTCACAGATAACAAATTCTTCTTCATTCCAGGAACATGATATACAGTCTTCAAGGTGAGAGGTCTCTCATTGCTACCCAACGAGACGACCCCTTCTTTTTCTACATGGTGAATAATATCATCAGTCGTGATGATAACACTGTTTCCTGCATACACTTTGAGGGCCACGAACTTAGTCACATCGCCAGTGAGATGATGACCGCAACCAGAGTCGACAATCCAATCATCTTGAAAATTGATCAAAGCAAGAGTATCAACAGACGTTGCCATCATCTCTGCAAGAACGCAAATTCCCCCACTACTGTCCTCCTTCCGATCCTCCTTCTCCACGTTCTTCATGCCTTGGATGTTCCTCCCTCTTAGCGACATGACCAGATTTAAAATTCGATCAACAGAATTTTGTTATGTATCCGTACTTGCTATAGGAAAAGCACAACGACCTATTTTGTTCGTCAAACCGGGGTTGAAAGTTTCTCTTGTCTCCATGAGATGATGACGACGGTCCATCTCCAACATTTTTCTTCTACTTTTCGCAGGACTTCTTCTTCCTAGAGAATAATGTTTCACATTCTCCTTCCGTGATGGTAACATCTGTCATCTGCTTTGCCAAACTTTCTTGTGACGAGAGAAGATTCTCCAGTTCCAACAGAGATGGTTGAACAACCCACCCTTTAACAGATGTGATGCAGGCCACATATTCTTTTCAGAGTCCACGAATAATGCATTTTTAGCTTAGTCTCGGAGATCGGCTCATCAGGATCAAGGGCAGAGATCTCAGCAAAAAGATTATTTACCTTCAGAAAGAATGTCGAGATAGACAGCTCTTCTTGAGTGGCCCTTGACAGCTCATTCTCCAGAAACTACAACCGTGCCATGTTCTTCTTATTAAACAACCCATCTAGAGCATTCCAGATCTGTGATGCAGATTTGCATCCGATAATATGATCAAACAATTCTGAAGAAATGACCCGCTTAAGCGTGAACTCTGCTTTGGCATTGGTTCTCCAAGTTTTAACAAGCTGAGTGTTGTCTCCTGCTGCGACAACCTGCTCCTGCTCATCACCTCCAACAACTTCCCACAAATCTTCCTCCAGCAGGTAGCTTTTTGTGCACAATCTCCATTTCTTGTAGTTAACCTGAGTGAGCGGCTCCATTCCAAGACCTCTATCCATCCCATGAAGGAAGAAAGATCAATCAATGAAAAAACCACCGAGTGCAGCTAGCTCGAACCTCCCTCTGATACCATATTAGAAAATATTATTGAGAGATAACTCTAATCCAATAAGAATAAAACACAAAAGGGCTGCAATGAACAAGTTACAACATATACCAACGCAGGACAACCTTGTGAGGTATTGGACATTAACAAAAAAACAACACAGGTAATGTTAAAATTCAACAAACCGCAGACGCCCCCTTGGATACCCTGTTGAAAACTCAACAAACCGAAGGAGAATACGCCCACTTATAATGTTGAAAGTTTTCCCGGATCGTGGAGTTAGCAGGGGTTATCTCAACAAAGCAGTAACAACCAGCAACACATGCAGCACAAGCTTCTTTATTGATCAAGAGCAAACTTCTTTACAAGGCGAGACATACATGGCGAGACATGCTTCACCAAAAGGGAGAGCAGAGACAGTTACAAAGACAAGAACAAAAAACAAGCTGCGCGGACTCAATCAACAAGCCGCCGACCTACTGCTGTGGAGTCTGCTCAGTCCGCCAGGTCGCCAGACCGCAACCCAAGCCGCGCGGACTCACCCTTATTCCAATGCTTAGCTCTTCACCGCCGATCTGCAGGCCGCCTGACCGCGAGGTCGCCTAGCCGCCAGACCGCACAAGCTGCGTCACCGAATGGAACAGTCCGCCTGAAGCAGGTGACTTCCTGAACCCCGAACCAAGTTGCCAAAGAGAAGACCGCCTGGTCGCTATCCGCGACCTACTGTTTACCGTCTGTTGCTTAACCGCAGAGTCCGCACTGTCCCTGACCGCAATCAGAGCCAAGTCCTGGCTTTCCAGCGCTATCCGCACAACCTGCACAGCACAACCGGGTCAACTCTTAATCCGCGCGGACACCAAGGTCCAGACCGCATCAACTAACGCGAGCTCAATTACTGTTAACTTACTTCGGTCTAGGTTCTGTTCGAATTCCTGATGTGACATGGGTCCTATTTATAGGCACGACGATGAGTATGGTCACCGCCCTAGCCGATAGGATCACCGCCACATCCCGCAGCTAGAACAAGTGTGTCCGCCAGCCCGCGGACACACATTCCAGTTCGCCGCTCCTGTGCAGATAGCCAGTCCGCCCCAGCTTCTCCAAGGCCGGACTCCAATATCTAGCCCGCCTTGCCGCCAGAGACCAAGCCAGGACCACCACAGCCGGACTCCACAACAGCCGTGTCCGCCATTCTGCGGACAAGGCATCAGCCCGCAAAACCCGAGCCCGCAGCCTCGCCATCAAGGCAACCTGCCAGACTCAGCGGACACCCGGCTTCCGTCCGCATATCCCAAGTCCATTGCCTCATTGCCAAGGCACCTCCGGACTTAGCGGACACGCCAATCCAGTCCGCTAACAGCAGACTCCAGTCCGCAACTCCTGAGTCCATAACCTCATCACAAGGCTAAACCGGACTCAGCGGACTCTGGCTCCAGTCCGCACGCTCCTGCACAAGCAATTCTCCAGTCCGCATTTCCCAAGCTAGCAAACAAGGCAACAGCACTTCTACTACGCTTGGCGGACTGAGAAACCAGCCCGCGCTCCACTGCGCGATCTCCCCGGACTGAGCCATCCTGGACTTGGTTCAGATCACTCCAAGTCCAGTCCACTGGCCACAAGGGCCAGTCCGCACTTACTGGCGGACACTGGATCTAGCCCGCCATACCGGGCGACCTCCAGTTTCTGTCCGCGCTGACCGGCGGTCTCCGCGGCTTCCCGCTGTACCAGAGCAAGACCAAGGCAACTGCCAAACCGGTCTGTCGAGCTCCAGTTCTTTAGTCCGCTTCATGCCGGACTCCGCGGATAACATTTCTATCCGCCCGGTTACTTCCTGGGAGTCAACCGCCTGTTGAGCATACACTGGCCTGTCAGACCGCCGCTGCTGTCCGCGTAGTCCGCGCAAACAGACCACCCAGGCCGCCACAGAGCAAACCGCCTGCAACATCCCTGCCGACCTAGCAGTCCGCCAACCCAGTCCGCGTAGTCCGCGCGGATAGGTTTCCCAAGCCTTCCATTCACCCACTTTCACTTCACAGAATTCAACACTCCCCCTTGAAGTGAGAAGTGGTGAATAACTCCAGCAGCTCCCGTAACCTTGCACCTGGTCCTTCCGATAGCATCTACGAAGAGATGTCCAAGACATAGTCCTCGCCCCGCATATCATGGACCATGAGGGAGCCCTCCAGCATCTCCATAAAGGAGTCATGCTTCCCTCTGCCTTCTTCAGCTTCAACCTCCACTCTTGCATCACAGGAGTATCACCAACTTCCTTGGATACTGAAGTCCAAGCCTCGTTGCCTCTAAGAGAAGTCACCTCTTCAGACTTGGTGTCAACCACCTCCTTGATTCTAGTGAGGTCATCACAGCCAGAAGAACCTTGCTCGACCTGAGGGCTATCAAGGAAACACGGGACCAAGTCCGCCGTGTTCCCTTCACTATATCGAGCTGGTGGCTTATTGATCCTCTTCAATCTCCGAAGAACCTGATCATGGCTAACCACCTCCGCAGCTATTGAACCAGCTCCGTTCCCGGGCAAACCCGGAACAATGCTCCCTTTGCTCCCTGAACAAGACGCCTCCTTACTGGAACCAAAAGCATCTGGAGCAATGCTCCCCCTGCTACCTGAACCAGAAGACTCCCCTCTTGAACAAGAACTGCCTGGAACATCGCTCCCCTTGCTTCCTGAACCGGAAGCTTCCGCCTTCGAGCCAGAAGAACCTGGAGCATCGCTCCCCCTTCTTCCCGACTCTGACGCCTTTGCCCCGGAGCTAGAACAACCTGGAGCACCTGGTGACTCAGGCAACTCCACTTCCTTAGCAGCAGCCTCCTTTAGCCCACCATCTGACCTGCTTAGCTCTAGCTCCACATAAGAGCTACCCCAATACGGCGTCAACTCATCGAAAACAATGTCTCTCGACACTATGAGTTTCTTCGTCGCAGGATCCATACACCTCCATCTTCTTCTCTGCTCATCATACCCAACAAAGACTAGCTTTGTCTTGAGAGCACCCGGAGAGTGTATATAGCAGGTAGATCCAAACACCCGAAGGTGCTTCACTGAGGGCTTCACTCCGAACATCAGCTCATAAGGAGTCTTCATTATGATCAGACTAAGAGGCATCTGGTTGATGACATGAGCAGCACAGGCAATTCCTTCTGCCCAAAGAGCCTTCAGAACGCCTTTACTCTGAAGCCAACACTTGCAGGTCTCCGTTAACCAACGGATCATCCGAGCTGCAATACTACCCTGTTGTGAAGTATGTCCACAAGAAAGCTCCATCCGGATCCCTTGCTTACTGCAAAAGCGTGAGAACTCGGTTGAGCCAAACTCACCACCGATACTTGTCCTCAACACCTTGATCCTCCGGCCAAGCTGGCCTTCCACAAGCTTCTTGAACTCCACAAACAAGCGTATCATGCTGGACTTCTTCTTCATAAAGTATACCCAAGTATACCTAGAATAGTCATCAACCAATATCAGCATGAACCTGCTGCCTCCAAGACTGGCCGTGACGGTCGGTCCCACCAGAGCACAAGGGACAACCGCCAATGGTGCATTACATCTGGATTGTGCTTTGTCGACCATGAAGCGATAGGCTCCACTTTCCTGACATCCCGCACACCCCCGACCATCGCCATAGGATGACAATCTAGGCAAGCCTCTTACGAGCCTTCTTTCCGCCATTGCTTTCAGCTTGTCCATCCCTACATGCCCCAGTCTTTCATGCCAGATAGCAGCACTATCACTGGCATTCATCCGATCAGCTCCAGAACTGGTTGATATCCCAACCACGTTCTTCTCCTTCCTCCCTACCTGAGCAATGTTCGCCGAGAGCAAGACAACCTTGCACTCCTTCCGAAGATGACCTTGCTGCTTGCATTTATAGCACCTTGGTCCTTCCTTCCTCTTCCTATCACGCCTAGGAGAAACACTCCTTTCTTCCTGATATGAAGTAGAGGGACCAACTTCCGCAGCAACCTTCACCTTCTTCCTGAACAACTCATCAAGGGAAGTCCAAACCTCCGCAGCTGACCGACATCCACTGATGTGGTCCAAGAGCTCTGATGAGATCACCTGCTTGAGAATAGACTCCGCTTTCGCATTTGCCTCCTTCCAAGCTCTCATCGCCTCAGCATTGCCAGCAGTATCCTCTTGTCTTCCTGCTCCGCATACAACCTCCCAAAGGTCCTCGCCAAGAAGAAAGCTCTTCATACAGGACTTCCACCGTTCACAGTTCGTCTCTGTAAGGAGATCAATTCCAAGACAACTTGCATCCTCCACTGCCATGGTTCAACCACTGGTTTCTTCTACAGAAGAGCAACTACTTCCATTGAGCACTGCTTGACCACTCCAACAACCTCGCTTTGATACCATGTTAAAATTCAACAAACCGCAGACGCCCCCTTGGATACCCTGTTGAAAACTCAACAAACCGAAAGAGAATACGCCCACTTATAATGTTGAAAGTTTTCCCGGATCGTGGAGTTAGCAGGGGTTATCTCAACAAAGCAGTAACAACCAGCAACACATGCAGCACAAGCTTCTTTATTGATCAAGAGCAAACTTCTTTACAAGGCGAGACATACATGGCGAGACATGCTTCACCAAAAGGGAGAGCAGAGACAGTTACAAAGACAAGAACAAAAAACAAGCCGCGCGGACTCAATCAACAAGCCGCCGACCTACTGCTGTGGAGTCCGCTCAGTCCGCCAGGTCGCCAGACCGCAACCCAAGCCACGCAGACTCACCCTTATTCCAATGCTTAGCTCTTCACCGCCGATCTGCAGGCCGCCTGACCGCGAGGTCGCCTAGCCGCCAGACCGCACAAGCTGCGTCACCAAATGGAACAGTCCGCCTGAAGCAGGCGACTTCCTGAACCCCGAACCAAGTTGCCAAAGAGAAGACCGCCTGGTCGCTATCCGCGACCTACTGTTTACCGCCTGTTGCTTAACCGCAGAGTCCGCACTGTCCCTGACCGCAATCAGAGCCAAGTCCTGGCTTTCCAGCGCTATCCGCACAACCTGCACAGCACAACTGGGTCAACTCTTAATCTGCGCGGACACCAAGGTCCAGACCGCAGCAACTAACGCGAGCTCAATTACTGTTCACTTACTTCGGTCTAGGTTCTGTTCGAATTTCTGATGTGACATGGGTCCTATTTATAGGCATGACGATGAGTATGGTCACCGCCCTAGCCGATAGGATCACCACCACATCCCGCAGCTAGAACAAGTGTGTCCGCCAGCCCGCGGACACACATTCCAGTTCGCCGCTCCTGTGCAGATAGCCAGTCCGCCCCAGCTTCTCCAAGGCCGGACTCCAATATCCAGCCCGCCTTGCCGCCAGAGACCAAGCCAGGACCACCACAGCCGGACTCCACAACAGCTGTGTCCGCCATTCTGCGGACAAGGCATCAGCCCGCAAAACCCGAGCCCGCAGCCTCGCCATCAAGGCACCTGCCGGTCTCAGCGGACACCCGGCTTCCGTCCGCATATCCCAAGTCCATTGCCTCATTGCCAAGGCACCTCCGGACTTAGCAGACACGCCAATCCAGTCCGCTAACAGCAGACTCCAGTCCGCAACTCCTGAGTCCATAACCTAATCACAAGGCTAAACCGGACTCAGCGGACTCTGGCTCCAGTCCGCACGCTCCTGCACAAGCAATTCTCCAGTCCGCATTTCCCAAGCTAGCAAACAAGGCAACAACACTTCTATTACGCTTGGCGGACTGAGAAACCAGCCCGCGCTCCACTGCGCGATCTCCCCGGACTGAGCCATCCTGGACTTGGTTCAGATCACTCAAAGTCCAGTCCACTGGCCACAAGGGCCAGTCCGCACTTACTGGCGGATACTGGATCTAGCCCGCCATACCGGGCGACCTCCAGTTTCTGTCTGCGCTGACCGGCGGTCTCCGCGGCTTCCCGCTGTACCAGAGCAAGACCAAGGCAACTGCCAAACCGGTCTGCCGAGCTCCAGTTCTTCAGTCCGCTTCATGCCGGACTCCGCAGATAACATTTCTATCCGCCCAGTTACTTCCTGGGAGTCAACCGCCTGCTGAGCATACACTGGCCTGTCAGACCGCCGCTGCTGTCCGCGTAGTCCGCGCGAACAGACCGCCCAGGCCGCCACAGAGCAAACCGCCTGCAACATCCCTGCCGACCTAGCAGTCCGCCAACCCAGTCCGCGTAGTCCGCGCGGATAGGTTTCCCAAGCCTTCCATTCACCCACTTTCACTTCACAGAATTCAACAGGTAAAACACAAAAAAACAGCACGACGGGCAGCACGGCAGCGGACATGCCAACTCCGGCAGCGACTTCTACAGCGTCCAGCTTGCAGCTGTTGAAACCGGAGAATCAGTCTCTATGGAGTTCGACCCTTGGGGAAGGGGTGATCGCACACTTACTTCTCTCTCACAAGCTAAACGACCAAAGACTTAGCACAAGGAACAGACCCAAGACTCCAGCACGAATGTCCCACCACACACCCGTAAGATCTTAGAGCGTTTCCCCTCCCTAGCCAAGTGTTAAGCTAAGGATACTTGATTGCGCAAAACTATGTCCGCAAACGACAACGACAAGTGTACCTTATCGAGAGTAGAATAGGTTTAAAGAAAACAAGGTTGTATTAGACTTAAGGTAATCAAGTAATCTTACTTTGAAAATCGTTATTATTTTATCAATAGAAATTTAAGTTGGGGTTGCGAAAAGTAAAAACTAGAAATGATAATTGAATTAATTCGATGGGTTAAAACTAGTGTCTGATTACCTCGAAAATTGAAAATAACGGAATGAAAATAAAGTGCAATTCTTTTGTTGAAGAGACTTTGAACGTGGAGGTTCCTGAAGCATGAACACCCTTCTTTCAAGGATTATGTTAACTAAACTTAGGTGTATCGACCAAGCTCTCGTTCTCAAATCGCATCGTCTAAGACTTGTTTTAGGCAGTGAACCTCACTATTGGATTTTACTCCAATCCGGAAGAGTTACGTCGTCCTCTTTCGAGGGTTTCGTTCTACTCCTTTTAACGATGAACGATCAATTCGTCTTACGAGCCTCTCGGCTAACTAAAGAGCGAAAACCATTATGAAAACTATATAGAATATATAGCCTCAATGAATTGATTAACAGTAAATCATAAGCGTTCAATAATCTGAGAAAAATAAAATTAAAATCATAGCGAAAATTATCTCATTTTCGGATCATCGTGTTCGAGCACTATAAAAATTAGTTACTCATGAAGGTGACAGAAATTATTATAAAAATGCGACATCGTGAAAAGAAGGAAAAAAAAAATTTATTGCTAAACGAAAAAATAAATTACGAGAAACAAACTTTCCAAAGATACAAGCAATAGAAGCACAAAGTCACAAGTTGGCGAAATTCAAAATAAAACGTACAAATTATAATAAATGTTGATATTATTGTAATTCTCTCCCTTCTCTCTCTTGATATTATTATTTTCTCTAGCAACACATCCTCAAATCTGAGTGTCCTTTCCTCCTCGCCATATTTATAGGTGCAAACTGTTGGGTTCGGATTTCTTCCTAGGTGGATAAAACTTGCGGCGACGGATTTCGAGAGGTTCGTAACGGGATGGATCAAGTCATGACCCAATTCGAGAGGTTCGTAGCGGCGGTCAGCGCAAGGAGGCATCTTAGCCTCAAGTGGATTTTGGCGGCGAGACATCTGACCCTCGAGCGGGACAAACCAACTGACGGGTTGCGGACTGATCGGAGTACACCAGCGACGTCGTGTGTTGACGCAGGCGGACTGCTAGACACATTATTGGGAGACTGCAGAAGGATTCAGAGAACCAGTTTGTAGCGAGTCTCTCTGACTCGGAATTAGGTTGCCTTTGTCGGAATACCTGTATTTTCTCTTGTCTTTATTTTGTGTTAGCTGTAGGATCCATCTATGGATCACTGGGGGAAAGTCATTGTATTGTTGAACATTATTCAGTGACGGTTTTCCGGGTTGGACTCCGATCGTCTCGTGATTTTTACCCTAATTTGGGGATTTTCCACGTATACGCCTGTGTGTTTGTGATTGTGTTTGTTCTTCGTATTTCACTGATATTTTGCAGGTATCTCAGCTCACGTCCTCACATGCAGTCAGGTCCGTGAGAACTTATTTCTCACAACACAAACCCATAAATCTGGAATTTATTTGGAGGCGTAACTTTTGGAGGAGGTCGGCTGGAGCGTTACAGGCAACATGGAGGTGATGCTTGGGCGGAGGTGTTGGAGGCGTTACTTGAGGTGGCTGTCTGGGTGTAATGGCATAGCATTGAAGAGGCGGGTGTGATCCATGGAGGAGGAACAGTGATGGCGGAGGCGGAGCTGGAGCTGCATTAGGAGGAATGCTGACGTGGAGACAGCTGAGCGGGAGCTGCTGTTTTGCATGGAGCTGATGCTAGGAGGAGCTGCTGTGACGTGGAGGAGCTGACCGAAGGAGGGTTTGAGGTGCAGGATGGTGTTGAATATATCCGCACGAGCCCTGTGTTGACAAATTGGACTCGTATGTGAACTCTGGACGTGACAGCGGGACATTGCACATAAATTCCTCCAGGCTTGCCGTATCACTACAAAATAAAAAAATATATATAATTAGAACATAATATTATTTTGACGAAATTTTTATAAAGCTAATAATCAAATGTAATTATTTATTTAAATATCTCATAAAAATAGCTGTAAATGATGACTAAATTATAAGTCATCAATATCTCAGAAATCGCAAGACGATCAGTGCACAAGTAAGCATGAGAGTATGAAAAGCATGCCTTCTGAGATACCCCTTTGGGTCTATTTATAGTTTTCTGAAAACAGTCTGCAAACAGCCAATCTCCGCTGTCTCAAACAACTATATGCAGTTCAGATTGGCCTGCCAACTGCGTAACTCCGCTGTCTGAAGAGCTAAGGGCAGAGCAGTGGGGGAAAATGGTAAAAAATAATCATGCAACACTGGGCGAGTGGCTCTAGAAAACCTCCACTCATATGGGGTGGCGAATGTCCGATGGTGCTAGCACTCGCCGCATCCATATGGCCCTAGGCGAGTGCGAGCCCGAAAATGCCTCACTTACCAACTGCCTTCTGAGATCCCTGGGCGAGTGCGAGCCTGCTGCTCCACTCGCCAACTGTTCCATTCCACCCCACCTAGGGCGAGCCGACGGGGGCTGCCAAGATCTTACTCAATGCCAAAAAGGAAGCATTGAGTGTCTAGGCTTCACTCAACGCCACGGAAAAAGGAGCGTTGAATGCATGAGCTTCACTCAATGCCAAGGAAGTGGAAGCGTTGAGTGAGGTAGCCTCACTCAACGTCAGGGCGAATGACGTCGAGTGGACCCTACGCCGGAGGCTAGTGGACCCGGCGCTGGGAGTTTGGCTTTTCTGGGACTTGGCTAGTCTGGCTCCTGTCGAACTCCACTCGCCGGATATGGGGTTGTACAGCTGCGATTAAGGGCAGGTCGGTAGCGATCTCAATGCACAACGACCACTCCTGCTCCAGCTCGCAGCGATAAAGACCAGGTCTGCAGTGATCTCAAGCACATCGACTACTTTTGCTCAGCTCGCCAACAGTAGCACTCCAGTTCGCTAGCAACAGACTCAACTTGGCAACGACTAAACCAACAGCTCGCCAACAGCTCGCCAACAATTCGCCAACAGCTCGCCAGCAGCTCTCTTCAGGTCGCCCAGACCACCTTGCAAGTTGTGCATCACTGACGGATACAAACAAGGCAGTCCACAGAAAAAACAAACCACCTTGCCCCTTTCTACTCTGATAATGAGAAGAGGAGAAACGCTCTATTTATAGAGAAAGAACCAGAACACCAAACACCAGAAAGGACAACAGCCTTGCAGCAGATCCGCCTAGAACACCCACCAACAACCACCAGAACAGGAACAAGTTGCTCGGCTTATCAGACAGGCCCCCGGTTTACCAGACAAGCCGCCCGGTCTCACTTCAAACTCAACAGCCCCATATTAACTGGTTGTCCGGCCCGGGCTGGGCAAAGTCCAAGCACCGGGCCTAGCCTGGGTCCGACACTAGGCTATGCTGGATTTCCCACCTAATAGGTGGGCAGGCGGGATTAAAATCCTACCTAATCCAGGCAGGATTTTAATCTCGCCCGTTAGGCAGAGTTAAAATTTCGCCTGAATAGGCGGGATTTTAATCCCGCTTATTGGGATATCAGACCGTCCCGGGCCGGCCTGAAGGGCCTTATCGGGCTCCCTCGTTGAGAGAGAGCCCGAACCTGGTTCGATTCTGAATAGGGCTGATATCGAGTCAAGTTCGAGCGATTTTGGTTCGGCTCGAAATCGATATTTTCGACTCAAACTCGGCTCGAAATCGACTCGAAATTGAAATTGATTTCGAATCGAGTCGGCTCGACTCGAAATGACTCGATTCCGAGTCAGCTCGAAATCGAATCGAGTCGGCTCGAAATCAAATCAGGTCGGCTCGAAATTGAGTACTTTTTCGTTTTATTCCTATTTTTCTCAAAATTAAATGGGGCAACCGATAAATTTAGCAAATGAAACACTTAAAGCATTCATTCTTTTTATTTAGGTTTAAATTTTGTTATTTTTAATCTTAAAATAAGAATATATTAATAAATACATAATTTTTTTAATTAATTCGAGTTGATTCGAATCATATTTCGAGCGATTCAGGGTTGGCTTGAAATCGACTCGAAATCAGATTCGAGTCAAATTGAATCGGCTCAAATTGAGTCGAATCAATTTTAAACGATTCCGATTCGACTCAATTTACGAACGATTTTCGAGCGACTTTCGAGTTTCGAATAATATGCTCAGCCCTAGTTCTGAAAGTTAATAGTTGTCAACCTAAATCACCTAGAGGGGGGTGAATAGGTGAGATGTGCGTCTTTTTGCAGAATAAAAAATTATAAACCAAAGCACAGATCTATCTACCAATCAAACACAGACGAGCCAAGATTAATAGTGGTTCCCCAACCTTAGGTACATCCACTTTCCCTCACCAGTGTAGCAATACACTAGACTCGGTTACTCCACTATCTCGCATTGGAAATCAATCCTACCCTCGGAACAATGTTCCTACAAACTCGATCTATGAAACGGATTTACACTCGTAAGACAAAACTTCATACATTTTCGGAGTTGAAAAACTCCTACACTCAGAGAAAACTTCTCCTATAATAATGAAATAAACTTGTAAAGAAATACAAACAGTAAATCCTTGTCAGATCTGCAAGAAATCGGCCTGGATCTTCTTCTTCTAGACTTTTCGGCTTTATCAGAATGACGAAGAAAACCTTGGCAATATCAGATCTGGAACTTCTTGACTTTACACGATCGAATTAGAGGATGAAGCGTTGAGCGGAGATCTCGATCTGTAAAGCTTTCTTGATCTGAATCCTCAAAAAGGTGAAATCCTAGCCGGTCGAAAATCTGCGATGGCGGCGGCGGCGAGTTTCGTTCTTGGAGAGAAAAAGAGGAGACAGAATTCTTTTGAGAGTGAACGGCTGTAAAATCTCTTAGAATAATCTTTGAATAATTAGATTAGGGTTTGTCGGTTTAGACAAACCTTTTATAGTAGAGGAGAAGATTAGACTTAAATGATTCATTATGAGAAAGACACGTGGACCAATCACGTCAGAGTTTAGGAATACGACCGTTATTCTGGACTTGAAAAATTTTCAGAAAAGTCAAGTAAAATACACGAGATGCAGCAGACTACTCGAGTATATGCAGCACTACTCGAGTATATGCAACACTACTCGAGTAGGTAAAATATGACTACTCGAGTACATGAGAAAAACTACTCAAGAGAAAGAGAAATCATTACTCGAGTACATGGAGTCAACTACTCGAGTAAATAAGAATTCAAGGAATCAGCTACTCGAGTAACAAGAATGACTTACTCGAGTACTTAAGTACTTAGACGAGAGGTGGAGTATATTACTCGAGTAAAAGAAATACTACACGAGTATATAAGAATGAACTACTCGAGTGTATAAGAGACTACTCGAGTCATAGACTTAGAAAATTTCTGGAACAGGGAAAACTGACTACTCGAGTATAGAAGTTGAAATACTCGAGACAAATAGAACTACTCGAGATAAATAGAACTACACGAGTATATAAGATGAAATACTCGAGTAATTCACTCAGAGAAATTTTCTGGAAAGGAAATCTGGATTACACGACTATAAATACTGGACTACTCGAGTAGTAGATGAACTACTCGAGTACATGACTTAGACTACTCAAGTAAGTGAGAACTACATGAGAGTCAGAGTTCAATTACTCAAGACAGAAGATAGAACTACTCGAGTACTATATAGTACTACTCGAGTATTTAACTTAGAAAAAATGTGAGAAGAGAATTTCTGTAAACTCGAGAGAAGAAAGGGAACTACTCGAGTAGTTGATGTAACTACTCGAGATACATCTTATCTACTCGAGTAAGAGTATTATTACTCGAGAGTGAATTCAGTAACTTACTCGAGTAAGTAAAGAACTACTCGAGTACTTTACTTAGGAAAATTTTCTGACAGAATTTTTTCTTCTTCTAAGGGAAATCAACATCAAGTCTCTTCTCTTAGTCCTATAGCTTGAATATGAAGTGTATCCCAATAGAGAGGCTACACATGAGTCAACACTTTGGAACACACAATGAGGGATTACATTGTATGGTCCTGTGTTTGGTGACCCATTGTAGACTGATATTGGTCTACACTTCCCATTAGAATCCTACAAACACATAACTCAAACCAAGCATCAAATACAACTTAATTCATCTTAGTTCAAGGGTGACTTCATCAAATCTGGGTTAGTGTGTATACAATACCCAACAGGTTCAAGCTGGGCCTAGGCCGAGCCCGACAGGCAAAAAGCCCGGACCAGCCCGGCCCGGTCGGGTTTTTTAGACATGACTATTCCATACATTTTTAAAATGAGCGTTTATATTGGCTCCTCCCCTCGCGTGAGGGTCGGTTGGATTTTCCATTAGGTTTAAATCGCCTGACAACAAAGTCATCTTTTTTTATAAAGTCGTGATCTGCGTGCTCATATTAATCCGTCAGGTTGTTATCGGGTAAAATTACCGTGACGCCCCTCTTGAAATCTAAAAAAAAGGGTCCTGGCTTCCTTTATTTCCACTATCTTCTCCTCCCAAAAAATCCTTCTACAAATTCTTTCTCCTTCTGGCGTGTGCTCCTGCGTGCGCCTCTTCCTCGCGCTCACCTCTTCCTTGTGCACTCACAAGCGGGTTGCTTCCTTGTGCGCTCCCACGCACGCCACTTCCTTGCGCGCATCCATGCGCGCCACTTCCTCGCGCGCCCTCGCGCGTGCCTCCTTGTGCGCTCCCTCGTGCGCCCATTCCTTGCACTCTCCCGCACACGCCCCTTCCTAGCGCCTTCCCGCGCGCGCCGCTTCCTTACTTGCTCTGCTCCCTTGCGCGCTCCCGCGCGCATCAGTTCCTAGCGCGCTCTCCCACACGCAACTTCCTTACTCGCACCCCTTCGTTGTGCGTGTCCGCACATGCCTCCTTCTTGAGCGCTCCCGCGCACACCACATCCTTGCGCTCCCTCATGCGGATGGCCTCCTAGCGCGTACACCCTCCTCCCGTGTGTCACCTCCTCGCTCGCTCCCCCGTGCCTCCACCTCCCCCTAGCGCGCTTCGCTTTCTTATGCATGCGCGCCTCTCCAAGTGCATCCCCGCGCAATTTAACCTGATCTATCAGAGCCTCGAGTTATTCGCAACACATACTACACACCATACTCTATATATGTTGTGTGCATCTAATTTTTTTCATATATATTAGACATCAAATATTTTTGATAGAGAAACTATTGTAATTAGATATTTTATCAACCGCTATGAGTTTTCAAAATTAAATATAAAAATGTAATTTGAAAATAAATATATTTGTTGCGGTCCATCTCGACATCCCGGTCAGATCGGATTAACCTACACCGTCTTATCTCATGGAACGGTTGAGCGTGCACACAGTCAATGAGAGAGAGAGATAGATTATGTACGCGATATTTTGACGTGAAAAAACTCCTTAATCGGGCAATAACCCACAGGACTGGATCTGTGCCGGTCAAACTCCACTATCTGTTTTGGGTTACAACTTGCTTGAAGAATCGAGGGCGTCAGACCGCACCTCGTGTAACACCTCCCCTGTAGTGGACGTATAATATGGGTCCGGCCGGGGCCCCACAACATACGAACGCCACAGCTTTAGTATTATAAGTTGATATAGCTACCCAAACTCAAAACACTTGCACAACACAGCGGAAAACCAAGCACAACTAGAAGTTATCCACTAACCAAAAGAGTAAATAAATGGCCTTAAGGCCTTACATCAAATGTCCAAAAGTAAATAGTACATCAAACATGAATGTGCATAGCACTCCTAGTCTACCTCGGCATGCAAGCCGGACAAAAGAGTCTCAAACAAACATCATCAAAAATGTTGTGCTACAAAAGAGGGAAAAAAACACTTCATGGGGCTTAGGCCTTTCTGGCCGGCGTGCTAGCTTCTGCATGCGATCCTTGCCCTGTAAAAATTATTAGTAACGTGGGTCAGCAAAGACTGACCTCAAACTGTGTAACAACACATCTCCTCCCGGCTGCCCCTAACGGACCCCGGGGAACCCTCCAACCTGCAAGTCAGCACTTCATATGCAAATAAACATCTATAAATAGAAAAGCATTAAAACAGGCTTGGATGTCTCAATCATCAAACATGTTCTCTATTGGTTGAGCATATAAAAGTAAGGGCCTACTATGCAACATGAATGCAACACTCGGGCTTCACCCAAGGTACCCTACAGCGTATGCATCTAGCACAACATCACATCATTTGGGTACTCACGTTTCCCCAATTGGCATAAAGCCGCAAACACTAAGGGAGTCACCTCTCCCTTAAGCGGTGCACAGGCCGCCACAAGGAATTCTTGCCAAGGCCCCACCCGCTCGTGGGCTTAGCCCCGGGCTTGCCTGCAAGCTCTGACGTCTCATGTCAGGATTCCAACAAACACAGACCGACCGATTCTAAGAAGCCTTGCTGGACCCCACCCGCTCATGGCCTCTTTGCCCGGGCTTGCCCCAAGCTTGGCATTCTCGTCAGTCTCATAGAAGGGGACTAGTCTCGCCGGGACACTCTCCACACATGACGCACATGTCACGGGATAGCCAGCCGACCACGGAGACATAGCCACGCCTTTGCACAACACAAACCAAGACTAAATACATCGTAATCCCTCTTTGTACTGCAGCGTTCCCGTGCACCAAGGAAACCATCTCCAACTCGTGCGGAGCTAACCTTGTTCACCAAGGAAACCATCTCCAACTCATACAGAGCTAACCTTGTCCCTCAAGGAAACCATCTACCGCCACGAGGAGCTAACCTTGTCCGGGTTCGACTTCACGTCCCTTTTCAAGCAAACGGGACAATCACCACCACCACACAAACGGCATCTTGCCGCAACGGAAAATCTCTACGAATCCCTAAGTTCGTATGCAACATCACCGATTCGGACTAACGGTCGCGACTACGGCTTCACCCACCATGCCTAATCCACTAGCGAAGCGGATCTCTAATGCAAGATATGCCGGGGACGGACTCAATCAACCCGGAGGTTCCTCTTGAACCTTGGCAAACCAAAGCCCCTCTCATTTGAGAGTTTGGTGCCCAAAAATCTAGAAGGAAACGATGCTAAAAACGTGCATCCTAAAGACCGAGAGGAGAGATGTCGTTACCTTCTGACTCCTCTTCCTTGCCATGGCAAAAATGGCCGGATGGAAATCTTCGTAACGCTCTAAGCTTCACGGATCCGGACTCGGCTCGCGATTTGGAGCTCCGAAACCCCTCCTACAGCCCAAGACCTTCTTCTTCTTCCTCCTTGCTCTAGTTTCTCTCAAGAACTTAGAAAGAGAAGACTTGAAAAAAATGAGGATCTGCAACCCTAAATTCGGACTTAACTTCCCAAGAGATGGCCTGAACCGTTAGATCCCAAAACCAGAAAAAGAATGGCCGCGATTCGCCTGGAAAACAGAAGACCTGGGCCGAACACGGCCTGACACACGCCCGTGTCCAGGGCCGTGTGCCCCATTCGCCGTCTCAAATCGACGCGCCTGGAAACGCACACGGGCATCCGACACGCCCGTGTTCCATCTGACACGCCCGTGTCCCCAGTGACACGACCGTGTGGCTAGCCGTGTGCCTCCAACTACACGGCCCCGAAACCAACCCGAGAGGTGACACGGCCTGGAACACGCCCGTGTCCCAAGCCGTGTGCCAAGTCTCGACACCCGTCGACAGGCTTTGTGTCGACACCGCGGAAAAACGTCGAGCGAAGATCGTCGACCAAGCGGGACACGCCCTGTGACACGCCCGTGTCACAGGCCGTGTGCCCTAGTCTCGACACCTTGTCGAGCAAAAGTGTCGACACATGGGACGAGTGTCGACACGGCCTCGACACGCCCTGCGACACGCCCGTGTCGCAGGCCGTGTGCCACCCTCTCGACACTTTGTCGAGCGAAAGTGTCGACACTTGGGCCGAGTGTCGACACGGCCTCGACACGCCCTGCGACACGCCCGTGTCGCAGGCCGTGTTCTCCACTCTCGACACTCTGTCGAGCGAAAGTGTCGACACTTGGGCCGAGTGTCGACACGGCCTCGACACGCCCTGCGACACGCCCGTGTCGCAGGCCGTGTGCCTCCTGCCAGAAACCCAAAAATTTTTCTGAACTGTATACTGAGCCTCTTGAAAAACTGGGGTGTTACAACTCTCCCCCACTTAACAGAATTTCGTCCCGAAATTTCAAAACAAAAGAGGTACAAAACTTAAATTGTACCTGACAAAAATAGTTCTGGATAGTCTTCTAGCATGGCCTGTTCTCGCTCCCAAGAGAACTCCTCACGACCGCAGTTGTCCCAACGAACTTTCACAAGTTTAACTTTTTTATTCCGCAACTGCCGAGTCTCCGAATCTTCTATAGTGATTGGAAGGACTCGCGTCCTCAAGTCTTCCTCAATCGGCACCGATGCCGGCTCAATCACCACGCTAGCCTCCACCAAGGCTTTCCTCAAAACGGAGACGTGGAAGACGTCATGTAATCCACTCAAATCTTCGGACAACGCCAACCGATAGGCTGCTTCTCCTATCCGCTCAACAATTTCAAAAGGCCCCAAAAACCTTTGGCTCAACTTCTTGAGTCGGCGAATCCGTGAGACGCCTTTGAACGGCTTAACCTTCAGATAAACCCAATCACCAACTGCAAATTCCAACTTCCGGTGACGAGCATTAAAATATTTTGCTTGCCTGTCTTGCGCCACTTTCATACGCTCTTGGATGGTCCGAACCAACTCACAAGCGTCAACTACCACATCCTTTCCCAAAAGTTTGGTGTCTCCCGCCTCTGCCCAAGACATTGGCGTTCGACACCGCCTCCCATACAAAGCTTCGTATGGCGCCATCTTTATGCTTGCTTGAAAACTGTTATTGTACGCAAATTCTACCATGAAGAGGTGTTCCTCCCACCTCTTGCCAAAATCAAGAACGCACATTCTCAACATATCCTCCATAGTACGGTTCGTTCTCTCCGTTTGCCCATCAGTTTGAGGATGGAACGTCGTACTGAACTTTAGCTTCGTGCCCAAACTCTTCTGAACCAGTCTCCAGTCCTTGGACGTAAACCGTCCATCGTGATCACTGACTATGTTCTTAGGAATTCCGTGCAGTCGCACAATGTGGTGAACATACAACTCCACCAGCTTCTCCACGCTGTCCTCTTTCCGATTCGGGATGAAGTGAGCCACCTTGGTTAGGCGATCCACGATCACCCAAATAGCATCATTACCATGCTGCGATCTAGGCAAACCATGCACAAAGTCCATGGAAATGTCCTCAAATTTCCACTCAGGAATTGGAAGGGGCTTCAGGAACCCGCCCGGCTTCTGACATTCGGCCTTCACCAAGGCACATGTTTGGCAACGACTCACATACAAAGCTACATCCCGCTTCAACCCCGGCCACCAAAAGGATTTCTTCATATCCAAGTACATCTTTGTACTGCCTGGGTGAATGGAGTACTTTGAGAAGTGAGCCTCAAACATCAACTCCTCACGGAGATTGCCAAACTGCGGTACACAAACCCTTCCATCCTTTCTCAAGATTCCCCCGATCATCTCCCAGGTGCTGCTCTCGCCCGTTTGAGCCTCCAACACAAAAAGGTTGAAACTCCACATCTAATCGAGTCGCTTCCCGAATACGATCGGACAAGTCGTTTTGCACTTCAATCCAGTTCAACCGAGCCACGCTAGACTCGCCTCTCACAACACATTCCAATCCAAGGGACTCTCATTCCCGTACCAACCGCTCATCATGAGCTTCGATCCAATTTCCTTGCCCCGAATACTTTCTACTCAACGCATCCGCCACCACATTGGCTTTACCCGACGTATACTGGATCGCCACTTCGTAGTCTCCAAAAAACTCAACCCATCTGCGTTGCCGCATGTTCAAGTCCTTTTGATCCAAGAGATACTTCAGACTTTTATGGTCCGTGAAGATCTCCACCCTTGCGCCATACACATAGTGTCGCCAAATTTTCAATGCGAAGATTACCGCCGCCAACTCCAAATCATGGACGGGGTAATTCCTCTCATGAGGTTTCAGCTGTCTAGACCCAAAAGCTATCACCTTCCCATGTTGCACCAAAACGCAACCCAAACCGCATCCCGATGCGTCACTGAAATTTTGAAATCCATCGGTCCCTTGCGGTAAACTCAGGATCAGAGCCATCATAAGCCTCTCCTTCAGGGCCTCAAATGCTTGACCGCACTCTTGGGTCCACACAAATTTATGGTCTTTGCGAGTGAGAGAGGTGAGGGGTAGAGCTATCTTCGAGAAATTCTCCACGAATCTCCTATAATACCCGGCTAGTCCAAGAAAACTTCGGACTTCCGCCACGGTCCTCAACACCGGCCAATCTCTGATGGCCTCCACTTTCGCTGGATCCACTGCCACCCCATCACCACTAATCACGTGGCCCAAAAATGCCACCTTCTCCAACCAGAACTCGCATTTGGAGAATTTTGCATACAACTCATTATCCCTCAACACTTGCAAAACCATTCTTAAGTGGGTCTCATGCTCCACTTGCGATTTGGAATACACCAAAATATCATCAATGAAAACAACCACAAAAGAATCCAAGTATTCCTGGAATACCCGATTCATCAGATCCATGAACACCGATGGTGCGTTCGTCAACCCGAACGGCATCACCGTAAACTCAAAGTGTCCATACCTTGTACCAAAGGCAGTTTTGGGTATGTCCTCATCTCGAATTCGCAGTTGATAGTAGCCTGACTTTAAGTCCAGTTTCGAATATACCACTGACCCCACCAATTGGTCGAACAAATCGTCTATCCGAGGGATCGGATACTTATTCTTGATGGTCAATTTGTTCAGCTCTCGGTAGTCTATGCATAGGCGCATGCTACCGTCCTTCTTCTTTACAAACAACACCGGTGCGCTCCATGGTGAATAACTGGGTCTAATATACCCTTGCTCCAACAGTTCCTGTAACTGTACCTTAAGTTCCGCCAACTCCTTTGGTGCCATCCTAAAAGGAGGACGTGACACCGGTCTAGCCTCCGGCACTAACTCGATCGAGAAGTCGATCTCCCGCCGAGGAGGCGCTCCAGGAAGTTCATCCGGAAATACATCCTTGAACTCTGCCACCACAGGCACTTCCTCAATAGACAGTTGTTGGGTACATTGGTCAAATGTACCTGATTTGAAGAAGTCTCACCTAACTCAATGATATACATCATAGTGTATTTGATGTTTGCTTGAGTTACTTGTGCAGGTTAAGAATACACTGGACTGAAGCTATAAATCCTAAGTCCATGTGTCGACACCCAGAGGGAAAGTGTCGACACTTGAGAAGACTTGTGTCGACACCCAGACAAGCAGTGTCGACACTTGGAGTCATTGTGTCGACACCTGGTGTACAACCCCGTGTCCGGCGAGCGGGTCCCGCCAGGAAGGATGAGTGGGCCTGCCCCCGCGACTCGCACCCAAGCGGCAGGACGGGCTGAACGACTAAAGGGCTGGCCCGCCCCTGCCCGTCTCAAGCGAGCCGGACCCGAGTTGGCGACCCGCAGCAGCGAGCCGGGCGGGCTGGCAACCCGCGGTGAGCGAGCTGGACCCTAGGATGGCGACCCGCCGGCTGACCCCCGCATGCGACCTTTTCGCCGATCCGCCCAGCAAGAGGCCGGCAGCTCGCCCCTATCGGCTCGCGCTCGCCCAAGGAGAACGGGCGAGCCTCGGAGCCAGGTCGCGCCCGCCTCCTGCAGAGGAACTGAAGGTGAGCTGACCGCCCAGGGGTGCGAATAACCACTCAGGACAGCGGAGCCTCGCTGTTGGCAGACCAGGTTGGACTGCGCATAGCTATTCAGAACAGCGGAGTTTGGCTGTTGGCAGACCCAACCAGGGGCTCTTTGGTATTTTCAGGTCAGTTCTTTTGGTTATTGGCAGTTCAGATTCTGAAAATCTATAAATAAGACCCAAGGGGTACCTCAGAGGACACGCTTTCAGTGCCTCCTTGC
The DNA here is from genome assembly GCA_039583875.1 of Platanthera guangdongensis. Classification (NCBI taxonomy): domain Eukaryota; kingdom Viridiplantae; phylum Streptophyta; class Magnoliopsida; order Asparagales; family Orchidaceae; genus Platanthera; species Platanthera guangdongensis. The sequence continues at coordinate 14,760,232 of CM077150.1, read as the reverse complement.
TCTCATTTTCAAGCGTTCTCTGAGAGTACCTTAGCTCGGCTCTTGGCTAAGGAGGGGAAGCGCTCAGAGATCTTCCGGGTTTGTGGTGGGACCTCCCTGCCGAGCCCTTGGGTCTGTCTTTTCTTGTCTCTCTCGTTGTTTTTCTTACAGGTGCGAAGTAGGCACGAGACCACCCCTTCCCCAAGGGTCGAACTCCACAAGAGGCCGGTTTCCGGTTTCAACATCTTGGTGCGGTGAGCGTGGAGAGTGGTCAGTGCAGAAAAGCTTCGGCGAGCTCAATGACGGGAGGCCAAGGATCTGACAGGCAGAACTCGCCGCCCAACCCACCTCTCGCGACAGTGGGGATGTTTGAAGACTTCAGGAACGAGGTGCTGGATCTCGTCAAGATCGCACTCAGCGTGCGGGCCGAGTGTTCGACTCCGGCAGCCCAGATCGCGGCCGCCCCCTCTCTGGGCGAGGACGCTCCTGGCAGGCGAGCGGGAAGGAAGTGGCTGAGGAAGGTCGGGGGAGCGAGCTCTCGGGGCGCGAGCTCCTCCCCGGCTCGGCAGGCCGAGGCCGATTCGGCGAGCTGGGTCCGCGTGACTCGCCGGCCCGCCAGGTGGGGGGAGGCAGCCCTTTTAGAGAGCTGGTCTCCTCAGCTCCAGTACCAGACGGGTTCAGAGAGCCCGAGATGACCTACTACACCGGGAAGGGAGACCCGGTTCAGCACGTCCAGTGGTTCGAAGACGTGGTCTCCATCCGTCAGATGTCGGACGGATTCAAGTGCCGTCTCTTCGCCATCACCCTCCGGGATAAGGCGAGGGAGTGGTTCCACCAGCTGCCGGCCAGTTCCATCTATTGCTTCGAGGACCTACGCGAGGGTTCATGTTGAGGTTCACTACCGCAAAGAAGAGGAAGAAGGAGTCTGAGTCCCTGTTCCACATAAAGCAGGGGGTGAACGAGACGTTGGGGAGCTACGTCGATCGGTTCCAGGAGGAGGTTACCCAAGTTCAGGAGATGCCGGGCCACAGTCTGATGATGGCCTTCACACTGGGCCTGCAGCAGGGTTTCTTCCGCATGGAGCTGAAGAGGATTCCCCCCTCTCCTACGAGGAGCTGATGGAGAGGGCGGCGAGAGAGGTCGACGGGGAAGCGTCGAACCCAGAATTTGCGAGGAAGTTGGCCAGGTGGGCGACTGAGGAGGAGAAGGAGTCGAGGGAGGAAGAAGACAGGAAGAGAGGAGGGAGGAGCCCAGGCAGAGGGAGCAGAGGCAGCTCCAAGGACAGCAACCGGGATGGGGGCGTCAGGAGCCCGACCGTAGGCTGGGCTGGAGACCAGAGTGGCAGGGGCAGGGGCCACAGAGGGGATACTACGGGAGAGGCCACTATCAGGGGAGGCAGGACCAGTTCCACCCCCCAGGCTGGAGGCAGGGTCAGAGGCCGCGGCTCCCCGATCAGGAGGAGGCCATGGCCATAGCTCTGGGAGCAAGGAGAGGGGTCATGAGAAGGAGGAGAAGGGAGTTCAGGGTGGAACTGCCCTACTGCGACTTCCATCAGGAAGAGGGCACGCAACGGCCGCGTGCCCGGAATTCTTGGAGATGAGAGAGAACAGGGGGCGGCAGCAGCAGCAGGAGGGAGTGCGGCAAGAAGTGAGGATCGAGGAGGTCCTGCCTCGGACGGAGGAGGATCGCTGTGAAGACCGGGTGGATGTGGGGACCCGAGGAATGATCGGAGTGATCCACGGGGGAGTGGGGGTCGAGGCTTCCCGCAAGGCAAGTCTCCACACCATGTATCGGCGGAGCGTCGCCTCTACGTCCCAAACCCCGCCGCCAGAGGAGAGGATCACTTTCTCCAGAAGCGACATGCCGGACCACGAGGATCCGTTCTGTGATGCGCTGGTCATCAAGGCCGCCATCGAGAACTTCACTGTCTCTCGGATCCTAGTGGACAATGGGAGTTCCGTGAACGTCGTCTTCAAGAAGGCGTTTGACGCGATGCAGGTGGAAGCTAAGAGGGTGCTGGCCTCGGACGGGCCTTTGTTCGGGTTCTCGGGAGAGAGGAAGGAGGTAGAGGGAGGAGTCGGCCTCCACGTAACCCTGGGGGGGCAGTCCCGAAACTGCAAGTTCGTCATTGTGGACGCCCCCAGCAGCTACAGCGCAATCTTCGGGAGGCCCCTGATCAGCGCCTTCCGCTGCGTCCCCTCATCTTTCCATCAGTGCTTGAAGTTCAACGCTGAGGGGGCGCAGGTCAGGGTTAGGGGAGACCCTAAGGTGGCACGGGAATGCTACGTCACCGCGGTGAACACCATCTCTTGGCAGGAAGGGGCCGAGGAGATGGGGCGGAGGATGGAGGCAAACGAGCAGGGAGCCGGAGAGGTGGAGCTGGAGGTGAAGAGCTGCGCAGAAAAGGCGGGAGGAGGGAGTTTGGAGGAAGTGGTCGAAGTAAGGGCCGTGGCAGAGGAGATGGAGGTAGAGGTCCCCGCTCAGGAGGAAGGGGATGCCGAGGGATGGGGGGAGCATTCCAGACTGGAGGCCGCAGAGGAGGTGGTGGAGCTGGAGGTGCTCACCCGCGGAGGCAGGGTGGAGAAGATCCGCGTCAGCGGGGGCTGACCCCGGAGGACCAGGACAGGATGCTGGAGTGCATCCAGAAGAACGTGGACATCTTCGCCTGGAGCGCCGCGGAGATGCCGGGGGTTGACGCGGATGTGGCTTGCCACCGCCTCAACCTGGACCCGGGAACACGCCCCGTCCAGTAGAAGAAGAGATCCACGGCGGACAGGCTAGCGGAACCCATCAGGGAGGAGGTGGCAAAACTTCTCAAAGCGGGCTTCGTGTCCGAAATTAAATACCCCGGCTGGGTCTCGAACGTTGTGATGGTCAAAAAGGGAGACGGCCGCTGGCGCCTGTGTATCGATTTTTCCCTTCTTAATAAAGCTTGTCCTAAGGATTGTTACCCCTTGCCTCGGATCGACGCGCTGGTTGACTCAGCCGTCGGTTTTTCTGTAATGAGTTTTTTAGATGCATTTTTAGGTTACCATCAGATCAGGATGCACCCCCCGGACATAAAGGATGTCTCATTCATCACAGGGGACGGCTGCTATTGCTACAAGATGATGCCGTTCGGGTTGAAGAACGCTGGTGCCACCTATCAAAAAATGATGGACAGGGTCTTCAAGGAGCAAAGGGGGAGAAACTTGGAGGTCTACGTGGACGACCTCATGATCAAGAGCCGAGACGTGGACTCCCACCTCCGGGACCTGGAGGAGACGTTCACCACCCTGCGCCGATACAAGATGCGGCTGAACCCCCTTAAGTGTGTTTTCGGGGCTAGCCGGGGGAAGTTCTTGGGGCATCTCCTCACCCCGCGGGGGTCGAGCCGAATCCCGACAAGGTCAAGGCAATCTTGGAGTTGGGGTCCCCGCGGAATGCAAAGGAGGTCCAACGGTTGACCGGGAAGCTAGCAGGACTGAGCCGCTTCCTCTCTCGGGCAGGGGAGAAGTGCTCCCCCTTCTTCAAAACACTGAGGGGGGGCCAGAGGTTCGAGTGGACTAAGGAATGCGAGGAGGCGTTCCAGGCCCTCAAGGCGCAGCTGACACAGGCTCCGCTGCTCCAGGGGCCGAAAGAGGGTGAAGATTTGTTCTTATACCTCGGGGTCGGGGCAGAGGCCTTGAGCTCCGTCTTGGTGCGAGAAGAGGGGAAGAGGCAGCTCCCTATTTATTATGTCAGCCGAGTCCTGAGGAAGGCCGAGCTCCGATATCCAATCTTGGAGAAGCTTGCGTTCGCACTGATCATCTCGGCTCGGAGGCTACGACCATACTTCCAGGCACACTCGATCCGAGTGGTGACCGACCATCCCCTCCGCAACGTCTTCGAGGGGGTGGAGCATTCGGGCCGGCTGGCCAAGTGGTCGGTGGAGCTGAGCGAGTTCGACGTCTCCTTCGTTCCGCGGCTCTCGATCAAAGCTCAGGCGATGGCCGACTTCTTGGCCGACTACGTGGTGGAAGTAGCGGAGGAGGAACTCACCCGCCCGACTCCTTGGAAGGTGAGGGTGGACGGAGCATCAGGAAGGCATTCTCTCGGAGTAGGAGTGGTTCTGGAAAACCCTCAAGGGACTCGGATCGAACAGACGGTGGTGGTGCATTTTCCCATTACCAACAACCAGGCTGAGTACGAAGCAGTGATAGCGGGACTACGCCTGGCCAAAGAATTGGGGGTGCTGGATGTGGAAGTTCTGACCGACTCCATGGTGGTGGCTTCCCAGATCAACGGGGAGTTCGAAGCAAGGGAGCCCACTCTGAAGTTATACTTAGCCAAAGTGAAGGGAGTCATCGGGACCTTCCAGACCTTCTCCATCCGGCACGTACCGAGGGGAGAGAATGACCATGCCGACCAGCTAGCAAAGCACGGCCCCCGGGCAGGAGGCACCATCACCGACCTGTTTCGCCCCTCCATCGAAGAAGGAGAGCTCATGGAGATCGATCGGCAGCCCTCGTGGATGGACCCAATAGTAGTTTTCCTCTCCACGGGAGAGTATCCGGAAGGAGTAGACAAGAAGAAGCTGAGGCACAAGTCCGCCTACTACCTCCTCAAAGACGGGCAACTATACAGAAAAACTCTTTCCGGGATGCTGGCTCGCTGCGTATCCGAGGGCGAGGCACAGAGGATCTTGGAAGAAGTCCACTCAGGGGAGTGCGGGAGTCATTCCGGGAGTCGGACCTTGGAGGGGAGGATAGTCCGGCAGGGCTATTTCTGGCCCACCCTGGGCCGGGACGCCGCGGAGTTCGCAAGAAGATGTCATAAGTGCCAGCTATTTGCCCCCCTCCAGCTACAGCCGGCCCAGCAACTCAAGAGCATCACGGCCCCCTGGCCCTTTGCAATCTGGGGGATGGATTTGGTTGGGCCGTTCCCCCAGGCTAGCGGCCAGAGAAGGTTCCTACTGGTGATGATCGACTACTTCTCAAAGTGGATGGAGGTGAAGGCGTTGGCAAAGGTGACCTCCCAGGTAATCAGGAACTTCATCTGGGGGGGAGATCATCTGTCGCCATGGGCTGCCCCAGGCCATCGTCACAGACAACGGGCCTCAGTTCGCCAGCGCCGAGTTCACCAGTTTTTGCGAGCAGCTTGGGATCGACCTCAGATTCGCCTCGGTCCACCACCCCAGGAGCAACGGGCAGGTGGAGGCGGCGAACAAAATCATCGTCAATCTCCTCAAAAAGAAGGTAGAAAACTTGAGGGGGAGTTGGGTGGAGCAGCTCCCCGCCGTCCTTTGGGCCCTTAGAACCACTCCCAACACGACCACGGGGGAGACCCCCTTCAAGCTCTCCCATGGGTGCGAGGCGGTGCTCCCCATAGAATTTGAAGTTCAAACGCCGCGGGTCGGAACGGCCAGGGAAGGCCGAGAGGAATGGCAAGCCGAGAATGGGGAAGAGCTGAGACTTTCCCTCGACATGGTAGAAGAGTTGAGGGATCTTTCGGCCGTCCGACAGGAGGAGGTCAAAAGGAGGATGGCGAAATACTTTGACAAGCATGTCAGGGTCAAGCAGTTCACGGAAGGGGACCTAGTACTGAAGAAGGTGGACGCGGCAGGGAGGTCAGCGTCCGTAGGGAAACTCAACCCCAGCTGGGAGGGGCCGTTCATTGTGAAGGAAGCTTTGAGGACGGGGGGCTATCGGCTCCAAAATGTGGAAGGCGAGGCCCTGAGTCTCACCTGGAGTGGAGACGACTTGAAGAGATTTTTTCCCTAATTTTCTGTAAACAACCCGATTTTTCATAATGAAGCTTTTCTTCTCCTCCCCCCAGGAATGTCATATCTAAGCTTGCTCAGAGAGTTGGAATGAACTTGGACCCCGAGAAGATCCCGCTGCCAGGCTCCCACCTAGCTGGCAGGGCCGGAAGTCACTCGGTGTCATCCCTAGCCTCGAGAAGATCCCGCTGCCAGGCTCCCACCTAGCTGGCAGGGCCGGAAGTCACTCGATGGAATGAATCTGGACCCCGAGAAGATCCCGCTGCCAGGCTCCCACCTAGCTGGCAGGGCCGAAGTCACTCGGTGTCATCCCTAGCCTCGAGAAGATCCCGCTGCCAGGCTCCCACCTAGCTGGCAGGGCCGGAAGTCACTCGATGGAATGAATCTGGACCCCGAGAAGATCCCGCTGCCAGGCTCCCACCTAGCTGGCAGGGCCGGAAGTCACTCGGTGTCATCCCTAGCCTCGAGAAGATCCCGCTGCCAGGCTCCCACCTAGCTGGCAGGGCCGGAAGTCACTCGATGGAATGAACTGGACCCCGAGAAGATCCCGCTGCCAGGCTCCCACCTAGCTGGCAGGGCCGGAAGTCACTCGGTGTCATCCCTAGCCTCGAGAAGATCCCGCTGCCAGGCTCCCACCTAGCTGGCAGGGCCGGAAGTCACTCGATGGAATGGATCTGGACCCCGAGAAGATCCCGCTGCCAGGCTCCCACCTAGCTGGCAGGGCCGGAAGTCACTCGGTGTCATCCCTAGCCTCGAGAAGATCCCGCTGCCAGGCTCCCACCTAGCTGGCAGGGCCGGAAGTCACTCGACGGAATGATCCAGAAAGCAATGGCCTGCGACCTAGAGCAAATTGCATTGTCAGACCCCCACCTAGCCGGCAAGGCCGGAAACCACCCGAAAAGCGTGCGCAGCAGGACGGAATCGCAAGAGTTAGCCAGAAAAGAAGGAAAGGGTCTAGCATAGCCCCACCCTCAAGCCCCGGAAAAGGTGGTCGAGTAAACACAAAGGCCTAGGCGAGAGTCCACAGAGAGTTAAGCATGCGGCCGAGGGGCGAGCCAGCTCGCCTCGCTCGGCAGACGAACCAGCTCGCCTCGCCCGGCGGACGAACCAACTCGCCTCGCTCGGCGGACGAACCAGCTCGTCTCGCTCGGCGGACGAGCCAGCTCGCCTCGTCAGAGCCGGGCCGCTGGGACGGGTCGCGCCGTCCGGCAATGACATCGTTAGAAAACAAGACAGGCGAGAAATGTAAAAAGAACAGTGTGTAAAAGGAACAATAGACAGAAATATAAAGTATAAGCGCAACTCGCGCATACAACACAGACCAGATTTTTACACATAATGTTCATCTACAAGGCAGATTACAAAAAACACGAGACCTAGAAACCCTAAAGCGGCTGGAAGCTTCTGTCGCCGGGCTCCGGCACGGGGAGGAACAGCACCGGCACCACGTCTTTTGCCGAGAGTCCCGCTGCCTCGCTCGTAAGCAGATCCGCGCGCCTCAGCGTCTGCATCGTGTATCTCGCTGCGCTGGCCGCGTTCTTCTGCATTAACACTTCCAGGTCGTAGTCGGAGAGGTGCTCGCGCGGGCAGACCCCGCCGGCCGGAGGAGGGACAGCGGCAGCGGCCTCCAGCTCGCGTACCCGGGCCTCCAGCGCCGCCTTCTCCTGGCGAAGGGTGGCAATCTCGGCGCCCATCCGACTCGCCGTCGCCGCGTCCTGAAAAACGGAATAGGAATTATCATAAGCTGCGTTCGCAAGAAGAAGAGATTAGCTCCGGTTGAGAGCGTACCACCCCGCCCAGATATTGCGCGAGGGTCTCCTCGGCGGCGGCGGCTCGCCCTCTCTGAAGATCCGCGTCCTCCCGAGCGAGCTTCCGGGCCTCTTCCTTCTCCTCCGCCATCTTTTGGATGGACGCGGCGTTCCGCTCCACCTGGGTACAGCGCCGCCCCACCATATGAGCCAGCTCCAGGCCGCGCAGCTGGGCCCGCGCGCTCTCGTGGATCAGCACCCGCGTCTCCTCCTTGTCGTATATGGCGGCGTCTTCGCGCGAGTACAGCCCAAAGGAGAAGCTGTACGCCTCCCCGCTGATTGTATCCTGCTCCATCCAGCTCGGCAGCAGGGTCGAGATCGTTGCGCGATTCGACTCCTTGTCCCAAGCCAGGAGCGGGACGCCGAGCTCGTCCAAGTACCTCTCGCCGTAGCCGAAGTTCCGATGCCCTCTCGGCACCGGCTCCGCAGCGACTCCAGACCCGCCCGGCGGCGCGGAGGTGCCCGCCGCCCCGACCGGGGAATCGCTGGTCGAAACAACCAGTGGGGGCGAGGGGGCCTCAGTCGACAAGACCGCGGGGGCCTTACCCTTTCTTTGGCCCGCGGATGGTTGTTGATCCGCGGTCTTCGCCACCTTCGACGGAGGCGCTGGTTGCCCGCCGCCCGGTCGCTTCTTGGCCGGGACCGATGAGATGTCGCGCTGGGCGGCATCCGCGGCCTGGGCGCGGGCGAGAACCCCGGGGGGGATCCGGGCGCTTTCGTAAGGAGGATGAAGGGGAATGTCGCGTTCGCCTGCGAAGAAGGGAAGGTGAGATGAAAGAAGAGTGGGAAAGTAAGTACTAATGGAGACGAGTAGCAAACCTCCCCCCGGCGGGACAACCGCGAGATCGTCAAGGTGGCGGCGCAGGAACGCGACCTCGAAGTTCTTCCCGACGAAGAACGCGAACAGGTCGGCTTCATGGCCGCCTAGGTTGGGTGGCCGGTAGCTCGCCTCGCTGAGCTGCACCAGCGAGAAGGGCACGTTGCCGAAGTCCCCCTTGACGAACAGGAACTTCTTCAGCCAGTTGTGGCTCTTGTTGACGGTCTCCCACACCTTGAGGTGGGCGCTGGAGAAGTAGGCCGTCCCGTCTCGGTTCGCCCTGAAGGAGAACAGCTTCCGGAATACTGCGAGGCTGAACTCCACCCGCTCCTCTCGCAAGAAGCAGGCGAACCCCATCATGACGGCGATGGAGTTCGGGGTCATCTGGCCCAGGACGACCCCGAAGTATTTGAGCACCTGGCGCACCTCGGGCCACAGGGGAAGTCGCAGGCCCACCTCGAAGTGAGCGAGAGGGATGGTGAGCTCATCCCCAAATAGGTCGTTGATCTTCTCCCTCTCATCAGGTCGCCTCGCAGAAAACCCGGCCGGGATGTGGTCGCCTAGAGCTTCCAAGTATTCGCGCTCTGTGATGACGGCGCGAGGGAAATCGTGCTCGGAGAAGGTCCAAGCGCATTTGCTTCGGCCGTCCGCGTCGCCGCCGCCTCCGCCCATCCCCGTTGATTCGCCGCCGAACGCGAGAGAAAAAGCCGGGAGGCGAGCTAGAATCGCACTTCGCGAGAAAAGGGAAGCGAGAAGACGTTTTGGATTCGGTGGAGAAATAAGGGCCGGCAGGACCTATTTATAGGAAAAGAGAAGGGGCGGGAAACTTCCCGCCAAAAGATGGGGTGCGGATAGCAAAAATCAATCCGACGGTTCGACTTCCCGCGCGCGAGCACACCTCAAAGGTCGAGCCGGCACGGTTCTCGCCCGGCTGCAACCGCGGGAGACCGGCGCGGGCGAACCAATCCCAACCCGCACCCGCACGGCGTGCCGCGCGAGGCGGGAGATTCCCCGTCTAGCGAGCTCCTCGGCTCGCCCCCGCCCCGATCAGCGCGAAGAGAAGAATGGACCTTTCCCCCTAACCCGCACACAGAAAACCAAAGAAAAGCAGCGCAATAATTTCAATACATCTCAGCAACAAAATAGTGAGGCCCATAGGCGGGCTAAAAGAGTCGCAAGCAATTACAAATACAAATACAAGATAAATGCGAGATGACGGTAACCCCGCGGTATCACGCGAGCGAGGGGCAAACAACTGGGTCAGTACTCGACCCACTTCCACCTGTGCCGCCTCTTCGTTCCCGCCCGAGGCGGCACGCGGGGATCGTGGTAATCGCGAACCGCCACCAGCTCCCGCTGAGCCAGGCCGACCTGCTCCACGGCACTCTTAAGATGCCCCTCGGCTCGCGTTATATGCACGCCCGGCGAGGTGACGTCGTCGTCTTCCGCTTCACGCCGAGGGCCCTCCAAGGCGCGAGCCGGGCATCGGTCTCGGCCTTGTCGCCTTCAATCCTCCTTATGGCCTCCTGCAGCAGCAGTGTGTGTTTCTGGAATAGCCGCGTCACCTGCCTCTTCATCCTCGCCGCATCGTTCGGGTCGCCCAGATAGTCAGATACGCTGTCCACGTCAGGCGGAGGCGAGTACCCTTCGCTCATCTCGGTCTCAGGCGAGGCCCTGCGAAAGCCTGCGAGCAGGGAGGGGTCAGAATGAGCGAGCAAGAGGCAAAATCAACGATGAAAACCAGCTCACCAGGGGTGGGCACATCGCCCGCACCGACAGATGGGCGGGAAGAGCCCGGCCGATCCCGAAAGTTCCCTCCCTCGAGGGTCTCAAGAGATTTCCCCAGCCCATGGGAGACCGCCGGACGGGGAGTTTCCGGAGGTGGGCGATCCGGACCTGGGGAACTCGCGATCTTCTCAGGCGATGAAGGCGGGGGACGATCCTCTCCCCGGTTCTCCACCTCCTCACAGGGAATTACCTGCGAAACAGGGAGTCAGACGAATAGCGATAATCAGCGGAAGGCCACGCACCCTGGGGACGACCTCAGCACCCGCCGCCGAGCTGGAGGCCGGGCAGTCGCCCGCCAGAGAACGCTTAACGATCTTTCCCTTCGCAGGCCTGAAGAGGGGGCCGGAGGATCCGCGAGCTAGCCATGGGGCGGCCTCGAGGGCCTCCTCCTGAGTCTGCAGGACCGCTGCCGCCAGGCGAGCTCGCACTTCTTCGCTAACCGGCATCGAGGAACAAAAGTCTGCTCGGAGAAAATAAGGGGATTTGGGGAGCCTCCTATAGGGGTCAATGGTATGTATTTATAGCAGGACAGTGGGCCCCCACCAGAAGATTCCCTGCCAGCTCAGCACGGGGCTCGCCGAACACGCGGGTTGGATGATTCTTTCCGAGCTTGATTCAAGCTCAAAAAGAGCGGGGATTGTGTACAACCCCGTGTCCGGCGAGCGGGTCCCGCCAGGAAGGATGAGTGGGCCTGCCCCCGCGACTCGCACCCAAGCGGCAGGACGGGCTGAACGACTAAAGGGCTGGCCCGCCCCTGCCCGTCTCAAGCGAGCCGGACCCGAGCTGGCGACCCGCAGCAGCGAGCCGGGCGGGCTGGCAACCCGCGGCGAGCGAGCTGGACCCTAGGATGGCGACCCGCCGGCTGACCCCCGCATGCGACCTTTTCGCCGATCCGCCCAGCAAGAGGCCGGCAGCTCGCCCCTATCGGCTCGCGCTCGCCCAAGGAGAACGGGCGAGCCTCGGAGCCAGGTCGCGCCCGCCTCCTGCAGAGGAACTGGAGGCGAGCTGACCGCCCAGGGGTGCGAATAACACTCAGGACAGCGGAGCCTCGCTGTTGGCAGACCAGGTTGGACTGCGCATAGCTATTCAGAACAGCGGAGTTTGGATGTTGGCAGACCCAACCAGGGGCTCTTTGGTATTTTCAGGTCAGTTCTTTTGGTTATTGGCAGTTCAGATTCTGAAAATCTATAAATAAGACCCAAGGGGTACCTCAGAGGACACGCTTTCAGTGCCTCCTTGCTCTCATTTTCAAGCGTTCTCTGAGAGTACCTTAGCTCGGCTCTTGGCTAAGGAGGGGAAGCGCTCAGAGATCTTCCGGGTTTGTGGTGGGACCTCCCTGCCGAGCCCTTGGGTCTGTCTTTTCTTGTCTCTCTCGTTGTTTTTCTTGCAGGTGCGAAGTAGGCACGAGACCACCCCTTCCCCAAGGGTCGAACTCCACAAGAGGCCGGTTTCCGGTTTCAACACCTGGGAAGAAGAGTCGACACCAGTCAGAAAGTGTCGACACTTGGAGCTGTGTCGACACTCAGTGTAGAAGAATGCAGAAAAGCTGTGTCGACACTTAGCAGAAGTGTCGACACCTAGAAGAGCTGAGTCAACACCAGAAAGTGTCGACACTTGAAGTAAGTGTCGACACTCAGCAAAAGTCTGCAGAATCTAAGTACAAGTGTCGACACTCAACACAATGTGTCGACACTATGCAGAAGAGTCAGCACTTGAAGTAAGTGTCGACACCCATCTCAATGTGTCGACACTTAGCTAAAGACTCAGTATTTGAAGTAAGTGTCGACACTCAGCACAATGTGTCGACACACAACCAGAGGAGTCAACACTTGAAGAAAGTGTCGACACTCAGCACAATGTGTCGACACTTAGTTGAAGACTCTACACTTGAAGAAAGTGTCGACACAAGGAGCTGTGTCGACACTTAGCTAAGAACAGAAAAGTTACAAAATATTCTAAGTACAAGTGTCGACACTAAAGGAATGTGTCGACACTCAGCTGAAGAAACAAGATTGAAGACTTGTGTCGACACCAAGAAGCAGTGTCGACACTTGACAGTTTCTACACATGAAGATGTGTCGACACAAATGAGATGTGTCGACACTTAGAAGATTACAGTTAAAGAATGAAGTTCAAGTACTTGTGTCGACACTCAATTTCAGTGTCGACACATGCAGAAGAAACTGTGTCGAGACATACAAGGAATTGTGTCGACACCTTGTAGACTTGTGTCGACACTTACACAACATGTGTCGACACTTAGCCTATAAGTGTCGACACTTAAGAACAGAAAGTCTCGACACTATCTGACAGTTAGAGGAATTTCAAGAAGTGACTGGTTGACAAGACAGCTGCCGATCCAGCCGGTCTACATCAACTGTCAGTGATATCAGAAGTCTGTTATGAACCGGACCAGCCGGTTACCATGAAGGAAGCCTATAAATAGGCACCCATAGTTTACAGATAAAGATTGATTGTTGAGATAATATAGAAGTGGTTGAAAAAGTTTTTACAGAGAGAGTTCAGATCTTTGTAAAAGTGGTATATTGAGTATCAAACACAAGAAGATCTTGTTGTGCATCGGCAGATCTAAGAAGTTGGAGAGAGAGCTCCAACCAAGTTTTCAGTCTTTGGAACTAAGGCTGAGAAGAAGAATTCAGAGTCATCTGGATTTCAAGAAGCAGAGGTCAAGGAACAACTGCAGAAGATTCAGACTAATTCAGTTCTAATCAAGAAGCTTTGAAGGAAGCTAAGTCAGTTTGGATCTAACTGAGTTCTTCCAAGAACTCTTCAAGAATCTCTCAACTCCTCTCCTATATTCTGAGTTGTAGAGTTAACTATTGTACTTTCTATTTTAACCTGTATGATCCATTGGATCTGAGAGAATTGTAAGCCTATTTATAAAGGCTGAGGGTAGGGCTTGGTTGCCTGAGTGTAGGAGTTGAAGAACTCTGAGTGTAGGCCTTAATTGGCTGAGTGTAGGCCTGGGTGGCTGAGTGTAGGCCTTTTGGCTGAGTGTAAGGCTTTGGGCCTGAGGTAGGAACCTAGTTTGGTTCTGAGTTAGTGGAGAAGTTTGGCCGAATCTAGTACACTGCTAGATAGGCGAAGGGGGAAAGTGGATGTACCCAAAGATTGGGGAACCACTATAAATTAGTGTGTCTGCTGTGGTGTGCTGTGCTGTGCTGTGGATTACTTATTTGATTTCTGTAATTGCTGTTAGCTGTAATAATTGTTGTGCTGCCAACAAAGTTTTAAAAAAGGTTTAGGTCACCTATTCACCCCCCCCCCCTCTAGGTGTTTAGGTACCATATCTTTCAAGTGGTATCAGAGCCAGGTTCCTCAAAAAGGACTAACTGTCTGAGGAGATCCAGTTTGGCAGATTCAGTATAAGTCAGGAAACAGTTTCAAGAAAATCAAGAAACATGGGGTCTTCAGAGAATCACAAGGAATTGGGTTCAATGAAACTGCCCATATGCAGAAAAGAGATATTTGGAATCTGGAAAGAAAGGGTAAGGTTGTTCATGGAGGCCTCTGACCCTAGGATCTACATCACAGTCAAAGAAGGGCCTTATGTGCCCATGAAGATTTCAGTCTTGGATGCTACACAGAGAACTCCAAAGGATTTTTCTGAGATGACCAAGGATGAGATTGTCCTAGCTACAATGGACAAAAGGGCACAGAACATCATAGTTAGTGCAATTGATGATGCCACCTTCCAGAACCTCATTCACTGTAAAACAGCAAAAGAAATGTGGGATACCCTCATTGTCTACATGGAAGGTTCTGAAGAAGTAAGACAAGATAGGAAATCCTTGCTTAATCAAGAATATGAGAGCTTTAGGCAAGGAAGAGGAGATAGCATCACTGAATGCTACAAAAAGTTCTACAGAATTGTTAATGAACTCATGTCCTATGGAAGGGAGTTCACAAACTATGAATTGAATGATAAGTTCTTGAGGTCCCTAACCAAAGATTGGGACACTAAGATCTGTGCCATCAGAGAAATGGCAAAGTTGGGAGAAATTCCTCCTCCCACACTGTTTGGCAAGTTGTTATCTTATGAGATGCAATTGTCAGTAAGAAAAGAGGAGGAAAAGTCAACAAGGACTGAACACAGGGAAAGGACTGTTGCCTTTAAGTCAGAAGTACCTAGAAAGAACAGGACTAAGTCATCAACTCCTCCTCCAGAGGTAGTTGAATCAGATTCTGATGAGTCTGTTAGCACTAAATCTACAAGCAGTGAAAGTGATGAAGACTTTGCTGCATTTACCAGACATTTTCAGAAATTCCTGAAGAAGAAACAGTGGAAGGTCCAGACCTTCTTTTTCCAAAGGGAAAGAAGTTCAGTATCAGGAGAAGAAGCCTTCAAAGAAGGACAAGCAAAGGACAAAGACTAGCAAGGCAACTGGGTCTAAGATTGTGTGTTACTGCTGCAATAGACAGGGTCATGTAATTGCAGATTGTCCTGAAAGAAGGAAAGAATCCAGTGACAAAAAGAAGACTCACTTCAAAGGAAAGAAGGAGAAGTCCTTTGTTGCAAAGAATGAGAAGACTCTTTCAGACATTTCTTCTTCAGACACTGAGACAGATGCTGAAGCCTATATAGGGCTATTTGCTGAAGAAGAAGAAGAGTTTATGCAGATCATGGAATCAATCTATGAACAAGAAGAGGTTCAGTGCCAAGGACTAATGGCATTGACTGAAAGTACCAAAATCCTGGAGCAGCCAGGACCTAGTCAGGTACAAAGTCCAACTCCAAGTTCAGATTCCAGTTCTAGTTCAGAGTCAGAATCATCTTCATCAAGTGATGGAAGTGATTCTGAATCTGAGGGAGATATTCATCAGCTCTTAGATGAATACCAAGTACTGTTGCAAGCCTATAAGAAAAGCAAGATCCTAGCCAAAAGTCAGGCAAAGGAGATTGCTGATCTCAAGGCAGCTGCAACAGATTTTGAGAAGGAGTATGATCAAAAACTGAATGAAGTAGCCAGGCTGAAACACATTACTGTGATTCAGATGGGTACTATTACATTTAAAAATGATCAAATTAAGTTGCTGGAGATCAATCTCCAGAAGGAAAAAGAGCTAGTTGCTAGGTTTTCAAAACCTAAATCAGTGCTACCCTTGATTGATGAATTTGTTCATCATAAAGGAAAGGATGGATTGGGTTTTGTTAAGCCTGTGAGGACTGTTCAGGATCAGTCCAAGTCCAAGGGCAAAGCCCCAACATTCAACAAGGCTGCTGTGGTCAAGACAGCAAAGGTTGTACCTAAGCAAAGGTACAACAAGTTTGAATGCTGGTGTTGTGGCAAGGTTGGCCACTTTGCCTTGGATTGTTGGCACAATGCCAGTGCCAAGTTGAGTAGCAAGTTACCTGTTGGAAAGCCAGCAGGTAGCTATGTCAAATTGCAAACTAACAATCACCAAGGACCCAAGTTTACTTTGGGTTCTAAGGTTCATTAATTTGTTTTGCAGGTGAATCCAAGTGGCCATACCCCTACATGGTACTTGGATAGTGGTTGTTCCAGACACATGACTGGAACTAGGGGACTACTGAAGGACTACATCCCAATCAAAAATGGTCCAAAGGTGACCTTTGGTGGTTCTGAAAAAGGAATCATCAAAGGGTTTGGTAACATTTCTTCTAACCTTGTTACCATTACTCAAGTGGCTTATGTTAAAGGTTTGAAACACAACCTCATTAGTATAAGTCAATTAAGTGATGTAGGGTATGACATCTCATTTGTTAAAAATGGTTGTCATATCAAGAGGTCAAGTGATCAAGAGATCATTTTGACTGGATATAGAAAGAGAAATGTCTACTGCTTTAGACATTATGGTTGAGAACAATTGTTCTCCAGTCTTGTCTTGTAGCTGATGAGACAGTCTCTCAATGTGTCAAATGGCACAAGAGGCTTGCTCATCTTAATTACAAGACTATTGGCAAACTCTTTAGTAAAGAGTTAGTGAGGAATGGTCCTCAAGTTAAGTGTGTCAAAGATGGCATTTGCTCAGCTTGTCAAAAGGGCAAGCAGACTAAATCCACCTTTAGAAGCTTAGACAACAAAGATGCTGTGAGGTGTTTATACCTCTTGCATATGGATCTATTTGGTCCAATGCCAGTTCACAGCTTAGGTAGGAAGGTCTACACCTTTGTAGTTGTTGATGACTACTCAAGGTTTTCCTGGGTGTTCTTCTTAAAGCAGAAATCTGAAACACCTAGTGTCTTCTATAGTTTTGTTAAGCAAATTCAGAATGAATTGAACTGTACAGTGGTCAAAATTAGAAGTGACCATGGTACTGAGTTTCAGTCTGAAAGCATGACAAAGCTGTGTGAAGACTATGGGATATTTCAAGAATTCTCTTCACCTAGAACACCTCAGCAAAATGGCATTGCTGAAAGGAAAAATAGGACCTTGATAGAGGCTGGTAGAACCCTATTAAGTGATTCATCACTGCCAGAATATTTCTGGGCTGAAGCAGTTAACACTGCATGCCATGTGATAAATAGGGCTACCATCACTAAAAGGTTAAACAAGACCCCCTATGAAGTAGTGAAAGGCAGGAAACCAAATCTGTCCTATTTTAGGATCTTTGGTTGTAAATGCTTCATACTTAACAATGGGAAGTCTTACTTAACTAAGTTTGCTGCCAAGTCCCAAGAGGGAGTGTTTGTTGGGTACAGCAATAATAGTAAGGCTTATAGAGTCTACAACTTGACCACACAAGTTGTAGAGGAGTCTGTGCATGTAGTTTTTGATGAAACACAACTAATTAACAATGAGTTGTCTAGTAGTGTGTGCAGCCCCACAGGTCTTACTAAGAAGATGGACAAGCTAACCATAGAAGATGTACCTGCTGCAAGACAGCAAGTAGAAGAAGATGGCTTATGTCCAGGGGGAGAACTACATGTACAAGGAGCTGTAGAAGTACAAGGAACTCAGCTTGATGAAGATGCTGAAGAAGTTCAACCAGAAGTAAGGATGCCTCCAGCCAACAGGCATCTAAGAGATCATCCAGTAGAGCTGATCATTGGAGATCCAAGACAAGGTGTTCAGACAAGGAGCAGAAATCAGAATGCTGTAGTATATTCAAGTTTTCTGTCTCAAATAGAACCAAAGAAATTTGAAGAAGCTATACAAGATCCACAGTGGACTGAAGCAATGCAGGAGGAGCTTAATCAGTTCAAAAGATGCAAGGTGTTGGATCTGGTTCCTAAGCCTAAAGATCACAATGTGATAGGAACAAAGTGGATCTACAGGAACAAGTTAGATGAACAAGGTGTCATCATTAAGAATAAGGCAAGACTGGTTGCAAAAGGATATAGGCAAGAAGAAGGTATTGATTTTGATCAAACCTTTGCTCCAGTAGCCAGACTGGAAGCCATAAGGATGTTCTTGGCCTATGCAACCTACCAAGGATTCAAAGTATACCAAATGGATGTGAAGTCAGCATTCCTTAATGGTAATTTAAAAGAAGAAGTATATGTGGAGCAGCCTTCAGGTTTTGTTGATCCTACTCTTCCACATTATGTCTATAGACTTAGGAAAGCATTGTATGGGTTAAAGCAAGCTCCTAGAGCTTGGTATGAAACCCTATCTAGTTTCCTCATTGAGAACAAGTTCACAAGGGGGAAAATAGATAAGACTCTATTCCTTAGGGAATCTAGAGGCAAAGTAATACTTGTCCAAATATATGTAGATGACATTATATTTGGGTCTACTGAAAGTAGCCTTTGCAAAAAGTTTGCAAAGCTTATGCAAAGTCAATTTGAGATGAGTAGTATGGGAGAGCTGAAGTTTTTCTTGGGTCTCCAAGTTAAACAGACTGAAAGTGGCTTGTCCATATGTCAGTCAAAGTTCACCCTGGAACTCATAAGGAAATATGGTATGGATTCATCCAGTACCATGAAGACTCCTATGGGGTCAAGTATGTCTCTAAGCAAGGATGATGCAGGGAAACCTGTAGATGAAACCTTGTATAGAGGGATAGTTGGCTCCCTACTATACTTGACTGCAAGTAGGCCTGACATTATGTATGCTACATGTGTTTGTGCCAGGTATCAAGCCTGCCCCAAAGAGTCTCACTTGACTGCAGTCAAGAGAATCTTGAGATATCTAAAGGGCACACCTTATCTAGGCCTCTGGTACCCTAGGAATGGAGATTTTGATCTAACAGGCTATTCAGATGCAGACTTTGCAGGATGCAAAGAAGATAGAAAGAGCACAACTGGATCCTGTCAGTTCCTAGGTGGAAGACTCATTTCATGGAGTAGTAAGAAGCAAACCAGTGTGGCCATCTCCACAGCTGAGTCAGAATATGTAGCTGCAGGAAGTTGCTGTGCTCAACTTCTGTGGATTCAACATCAGCTAGAAGACTATGGATGTCAGGTAAGTAGAACTCCACTTTATTGTGATTCTACTAGTGCTATTTCAATAGCTAACAACCCTGTATCACATAGTAGAACTAAACATATTGAGATTAAATATCACTTTCTTAGGGAGCATGTAGAAAGAAATGATATTGCACTTGAATATGTTAGAACTGATAATCAGATAGCTGATATGTTCACTAAGCCCTTAGATGAAGCTAAGTTTAATAGGTTCAAAATTGAACTAGGTATGATAAACTTAGATTAAGTATACAGAACAAAAATTGGCTAAGTAAAAAGGTGTCGACACATAGACAAGTCTATGTCGACACAGAATAGTAAGTGTCGACACTTCAGGAAAATGGTGTCGACACATCTAGGAAGTTAGTGTCGACACTTCAGAATGTTAGTGTCGACACATGTCGAGTAGGTGTCGACACATCCAATAAAGTGTCGACACTTAAGTTTTACTCAGAATTTTTCTAAGTAAAGTCTCGACTACATGTCGAGTATAGTGGTGTCGACACTTAACCAAGTGTCGACACATAAAATCTGTTGACTAAACTTGTGTCGACACATGTGTGTCGAGACATTATAAGTCACTGTCGACACTTATTGATAGTGTCGACACATCTTTAGAAATTCATCCCGCCTGTTCGTCTTCAAACAAGAAAGGTATAAATAGGGTTCTGTTTGTGTTTGTCGACACGCTTTCAGAGTTTCGAGACCAAACTACTGTGTCGACATTTCTCTTCTCTAAAGACTAATTCTCCAAACCCTAATGGCTCCCAAGCTGGAAGAGAACGTTAACGAAGGCTATGAGCTCGTGCGAGGCGCATTCGACGACGGTGATCAGGCAATCAAATCAGTGATAACCCTAGTCAGCGATTCAGGACTGGAATTCTTGGTTTCAGAGCCAACCAAGATATGGAAGAAAGAAGTGATTGAATTTCTTACTGGAGCAACTGTGGACGACTCTGGCTACAGAATCAAATCCAGAGTGCATGGAACCAAGGTCAAGGTTTCACCCAAATCCTTGAGAAAGGTACTTCAGCTACCTAAGATTCAAGAAGAAGAGGAAGTGACCACATCTAAGACCAGAGAAGCACTCACTTGGTGTGGTCTTGATTCTAAGATGAGAATAGGTTCTGTCTTCAACAGAAAAGGCATGAACACTCAAGGCAAATTCCTGTCTGAAGTTGTAGGCAAGGTTATTCTAAGCAAACCAGGAGGGCATGACAGGGTGTCAGCCTCTATGTTCAGTATCATGACCAGAATCATCTTCAACCTTAAGACTGACTGGTCTATGATTGTCTTTGAGAAAGTAAAAGAAAGTCTGAAGAAGCCCAATCTGGGCAGGATACTAAGTCTCTACCTGGCTGGATCAATTCCAGAGGTAATGAGCTCTGCTGCAGGAACAAAAATCAATCACATGAGGAGAATGGACTCAAGGATATTCTCTAGATGGGAAAGGGTGCTGGTGTCAAAGGAATTGACCACCCCTGAGAAACAAGCTTCTAAGAAAGACTCTCCTCCCAGGAAGAAGAGGAAGACTGCTGCTGTGCCTCAAGAGTCCTCCAGCAGCTCAGGCAGTGAAGAACATGTGGTCTTCACTCCTGATAGTCCAATGGATAAGGCTGCAGAAAAGTCACCTGCTCCTCAGGAGCCAGCTGACATCCAGGGGGAGCTTCCAGGTGTAGCAGAACCATCTACACTGGAGAGTGAGCAAGCCACCCTCCTCATTCAAGAGGTACTTGTTGACCTTAATACTTTGAATTTTTCTATAATAAATTCTGATTTGTCTGATGACCATCAGCAAAATCAGCCAGCAACTCAAGAACCAGATGTTGTTCTCCAAGACACATCTGTTGTAGCTGATGAAACCAGTACATCTCCTGCACAGTCTCCAACAGAATACACAATGGAAGATCTATTTCTGAATTTAGATCAGGATGATTTTGATATGGAAAAGAATGCTGCTGATGCAGTGAAGGATGCTGCTGCTGAGGGGGAGAACTTGGATATTCAAGAAGAGCCTATAAGGCTAGATACTGAGAAGGCACAAGATGTGCACACTGAAAAACCATCCAGCCCTAAGGATAGGGTGGATATAGCCAGTACATCAGAATCTGAAGATGATGAAGCTGAGCAAGCTAAGAAAAAGCAAGTTCTTTGTTTTCAAAAGAAGGAGCCAGAGCTACAAGAAGGCTCTCCAAACTGTTGCTCAACACTCACTGGTTCAACAAGCTCCATCAACTGATTACAGTGTTCTACTGCTTGCCATGCAAATCAAGATGGATGAACAAAGGAAGGCATTAGAAACTTATGTTGATGAAGGGCACAAGGCACTACAATCTGATCTGGGACAGGAAATCAAGTCAATAAGGTTTGAAATGAACCTTAATAAAAAGGAGATGACTGATTGTTTTACAAAGGGTGCTCATGCAGTGGTCTATCTGGCTAAACATCAAGAAACAATCAAAGAGAAAGTAGAAGATATAGCACTAAAGCAAGGCTATGTGCTGGAGAATCAACTCAGGATGAATGATAATTTGACTGCATCTCACAATGCAATAGTCACTGAAATCAAGAATAAGTCTACTGAACCATCAACCTCCTCTGCTGCTGCCAAAGCTGATTTTGATAAACTCTTTCAAGCTGAACTAACTGCTGTCAAGACTGCCATCAAGGATTCCCAGAAGGTCATTTCTGAACAGCTTACCAAGCTAAGACCTTTCTTTAAAGAGGGCATAAGGTATTTGGATAGCCAAATCAGGTTTCAGAAAGATGATGTGAGAGATCATGTAGCCCAAGAAGTCATAAAGGGGGAGAGGGTGTTAGTCAAAGCCAGTTCTGACCATGCAAAATGGATATCCAATTCCATCAGGGCTACACTGGGCTATCCTCCCCTGTGTGATGATGACAATGTAGCTGAATCTGGTATTCAAGGAACATATCTTGGAGGTGAGCAACAGGCAGTGGCTGATGTAATCTATCCACCTCCAGATTTTGAAATGGTTCATGCTGATGTAAGCACAATGTATAGTCCAACTGCTGGCAAGCCCAATGTTATTCTGGAAAAGGTTGTTCAACCTATCACAGCTGCTATGCAAGAGGCTTTGGACAAAGAAGAAGAGACTAGGCTATCAAAGAAGAAGTTCAGGGAACTTGCTGAACAAAAACCAGATTTTGAACAGTGGAGCCCTACTTCTAGGAACATCATTCTCACTATATGGAAAGCAGCCAAGGACAATGCCCATGAGAGGAACAAGTGGTTCTCAGAGGCTGAATGGAGAAAACATGAGAGTAGGCAGGAAGCATTGTCCAATATAGAAGGAAGGCTAAGTTAGGAAAGCTACCTACAACAGCTGTGGAGCCTAGCAAGTACTTTCCTAAGCCCTATCATTATTTTGAAAGGCAAAAGATCAAGGCTGAAGAACAGAAGAAGAAGAAGGACTCCAAAGGGAAGAAGACTGCTGAAGCTGAGCCTGCTGCTGCTGCTGCTGTGAAAGCTAAAGTACAAGCTGGAAAAGGCATAGTCATTAAAGAACCAGAGCAGAATTAGACTAAGATTAAACTGAAGAATGTTGTAATCTGTTACATCTGAACATTATTGTAAATCTTTGAAAATATATTGCAACCAATGTATGAACAATTTTTGATAAATATATATTTCATAATTGTTCTGATGAATGTGTCTAATTCTTATTTGTTCTGTAATGCTGAATGAGTATACATGTGTGCTTTATTACATGATAAAGTTTAACTCTGTTGTCATATATCTGTTTTACTTCATTTTATAATTTTTAATTATGAATGATGTATATCATTGACTAAGGGTTATGACTTCTCCAAATAGGGGGAGATTGTTGGGTACATTGGTCAAATGTACCTGATTTGAAGAAGCCTCACCTAACTCAATGATATACATCATAGTGTATTTGATGTTTGTTTGAGTTACTTGTGCAGGTTAAGAATACACTGGACTGAAGCTATAAATCCTAAGTCCATGTGTCGACACCCAGAGGGAAAGTGTCGACACTTGAGAAGACTTGTGTCGACACCCAGACAAGCAGTGTCGACACTTGGAGTCATTGTGTCGACACCTGGGAAGAAGAGTCGACACCAGTCAGAAAGTGTCGACACTTGGAGCTGTGTCGACACTCAGTGTAGAAGAATGCAGAAAAGCTGTGTCGACACTTAGCAGAAGTGTCGACACCTAGAAGAGCTGAGTCAACACCAGAAAGTGTCGACACTTGAAGTAAGTGTCGACACTCAGCAAAAGTCTGCAGAATCTAAGTACAAGTGTCGACACTCAACACAATGTGTCGACACTATGCAGAAGAGTCAGCACTTGAAGTAAGTGTCGACACCCAGCACAATGTGTCGACACTTAGCTAAAGACTCAGTATTTGAAGTAAGTGTCGACACTCAGCACAATGTGTCGACACACAACCAGAGGAGTCAACACTTGAAGAAAGTGTCGACACTCAGCACAATGTGTCGACACTTAGTTGAAGACTCTACACTTGAAGAAAGTGTCGACACAAGGAGCTGTGTCGACACTTAGCTAAGAACAGAAAAGTTACAAAATATTCTAAGTACAAGTGTCGACACTAAAGGAATGTGTCGACACTCAGCTGAAGAAACAAGATTGAAGACTTGTGTCGACACCAAGAAGCAGTGTCGACACTTGACAGTTTCTACACATGAAGATGTGTCGACACTTAGAAGATTACAGTTAAAGAATGAAGTTCAAGTACTTGTGTCGACACTCAATTTCAGTGTCGACACATGCAGAAGAAACTGTGTCGAGACATACAAGGAATTGTGTCGACACCTTGTAGACTTGTGTCGACACTTACACAACATGTGTCGACACTTAGCCTATAAGTGTCGACACTTAAGAACAGAAAGTCTCGACACTATCTGACAGTTAGAGGAATTTCAAGAAGTGACTGGTTGACAAGACAGCTGCCGATCCAGCCGGTCTACATCAACTGTCAGTGATATCAGAAGTCTGTTATGAACCGGACCAGCCGGTTACCATGAAGGAAGCCTATAAATAGGCACCCATAGTTTACAGATAAAGATTGATTGTTGAGATAATATAGAAGTGGTTGAAAAAGTTTTTACAGAGAGAGTTCAGATCTTTGTAAAAGTGGTATATTGAGTATCAACACAAGAAGATCTTGTTGTGCATCGGCAGATCTAAGAAGTTGGAGAGAGAGAGCTCCAACCAAGTTTTCAGTCTTTGGAACTAAGGCTGAGAAGAAGAATTCAGAGTCATCTGGATTTCAAGAAGCAGAGGTCAAGGAACAACTGCAGAAGATTCAGACTAATTCAGTTCTAATCAAGAAGCTTTGAAGGAAGCTAAGTCAGTTTGGATCTAACTGAGTTCTTCCAAGAACTCTTCAAGAATCTCTCAACTCCTCTCCTATATTCTGAGTTGTAGAGTTAACTATTGTACTTTCTATTTTAACCTGTATGATCCATTGGATCTGAGAGAATTGTAAGCCTATTTTATAAAGGCTGAGGGTAGGGCTTGGTTGCCTGAGTTTAGGAGTTGAAGAACTCTGAGTGTAGGCCTTAATTGGCTGAGTGTAGGCCTGGGTGGCTGAGTGTAGGCCTTTTGGATGAGTGTAAGGCTTTAGGCCTGAGGTAGGAACCTAGTTTGGTTCTGAGTTAGTGGAGAAGTTTGGCCGAATCTAGTACACTGCTAGATAGGCGAAGGGGGAAAGTGGATGTACCCAAAGATTGGGGAACCACTATAAATTAGTGTGTCTGCTGTGGTGTGCTGTGCTGTGCTGTGGATTACTTATTTGATTTCTGTAATTGCTGTTAGCTGTAATAATTGTTGTGCTGCCAACAAAGTTTTAAAAAAGGTTTAGGTCACCTATTCACCCCCCCCCCCCCTCTAGGTGTTTAGGTACCATATCTTTCAACAGTTGGGAGAGACGAACCTCCAATAACGCTACAAGCGCTACACCACCCTGGTTAACCGCCCGCACCAACTGCATGGCCGAAATCAGGGAACAGGCCACTCCACAAAGGCCCTCAAATTTGACTTCTGTTTGCCCCTTACTCCTTAGAGTCACTACCTTGGATAAACAATCAATGCTGGCGCGCTGCTCTGCAAGCCAGTCCATGCCCAAAATGACATCGAACTCTACTAAAGGTAACACTGCTGCTTCCAGAGCGAAGACAACTCCGTCTAGCTCCCAACAAATGCTCCCTTTAGCCCCGGTGGTCATAGATGACCCATTGGGCATGCGCACTTTCAGCTCTGCTCCCGACGAAAAAGACTCAACTCCTATTCTCCGGATGAAGCTCTCCGCAAGAAAGGAGTGTGATGCTCCCGTATCAAACAATACCCTAGCGGGGTATCCGGAAACTAACACGAAGCCTACAACATAGACATTTCACAAAAGTCTAAAAGGATGAAGCACAAAATTTAAACTTAAATTTTCTTCATACCTGTCACCACATCAGTCTGGCGGATCGCTTCCTGCTGTCCAAGGTTGTAGGCCCTTGGTTGCACCGGTTGGAACCGAGAAGCGCTCGACTCCGCCATCTTTCCCTTCTCTGCAGCACTGGGGCCGGAGCGCACAGTCTGCTCCTACCTTGCCTCTTGCCCCGCTCCCCCTTGCTGACAAGCACGGGATATATGCCCAACCTTCCCGCAGTTGTAGCACGTCGGCGGTCCCCTAGAGTGGGAACCCCCAGGCGTCCAGTTGCTCCTCTCACCAGATCTGGGAGTGTGAGGCTTCTTCCTCCACCTACTCCCAGCAGACTTTCCATGAGATTGGGAAGGCTTCCCTTCCCCTTGCTTGGGGGTAAAACCCTTTCGATGCTGGGTTCGCTCCAGATCATTCTCCAAACTCCTGGCGGCTTCAACTAGGTCATTAATCCCGCCCTCTTCATGGAGATGAGGGGTTGTCTCAGATTTTCCCTCAACCCTTGGTAGAAGAGGTTATCCCTCTCTACATCATCAGACATTGTCGTTCCCGCATAACGACCCAAACGGGTGAACTCTTGCACGTACTCGTCCACCGTCTTGTCTCGCTGCATTAGATGCAGAAACTGCCTCTGCAGGCCAGCCGCGTAGAAACTGGTATATATCTCTTTAGAAAAGCGTCCCCAAATTCCTCCACCGACGGGGTGCGTCCAGGGAACTGGCGGCCACTAAGGCTCACCCACCACAACTTGGCGTCTCCTTCCAACATGAACGCCGCATACTCAGCTTTATTTTCCTCTGGCGTCTCTGCCGCCCTTAGTAGTTCTTGAATACGAACCCACCAATCCTCCGCATCCGTTGGCGTTCCAAAACCCTTGAAGGACGGGGGATGGAAACTCAGGAAATACTTCATGTGTCGGTCTCCATGTCCTACCACCACCCTTTCTGCCAAAGGCTCCACTCGCCTGGCTTCTCCGCCTGGCACGGCCGTCGCCGTGTCCGGTGTAGCAGGGGTTGCTACCTGGGCTGCAGCCGCCGCTTGGGCTGCCACCATCGCTTTTGCAAGCATACGACAAAAGTCGGCCGGGTTTACACCCGTGCCCAAAAGGCCTGGAGCAGTAGCACTGCTCGCCGAGAGATCATCCCTTGCTCTTGAAGTGCCCGCCTCGTTGCTTGCACTCTTCAGGAAAACAAGAAATAAGGGATTAGTCTCCAATCTCAAGACTAAAGCATAAGGACACTCACGGTCCCGCGTTACTCTTATGTGGATAACTTCTCTACAAACCGACCTCGAATCTAACCTGGCTCTGATACCAAATTGTAACACCTCCCCTGTAGTGGACGTATAATATGGGTCCGACTGGGGCCCCACAACATACGAACGCCACAGCTTTAGTATTATAAGTTGATATAGCTACCCAAACTCAAAACATTTGCACAACACAGCGGAAAACCAAGCACAACTAGAAGTTATCCACTAACCAAAAGAGTAAACAAATGGCCTTAAGGTCTTACATCAAATGTCCAAAAGTAAATAGTACATCAAACATGAATGTGCATAGCACTCCTAGTCTACCTCGGCATGCAAGCCGGACAAAAGAGTCTCAAACAAACATCATCAAAAATGTAGTGCTACAAAAGAGGGAAAAAAACACTTCATGGGGCTTAGGCCTTTCTGATCGGCGTGCTAGCTTCTGCATGCGATCCTTGCCCTGTAAAAATTATTAGTAACGTGGGTCAGCAAAGGCTGACCTCAAACTGTGTAACAACACATCTCCTCCCGGCCGCCCCTAACGGACCCCGGGGAACCCTCCAACCTGCAAGTCAGCACTTCATATGCAAATAAACATCTATAAATAGAAAAGCATTAAAACAGGCTTGAATGTCTCAATCATCAAACATGTTCTCTATTGGTTGAGCATATAAAGTAAGGGGCCTACTATGCAACATGAATGCAACACTCGGGCTTCACCCAAGGTACCCTACAGCGTATGCATCTAGCACAACATCACATCATTTGGGTACTCACGTTTCCCCAATTGGCATAAAGCCGCAAACACTAAGGGAGTCACCTCTCCCTTAAGCGGCGCACAGGCCGCCACAAGGAATTCTTGCCAAGGCCCCACCCGCTCGTGGGCTTAGCCCCGGGCTTGCCTGCAAGCTCTGACGTCTCATGTCAGGATTCCAACAAACACAGACCGACCGATTCTAAGAAGCCTTGCTGGACCCCACCCGCTCATGGCCTCTTTGCCCGGGCTTGCCCCAAGCTTGGCATTCTCGTCAGTCTCACAGAAGGGGACTAGTCTCGCCGGGACACTCTCCACACATGACGCACATGTCACGGGATAGCCAGCCGACCACGGAGACATATCCACGCCTTGGCACAACACAAACCAAGACTAAATACATCGTAATCCCTCTTTGTACTGCAGCGTTCTCGCGCACCAAGGAAACCATCTCCAACTCGTGCGGAGCTAACCTTGTTCACCAAGGAAACCATCTCCAACTCATACGGAGCTAACCTTGTCCCTCAAGGAAACCATCTACCGCCACGAGGAGCTAACCTTGTCCGGGTTCGACTTCACGTCCCTTTTCAAGCAAACGGGACAATCACCACCACCACACAAACGACATCTTGACGCAACGGAAAATCTCTACGAATCCCTAAGTTCGTATGCAACATCACTGAGTCGGACTAACGGTCGCGACTACGGCTTCACCCACCATGCCTAATCCACTAGTGAAGCGGATCTCTAATGCAAGATATGCCGGGGACGGACTCAATCAACCCGGAGGTTCCTCTTGAACCTTGGCAAACCAAAGCCCCTCTCATTTGAGAGTTTGGTGCCCAAAAATCTCGAAGGAAACGATGCTAAAAACGTGCATCCTAAAGACCGAGAGGAGAGATGTCGTTACCTTCCGACTCCTCTTCCTTGCCATGGCAAAAATGGCTGGATGGAAATCTTCGTAACGCTCTAAGCTTCACGGATCCGGACTCGGCTCGCGATTTGGAGCTCTGAAACCCCTCCTACAGCCCAAGACCTTCTTCCTCCTTGCTCTAGTTTCTCTCAAGAACTTAGAAAGAGAAGACTTGAAAAAAATGAGGATCTGCAACCCTAAATTCGGACTTAACTTCCCAGGAGATGGCCTGAACCGTTAGATCCCAAAACCAGAAAAAGAATGGCCGCGATTCGCCTGGAAAACAGAAGACCTGGGCCGAACACGGCCTGGCACACGCCCGTGTCCAGGGCCGTGTGCCCCATTCGCCGTCTCAAATCGACGCACCTGGAAACGCACACGGGCATCCGACACGCCCGTGTTCCATCTGACACGCCCGTGTCCCCAGTGACACGGCCGTGTGGCTAGCCGTGTGCCTCTAACTACACGGCCCCGAAACCAACCCGAGAGGTGACACGGCCTGGAACACGCCCGTGTCCCAAGCCGTGTGCCAAGTCTCGACACCCGTCGACAGGCTTTGTGTCGACACCGCGGAAAATCGTCGAGCGAAGATCGTCGACCAAGCGGGACACGCCCTGTGACACGCCCGTGTCACAGGCCGTGTGCCCCAGTCTCGACACCTTGTCGAGCAAAAGTGTCGACACTTGGGACGAATGTCGACACGGCCTCGACACGCCCTGCGACACGCCCGTGTCGCAGGCCGTGTGCCACCCTCTCGACACTTTGTCGAGCGAAAGTGTCGACACTTGGGCCGAGTGTCGACACGGCCTCGACACGCCCTGCGACACGCCTGTGGCGCAGGCCGTGTTCTCCACTCTCGACACTCTGTCGAGCGAAAGTGTCGACACTTGGGCCGAGTGTCGACACGGCCTCAACACGCCCTGTGACACGCCAGTGTCGCAGGCCGTGTGCCTCCTGCCAGAAACCCAAAATTTTTTCTGAACTGCATACTGAGCCTCTTGAAAAACTGGGGTGTTACACCTCGTTACACTTTGGAGATGAGAGAGAGTTACTTAGACTCACAACGAGCAACGGGCTGCTCAGTGTGAGACTGTTTGATGGGATGTTACGGACGAACGGGCACTAGCTATAGTAGGAATTTCCTTCTTGCCACGCACTCTGGGACTTAGATGGATTTTTGATGGAGCGGCGGTGGCTCGAAGGCAGCTCGTAGGAGGCTCGAATGTGGCTTGTAGGAGGAATCCGACAGAGCTCTGACCTGAGGAGGAAATGTTGGTTCTACCATGGTGATCTGGAAGTGATCAAACATGTAGCCTCACTGCCAACGCAGTATGTGTCTAAGGGGTCGCACATAAGAGTCTTGGAGAAGTTGGATAAGTTTGCGTTGGCCTTGCACATATGTGATATGAGTTAAGCACCGAGCCTATGACGATGTGGACGTGGTGGAATTTCAGTCTGAGACCTGCATTGTGAATATGGGTCGCCTGAGATGTAGTCGGCTGAAGCCAAGGAAAATTCGTTGAGTATGGGTAAGTGATTTCGAAGAATGGGCTGAATTCGACGAGTATCGTTGTGACCATTCCACGATTCGTTGAGTATTAAAGTAATACTCATCGATTCGTCGAGTATCGTCATATCCTCTTACCGATTCGTCGAGTATCGTCATGAGCCATCATTGATTCGTCGTGTATCATTATTGTTCAAGTCAGGAAAATTGTCAATCTCAGAATTCGGACCAATGCCGCCTAAGGTTACCTGTTCAGAGGTAATATCAGACGACTAGGGTGATTAGGATGGAGAACGATAGCAAACAGGACCCTAGATGTTGCGGCAGGAAGGTCCCACCACGTACTCGGATGCTCAAAAGGAGCAACCCCTTCTCAACCAAAATTGGCCGAACTAGGTACGAGTGAGACTACCTGATGACTAAGTCGCAAGGTCACGACCTGGCCTCTAAAGAAAAGGAATCCAAAGGCTCGGCTAGTATCTTGAAAGTAGAGCTCGTGAGTATCTTGCCGTGGATTTTGCGTGTCTCACCTCGTACCCCTGGGGTCCTATTTATAGGGAAATCCAAGTAGGGGGGTCATATTTATACCCCACCCCTGGCGACTAGACGACTTCCAGGGGAACTCGCACGGGCTGGGCAAGTATCTCGCTTAGTCGCCTACCTGGCGAGTATGCGAGGGGAGCTCGTCATACTCGCCCAGGCCTTCCGCGGTCTTGTGTGTTGACTTTGACTTCTGTCTTGACCTGTTGACCTTGACTTCTGCTGACCTGACTGTGGTAGGACCCATCCTCGACGAATACGGGTTCTACAGTTATGGTCACTCGCCGATTCGTCGATTATCAAGCTCGATACTCGCCGAATACTGTCTCGATCGGTTATTTTCTTCTAAGTCCTGTTTGGCCGGTCCTTGCTGGTATTGGCCGGTTCGGTTCAAGGTATAAAAGAGTTTTGTCGTTGAACCGATAAGTAGGAAGAGAAGAGGACTGTACTTTCTTGACCTAATCCTGCGACGACGTATCTCTCCCACGACGGAAGTGTTCCGTTTCGTGACCGCCACTTGCTGTCGTCGATCCCGCCGACTGTCGACGCCGCTGTTGTCGTCGGCTGCGATTCTCCCGCGACGGAACTATTCTGATCGCGCGATCTGCTGCCGCTCGTCACCGCTATTGCAGCTGACCGCTGATTGACGCCGCCGAATGTCCACAGTCCCTAATCGTCGTCGGAAAGTGTTTTCTAGGCGTTGACTTCGTCGTTGCCGCCTTTCCTTGGACGGATCTAGCAATCCATGGAGACGTTGACGGCAAGCCTCTTTATGACCTAGATCTTATGCGACAAAAGTTTAGGGTTCTCCGTGCTCGTGTGCATACCCGACGAGGCGTGAACATTATTCTACTCTCGGAACTCCGTCTGTTGCCGTTAGTTGGAATCAATCAGAGCACCTATGTTGAGTATCGACTCAATCCCACAAAGGTACAAATTTATTTGCTGCAATATTACTTCTTGATTAATGGTCATCCCAAGATCCACAAAATTGCTTTTGGGGTTTTCCTTGTTTTCTTTCACTTCCGCTGCGCGCACAAGTGTTGTCTCACCCTAGTGAAAACCCAACTGGAAGAAAGCAGAGCAGAGAAAGAGAAGAAATGAGGAGACATGAGTATCTTTTTATAGCCTCCAAAAGGAGGTATGGTGGTTATGTGACTATCCGCACACCATAACCACCAATATTATAATTCCAAGTATAGTGCTATGCGAATATTGTTCATATGATATTATGTTAAATGCAGACCCATTATATAATTAATGAGTTCCTACCACTAATCACGGTGGTTAGTGGGTGGTTACGACCGAAATGGACAACAACAATCGTGGCGAGCCGATCGGACGGCGGGGAAAGCACCAAAGGAGGGCAAGAGAGGGGGCGACCACCACCTTGCGTGTGGCCGGCCCTGGCGAAGGCAGCGGGCCGCCGGCGTGGGCCCGGCGGCCAGAGAGGGCCGATCGCCCGTACCCGGGTGGCACTCCGTGCGCGGCTCCGGCGGCAGCCGCCGAGCACGACCCCGGTGTCGGCCGCAATGCACAACCGGCCAGAGCAGAACCAAGAGGGGGCAGCCGGCCGTGCTCACCCAGGCAAGGGTAGGGCGCGACCAGTCCTAACCCGGCACCATCCGCGTCGACCGCAGGAGGGAAAGCTCCCTGCCAGTCGAGGTGGCCATCGGGAGCGTTGCGCCTCGTGACCGTGAGGTGCGGCTTCTTAGCTGGCCAGAAATCGGGCTGGTCTGAGCCGGCCCGCCGTTGGTAGGAGAGAGGGGCCAGCCCCCGGACGGTTCTAGGAGGGTGACCCCGCGCGCGTTTGCGCGCCAATCACGCGCGCGGCGGTTCTCCCCATAATCCCCACTTAGATGTTGAGATCATGGGGGAATAGGCTAATTGCACTCCCAAATAAATTATAAATAGGCTTGACCCGTCAATATTAATCATAATTGTGAACGTCTCCATAAATTTCAAAATAAATGAGAATTATGGCACGGAGTTTTTGCTTGGGTGAGTTTGGACGAAAGCAAAGTTCTTGTCCAAAAGAGAGAAAAACGAAATCAGTCATGAGGCGTCATGTGTAAAGTATATTTTAGATGAATGTATTGAATTTGTTGATAATCCCGATTAAAGTAAATGGCGCTCCTCTTTCCAATTACAACCGGAGCTAAGACCCAAAAATCTCTATGAACAAAAACATCACATCATAGAATGTTTTTTTGGCATGACAATTATTACGACCACCACTAAGAAAAAAAAAATTATTTTTAAACATAAAAATTAGTGAAATTTTGTATGTAAGGTCGGAAGTTCGAATGACGACGGTTCATAGCTATCACGTTCACGGCCGGCACGGCGGTGCCAAACTGAGCCTTATTGCCACGTTATCTTTAGGGTGCTGTTGCAAACCTGTTTTGACTTTTATCAAATCATTACTATTAGCAAACCTTCATATTTGAAAATGACAATTTGAAAACACTTTTGTTACTAACAAACAACCATAAAAAAATTATTTTTTTTAAAACGTGTTGTTACTAGTATTTGTCGGAGCGGATATGCAGTTGCCCAAAAATTAAGTTTAATGCACTTGTTTCGTCTTCTTCTTATATCAGCTAACTGTCATGAAAAGATAGAGTCCACTGAAATCTCATCGCAAGCAGTTTCTACGCCGTCATAACCAATGACAGATCTTACGCTCAATTTCAAACCCAAGATTTATCTATAACAAGGAAAGCAGAATTTTATGATTGGAAACACAATTGGGATGATGGATCCTACAAGGAACGTTAAATTGCGACTCGTCATAGAATCCGAAAATATATTTGGAACCCTAGATTTCAATCTAAAAACGATAAATTGCTTTCTGTTCCCTGAAACGATAAATTGAGTTGCAGGTGCCTCAAAATATATTTGATTTCTAATTCATGTAAGAGAGTGCAGTATATACGAGTTAAGTGTATATAAGAATATACTTTTTTTTGAACTGTGTCTTATATGTGCATTTGCATGAGAAGTGTTTAACATGAAAGTTGTAGATCTCGACGAGATCTAAAACTTTCATGTTGAACACGTTTTGATTTAAATCAGTTTAGACCCCCAATTTGACGCTTCAAAAAAGTCACGCCGAATATATGTACGGACGCCCAGAATTGACGTGACTTTTTTTGGGGGCTCAAACGGCTTTATATTAAAAGTGTTCAACATGAAAGTTGTAGATCTCGACGAGATCTACAACTTTCATGTTGAACACCTTTTGATCTGAAGCAGTTTAGACCCCCGATTTAGACCCCAAAAAAAGTCATGCCGAAAATCTGTACGGACGACTCGTTCCGAGCGTGTCTTTTTTCAGGCCCAAATTGAAGGCTAAACGGCTTTAAATCAAAAAATGGTTAACATAAAAGTTGTAGATCTTGATGAGATCTACAACTTTCATGTTGATCACTTTTTCAAATGAAAAATATTTGAGAATTAAAAATCAAAAATAAAAAAATTACAAAAAAATAAGATTGTTTGCTAATAATAAATTTTGAGAAGAAAAAAAAATGCAAAAAGTGACTGAAAAAATGCTAATAAGATCACCCTATTTTTCGTATGTATTGATTGCATGAAATAAACCACCAACCCTTGAGTGGTTGGATTAGAGATTAGGTGGCAATTGGTAAGTGACGGAATTGATTGATGGTGATGAGGGCAAAGTTGGCAAACAAATATTTGCACTTAGAAGTCTTGACAATTCCCCCACATCCACCGCCTAATTAGGTCCACCAATTTTTTTTTCTTGCGTCTACGTTTGTTGCGGTCAACTCAATGCTTCTGGTAGATGAAATTAAATTATACTGTCTTAACCCGTTGAGCGGTCGAGCGCGCAAATAGTCATAGAATAAATAATAAAGTATGCAAGACGATTTTAATGTGAAAAAATCTCGCAACTAAAAAATTACGTGACCGATTTGATGTCTCTCAAACTTCACTATAGACGGCGATTTACAGATCGTGAGTGAAATCGAAAGCGACAGATCGTTTCTCGTTACAATTAAGAGATGAAAGAGAATATTGTTATTTATGAATGCCCAATCTTACCGATAAAATTATAATTATCTAAAACAGATAATTAATATTGATAACTTTATTAATGTTTTTGGCACATCAAAAAATTATCTTACACCGAGTATTGTAAAGTTGGCACACAAAAAATGAAGTGCGCTTTAAAATCTGATGTTAATTTAGACCATGCAAACTACAAAATTACATGACAAAATATTAACTTTTTTTCTCGTGTGATGTTTATATTTCCTATGCAATAAAATTTCTGTAAAAAAAAAATAATTAAGGCTAAGATTTAAGAATCCCTTGGGTTTTGAAAATCGGGAGCGATCCGGTGATTTAGGCTTCGTTTGCGTGGATTTATTTCCACTAGTCAGTGATTACTAATTAAGATTTGATTCATGCAGTCGTAATCGTTTGACCGGTGGAAATAAGTCCATCCAAACGAAGTCTTAGGCTCAGTTTGGCATGGTGGTGGCGGTCGTAAACACATGGATTAAACCGTCATTCATTGTCACCTAACAAACATCATCCGTTTGAACATAAAAGTGGATGAAGTTTCTTAGGTGGGTTTTAATGAATGACAATTTAACCCTCATGTTCATGACCGTCACCACCGTGCCAAACAAAACCTTAGTTGTCTGGCCAATGGTTATCCGGTTTCTTGAAATCGAAAACGGTTCTTAAGCATTTTGACTGAGGAGACCATGGCTGATGAAATATCGACACAAATCATTGTAATATGAGAATTTAGTCTGAGAATGACTGCAAAAGTGAAGGCATGGACGAGGACGTGACGATGAGCATGGACACGTATATCAGTATATGACTTGACGAAAAAGCTACACCACTGTGTTGAAGGGCTATATTAAGTACAGCAGCTTCAGAAATGAAAGAAAAAAATAGAAGAAATGGAGAACAACTATAACATAACATGCATATTGTGATATCTTGAGAAGATGATGTTATCATTCATTTGCAAGTGATGAAGGGGAATCCTTTCGTATATATTGTGTTGAGGTGGCAATTAACCTTTCTTGCGAGCGACTAGTTCTTAGCAGTTGAACTTGGATGATTTGTTCATGTTGACGTTGGTAAATATATCTGGTTCATTCACACACCTGATTAGCTCACGTGAGCTCGGGGAATCGAAATATGAGTCACTTAGAAATCTCGGAAGTTGATGACAATGGTGGTCGGGGGGAGGGGGGGAGGGGGGGGGGGGTCTCGTTGGCTGGTAAGAGGGTAGGGGTCCGGGGGGACAGCGTCCCCGGTGGGGGCTGGATTAGGATCTTCTCCAGTTCACGTGAATTGAAGAGGTCCAGTTCACGGTCGTGATTTGCCCGACGAAATCAAATGGCAGATAGTAATTCAAGTTCACGCACCGCGCCCACTCACCAGGTGGAGTTGTCGCCCACAGCACCGTCCGATTTCGCCGGGCAAATCACGATCGTGAACAGGATCCCCTCCAGTTCACGCGAACCGGAGAGGATCCTGATCGGTGGAGGCTCAGGGGCAGCGCGCTGCCCCTGGCCATAATATTGACTAGATCATTGACTGTCATATCAACTAGAGCTATATCGACTAGAGCTCTAGTTCATATCGTCTAGACCAGATAATTGTGTTGGCGAGAGCTGTCGATAAGATGGGGTTTGTCGGCTAGAGCTATTGTGGCGCGGTAACCTCTACCGCCGCGCAGTAACTTACAGACTTAGGTTTGTTAAATTCATGATTGCGGTCGTTAGATCTAAATGGATCCTCATCTAAAGGTACAGATTGGGTCGCTCTTTTGCCCTGAAGTGGCACAGAACTTCATTTAGAGACATTACACAAGAAAATAGTCTCCCGGTAGAAAGTCGTTTAGGAGCAACCGCAAGAAAGCAGGGGGGATTTCACCATTCTTGAAGAGGAAGATATGAGTTTCTTGAGAGAGATTGTGAGAGGTGTTCCAACTATAAGTCTTGATTGTTAACTCTTCATTCTTTTGGTAATTCAAGTGGTGGAGGCGAAGGTAGAGAGAGGACGTAGCCCGGATTTGAATGAACCTCTGCAAATCTATGTTTTTTTGTATTTGTGGTTATTCTTCTTTTCTCTATTATTTCTCCGCAGTTCATTTATAATGCGAGTGGGGGAGAGGAACTCGTTCATAGTATATATGATGTGATCAATTGAGTAGTTTGGAAGAAGAAAATAGCGAATCATAACTTTTATATTGTAGAGATTTGACTAAGAGTATGATGGAATGGGTGCAACGGTGATTGGAGATGAAAGAAGTTGGAGAAGAAGATAAAACAACGTTTTTAAATGGAGCTCCCCTGGTCCTAATAATGACTGAAATAAAGCATAAATTGGAGTTTTGGGAGATAGGTGATTCCAAACACGCAACTGACAAAAAATGCACAAACAAATGGAGCCTGGTTCTTATTGAAATTAACCAAGGAAAAACAACCAACATGTATGATCAAAAGCAAAGGCCTTAATTTGTTCGTTTGCGCATTAGATGAACCAGGGTTCGTTCAGATGGAGGTGACGAAAAATCTTTGTTCATTCGCACCTCAGGAGAACCGGGGTCCGTCCGGGAGAAGGTGCAGATGGACCTTTGTCCATCTCGCTTGAGAGGTGCTGACGGACCTTTGTCCATCTTCCCTGGAGATGCATAAAACTTTCGTTTATCTCACCTGGGAGGTGCAGAAGGGCTTTCGCGAATCTCGCTTGGGAGGTGCAGAAGGGCTTCCGACGATCTCTCCTGGGAGGCAAAGATGAGCTTTCATCGATATTGTCTGGGCTTCTTAGCGATCGTTGCGCTAGACTAGACAAAAGTTTAGTATATTGATGTTGAAAAAGATGCAAGAGTGGGCCGGTCTGGCCATGCAACTTGTCATTGATTATTGGTAGAAGAAGCGCAAGTTTTGCACGTTCCAAGTCTGGGGGAGTGTTTTCCCGCCGGAGCCTTCAGCTTGTAGGTCCCGAGTTTTACTACCGCTGTGATGACAAAAGGCCCTTTCGAAGTCGGAGAGAGCTTGTCCTTCTAAGGGCCCTTTTTTGTTGCTTCGAGGTTTCGGAGGACAAGGTCCCCGATACTGACGGGTTTTGGCTTCACCCTCATGTCGTAGAAGCTAGCCATATGGCACTGATATGCGGCGATCCTTTAAGCTGCTTTGTCCCTTGCTTCTTAGACCAAGTACAAGTTTCCTTGCATGATGGCTTCATTTTTTGTCGGGTCAAAATCTTGAACGCGGGAGCTTGAGATTCCAATGTTCGCTGGTATGACCGCTTCTGATCCATAACAAAGATTGAAGGGTGTCTCCCTGGTTAGAGTTCTTGATGTTGTCATGTAGACCCATAAGATTTTAGG
Organism: Platanthera guangdongensis; assembly: GCA_039583875.1. Classification (NCBI taxonomy): domain Eukaryota; kingdom Viridiplantae; phylum Streptophyta; class Magnoliopsida; order Asparagales; family Orchidaceae; genus Platanthera; species Platanthera guangdongensis. The sequence continues at coordinate 14,722,916 of CM077150.1, read as the reverse complement.
AATAGCATCCACACACTGCCCCCTGACCTCTTGAAGGCGGGTCTTCAAGTCTTTTAGGATATTGTGGTTGGGGACTTTGGTCTGTATGATAGCTTGCGGATGCGCCACAACCGTGTGGCGAAGTTTTATCTTTAGGTCCTTACACAATTTGGTGATGGTCTTTCATGTTAACTGCGTCCCATTATCAACGACTATGATAGCTGGAATGCCAAAGTGGCAGATGATGTTCTTCCAGACGAATCTTGTGGCATTCTCCTCGGTGATCTTGACCAACGGCTCTGCTTCGACCCACTTAAATAAGTAGTCAACGCCCAAGATGATGAACTCCCTTTGCCCAGAGGCTGCCGAAAATGGGCTGAGTAGATCGCTCCCCCACTGAACAAAGGGCCATGCGCTTCGAAGCGGGGTGAGCCTAATGGGGGGTTGATGTGGAACATTGGAGTGAAGCTGATAACTATCACATTTCCGAGTGAATTCAAGTGTGTCCTTTTTTGTGTGGGCCAGTAGAGCCCTTGCCATATGATCTTCAGGGCCAAAGCCTTTCCTCTTCGATACTCCCCGTATACTCCCTCGTGCACTTCCCGTAGAGCGTAGTCTGTCTCGGATGGACAAACACTTTAGGTACGGCCCAGAGAAAGAACACTTGTATAGCTCATTGGCGATGGAGAACGAGATGGCATAAATTCGTAGGCGTCGGGCCCTTACTGGGTCCGTTAGCAGTTGCACGCTTTCAAGCTAGGCAATGATGGGATCCATCCAGCAAGGCTACCCTCCTGTGATGGTGGCTATCTCCTAGTGGTCCGAGGTACTGGGAATGAGCAAGTCCTCGACTCAACGACGTCGAGTTTGGTACCCTGCAATGGAGTTGGCGCGCTTGGACAGAGAGTCCATTTTGGTGTTTTGCTCCTGAGGAATGTGGAGGATCTGGTGAGACTTGATTTTCCCGATGAGAGATTTTTCCAGCTGGAGGTATCGTGCGGGTTGCTCGTTCTTTGTCTTGCAGTCCCCCTCGACCTGTGATACTACTAGCTAAGAGTCGGTGTTGATGGTTAAGTTCTCCACCCCACAGTCAATGACCAGACAAAGGCTGACGATTAGGGCTTCATACTCCGCATTGTTGGTGGTGGCTGGGAACTTCAATCGGATCCTATATTCAAGAGTGGCCCCCTCAATACATATCAGAAGCAGGCCAGGGCCTGCTCCCTCAACGCCTGAAGCCACATTGATGTACAAAGTTCACTGCGCGGGAGCCATGTTGTCAGAGCTAGGTGCTTCTTCCGGTGGGATCGTGCATTCTACTATGAGATTCACTAGGACTTGGGACTTGATGACGGGCCTTGGTAAGAACTAGATATCGAACTTTCCCAACTCCACTACCCACCTGACTAGCCTTCCCGACACCTCGGGCTTTTATGGGATTGCATAAAATGGCAGCTGCGTGAGTACTTTGATAGTGCGGGCCTGGATGTATTGTAACACCCAAAATTCGACAGCATAAAGTTTGTCACTATCGCTGGACGATACTGGGTATCGTCTGATGGCGATAGCGATGTAGAGTTCGTCGAGCTGCACTCGACGCACTCAACGCATTCGACGAATCATCGAAATGATACCGCTGACTGGTGACAGTAGGTATCGCCAGATGGCGATAACGGTAAGCATTGAGTCGGCACTCGATCGACTCGACGCACTCAACGCCTGAAATCTTTGAGTGGCTTGATATCACAGGAGACAGTGGATATCGTCGGGCGATAGTGTCGTGTCGCGTGAGACACGTGTCAGATTGGCTGTTAAGCGGCCAATAAGCGGTGGTTGACCTAGGTCAAAGCGGTGAAATAGATATCGCCGAGTGGCGACAGTCGATATCGTCAGGCGATAGCGCCAAATTTGACCAGTCAACTCAAATCCTGCCCTTTGCTTTGTTTTAACTGAGAGATCATGTGGCTGAGATTAATCCTGAATCCACTTAACCAGAGGAATAGGAAGGAGGTTTCATTCTCTTTCTCTCTCTTCATCTCTTGATTTTCCTTGAGTAAAAAGGAAGAAGAAGCTAAGGAGGTGTTGTGCTGAGCTTTGTAAGCTTACTGAAGGAGATATTGTGGTCGGGGGACAGATCCGAGAATAGATCTGCGAAGAGGAGAGCGACATGCTCCTTTCCATCCGCATAGAAAATCTTCGTCATAGCTTCGAAGCAAACTACAAGGGTAACGAGTTTCTCTTGGACAAGTGAAGTCCTCAATATGCATATTTGCATGGATCCCCTCACCAAAAGGTGAAAAAGGGTGGATTATAATGGGCAGATCGGTTTGATCCCCATATATTCCTGCATATAGATCCGAAAATGTAGAGTACGGAATAGGCATGCTGTGTGGAGCCCATCTGGACAGGTTGGTCTGGATTGGTGATGTTTTTGGTTTTTACGTGCCGGAGAAGACTTCGTGGATATGCGTGTGATGTACGTGTGAAATCCGGAGTCTAGGGGTGTGCATGATGCTGCATCAAAGTACTGGACGCATTTCCAGGAAAATACCCAGAAAAGATCACAGTTTGGAGAACTGTGGTTATCGCCAGACGATAATGACTTTCGCCGGTGATAGCTCCCAGTGAATTAAAATGTTGTGCGGCCTGTCTATAAGAGACCTGGGGGGCATTGTATGCGAAGCTGTGAGCCTAAATTGCCCAATAATGGTGGGTACCAGCCTGAAATGGTAAAGAGCCGTGTGGCTTATGATGAGTGTCGTGGAGGCCAATTACTATACCATCAAGTTAAGTACCTCTGAACGACTGGGTCGTCAAGTTAAGTACCTCTGAATGAGCAGTCGGTCGTTAACTAAAGTACCTCTGAACGATGTATTAGTCAAGTTAAGTACCTCTGAATGATAAAATTACCATTAAGTCATGGACCTCTGAACGATGGTGATACACGACAGAGTCTGGTATACCGAAAATATGTCATGAGTGCACGGGGCGTGTGGTCGTTGGGCCAACGTCTTTGGTGAATGGTGCTTAAGTGCACCTTAATGTTGTCAATACATATATATGTTATGCCTTGTTGTAGGGATGGAGATAAGCCGCCCTGAGTAAGGGGTGAGCTCGTTATAATTGGGTCAGCAAAATGCTGACCGTTGCTTTGTTTGTCATGTTTTGGTGGGCTCTTTTGTGCAGGTTGTAACGCCTCCATTCGTCCTATGGAATATAACGGTGGGTCCGGCCGGGGCCCCACACCATATTTCACAAACAAACGACGGAATCACGTATGAATATCAAAATCACGTTCTACTCACATCTTAGCTCAGAGCATTCTAGCGAAAGAGTGTTAAGTTGCACGAACTCAACATAATGAATGTCCACTAAATATATAAACCACTCATTTATATATATCACCAGGAATGTATACAAGGCACAAACAGAGAAGGACACGACCATGTGACATACCCGTGTCACAGGCCGTGTGCCCCACTCGAATCGTCGAGTGCATTTCGTCGAGTGGAGTTTGTTGACCCAGAGGAGGACACGGCCTTGGACACGCCCGTGTCCCTGGCCGTGTGCCTCACTCGAGACACACTCGAGACCCACTCGAGTCCCACGCAAGTATAGAGCAGGACACGGCTTGGGACACGCTCGTGTCCCAGGCCGTGTACCTCACTCGAGACACACTCGGGATCCACTCAAGTGCACAGAGTAGGACACGGCTTGGGACACGCCCGTGTCCCAGGCTGTGTTACCCAGCCTGAACCCAATCTTGGGATTTGGTGTGTTACATAGGTGCTGGAGAGCTAAGTGAAAAATAGTGGGCTGAAACTCATGCGCTGTAATTGGCTGGCCCTTGAAGGCCGAAAGGCGAACATTTACTATTTTCATGTGTGGTCGGTCTGCGTGCTGATGTATGAACCCACTTGATGTATATGAAACAGTTATAATAAGGCTACGACCGAAACATGTGATATGTGTTAAGTGTATGTTTACATGTCATTCCTTTTTGTATAGTGGGCATTCTCGTTATGTGTGGGTTCTTAACTTAAAATGCTTCCGCTAGAATGATCTGAGGTAGGGTGCATTTATAATTGAACTTGGATTTGGAAACAACTTGTAATCTCCTTACCTATCTGTAGTATATGGCGTCGGGCCCCGACCGGATCTTCTGTCATATGCTATACGACGGATGGGGGCGTTACAAAATTGGTATCAGATTCTGTTCTCGGTCTTTCTTATTTGAATTCGTTGTCGAATTCTTTTAAGGGGTGGTGAACACGTGTATGTGCGCTACCGTTATAATAAGAATGAACTCATGAATGTCCACTTAGGAATGAAAATGCACATATTTGCGGAACTGGTATATTCCTCTGATTGCTTTTGGCAATATTTGTAGTTGCTTATTTGTGTATTTCACATTGTAGCAACTAGAAGTGGTGCGGGGCAGCAAGAACCCCAGCGCTCGGTGGAGAGTAGTACACCAAATGAGATGCCAACACCTCCTCCTTCGGCGGAAACTATACGATTGGTTGTTGAAGCCGTGTTAGCAATGATTAATACGCAACTAGGGGGTTAGAGACAACTTCCTATTCCTGTGATGGCCGAGGAACTGGTTGGCGTGGTAGAGCGCGTAACGGTGTGACAGGTGGCCGTTGAGCCAATGGCCGCAAGACGAGCGACGAAAAAGCAACTGAAACACGTGATGAGTTTCAATCCCCCGGTGTTTGTGGGCACTGGAACCCCTACACAGGCCGAAGATTGGCTCTCAAGAATAAAGAGAGTCCTGACGACAACTGAAACGAAAGAGTGGAAAAAAGTCACCGTGACTACCTTCTTGCTGGATGGTGAGACAAGATTATGGTGGGATGAGCTGGTGCTGCACCAGTTTGCTGGTCGGCGGATGACTACTTGCACAAGTTTACGAGATTGGGAAGATATGCAATCTTTATGTTTGTAGATGAGGAACGGAAAACAAATCCGTTCTCTGAAGGGCTGAGAGATGACCTGCTGTGTACAACCCCATATTCGCTGAGTCAGACCAGGAGGCACCAACAGTCATAATTAGGCTAACTAGAGGAATTCTCGCCCTAAAGAAGATCTCGCCCAAGTATGCGGGAATGCTTGCGCTTGCGCCAAGCTCCAATCTCAAAGGAGCTCTCGCCTATAAGTAGGCGAGAACGCTTGCGCTGGGCTCTAGGCAGAAGACTCTCGGCTCAGAGCTATCGCCGAGTGGGGCCCAGGGCCTTGGGTAAAATGACCTAATTGCCCTCAGGCGAAATTATCCATATACCCTTAGGATAAACAGCGGGATTTGACTATTGGCAGATCAACCAAGGGCATTTCAGTAATCTCAGGTCAGCAAAGGCTATAAATAGACCCATAAGTGCTCCTTAGAAAGGAAGCTTTTCATTATCTTCCAACTTCCAGTGCTTTCTGAGGAGCTCCAAGCCCAGCTTTTGGCTTTGGAGGGAAAGCTCTCAGAGATCTTCCGGGTGTGATGTGAGACCTCCCCGCTGAGGCTTTGGGTCAGTCCAGGGACCTTTGAATCTGGTCGAGGGTTGAGGCTTGAGAGAAGTAGGTGTCGGTTGCACCCCTATTTTGAACTCCCATTGAGGACATTAATTTTTAGCTTCAACAGTTTTGGTGCGGTGAGCGTGGAAGGCAGCTGATACAAGAAAGCCTTAAGTTTTGTCCCATGGCTGGAGGTGAAGGTGAAGGGTCTGGTTCTGGGGGCTCCCCCACCCGGGGAGAGGAAGAAACGAGGAAGATGCTAGATGACTTCAGGCGAGAAGTCCTGCAAACCATTAGCTTGGCCTTCTCGGCCCGAAGCGAGTGGTCCACTCCTTAGGTTCCTATTGAGGAGGTCCCGCTCTTGGGCAAGAACTCCCCTGGACAGCGCCCGGGGAAGGAGGTCCCGGCGGAGGCTGGCGAGAGGGACGTGGCCGCGCAGGAGCTCTTCCCAGGCCAGCGTCCGGACAAGGAGGCTTTGACCGATTTGGGCGAGAAGGAGGCAGCAGTGCGAGAACTCTTCCCCGGGCACGGTCTCGCGGATCGGGCCAGCCAGCCGAGGCCGCGGGTCGTGCCATCTCGCCAGGCGGAAGGCGAGAGCCCTTTTAGCGAGCTCATCATCTCAGCTCCGGTACCGGAGGGGTTCTGGGAGCCTGACATGTCCTACTACTTGGGGAAGGATGACCCTGTACAGCACGTGTAGTCGTTTGGATATGTCATTTTGATAAGGCAGATGACGGATGCTTTCAAGTGCCGGCTTTTTGCCATCGCGTTGAAGGAGAAGGCTCGGGATTGGTTCCACCAGTTTACAGCAAGGTCGATCTACTGCTTTGAAGATCTGCGGAGAAGTTTCCTGTTGAGGTTCTCAACATCAAAGAGGAGGAAGAAGGAGGCGGAGTGCCTGTTTGCGGTGAGGCAGAAGCCGGATGAGACACTGGGTCACTATGTCGACCGATTTCAGGAAGAGATCCTCCTGGTCCAGGAGGTCCCAGGGTACGCGTTGATGCTCGCCTTTACCCTGGGGCTGAGGCCAGGATTCTTCAGTATGGAGTTGAAGAGAGTGCTCCCTCTCCTTTGAGGAGCTCATGGAGAGGGCGGCAAAGGAGACAGACTTCGAGAGAGCAAACTCGGCATTCGCCAGGAAGTTGGCCAGGCTGGCAGAGGATGATGTAAAGGAACCTGCAGCGGGAAGGCAGAAGGAGCCGAGGGAGCAGAGAGAAGAGATGATGAGGAGAAGGAAGAAGGGGTAGGGTGGCGTTGCTCTTTTGTGACTTCCACCAGGAGGAAGGTCACGCAACGGCCACCTGCCCGGAGTTCTTAGAAATGAGGGAAGCAAGAGGAGCAGGGAGGCAGGATTCGCCGGTGAGGATCGTAGAAGTACAGCAGGGGGAGATGGAAGATAGATGTGAAGATCGGGTAGGTGTGGGGACCCGAGGAGGAAACAAGGTGATTCATGGAGGAGTGGGGATTGAGGCAACCCGCAAGGGGAGCCTGTAAACCATGTATCGAAGGGGGGTCGCCTCTACCTCCCAGGCTCCCCCACCGGAAGAAAAAATCACCTTCTCGTCAGCTGACATGCCGGATTACGAAGATCCATTCTGTGACGCCCTGGTGATCCAGACAGCGGTGGAGAATTATACGGTCTCAAGGATACTAGTAGACAACGGGAGCTCGGTAAATGTTATCTTCAAGAAGGCCTTCGATGAGATGAGGGTCGAAGGGAAGAGGATTTTGGCTTCGGATGGACCGCTGTTCGGGTTCTCCGGAGAGAGGAAAGAAGTAGAAGAAGGAGTAGGGTTGCACATGAAGTTGGGGGGCGTGTCACGGAACTGCAGGTTCGTGATCGTGGACGCCCCAAGCAGCTATAACGCAATCTTTGGGCGCCCCCTCATCAGTGCCTTTCGCTGCGTCCCCTCCTCGTTTCATCAGTGCCTCAAGTTCAACAATGGAGGGGTGCAGGTCAGGGTAAGAGGGGACCCGAAGGTGGCAAGACAATGCTACGTTACGGCAGTCAACACCATATTATGGATGACAGAGGCAGAGGAGTTGGAGATGGAGATGACGTCACCTGAAGGGGTTGTCAGAGAAGAGGAGATGAGCCTAGAGGAGGCGAGAGAGGTGGCTGAAGAGGAAGTCGGAGGAGAGGAGACTGAGGAAGAGCAGCAGGGAAGATATGTGCAGGAGGTCCAGGGGGACGAGGAGCAGGAGAGCCCGGAAGGGGCGATGGAGATGGAAGAGCAGGGAGCAGGAGGAGCTGAGGAAGAGGCCTAGAGGGGCGTTGGAGTTGAGCAGTAGCAGGAGGGGCCGGAGGAGGTAATGGAGATCGAGGAGGAGGTAGGAAGGGAAGAGTGGGAGCTGGAGGAAGAAGCAAGGGTCGGCTGGGAGCAGTTGCGGCTGGAACCGACCGAAGAAGTGGTGGAGATGGAGGTCTTCACCAGCGCAGGGCAGGTGCGGAGGGTGCGGGTCAGCGGGGGCTTGAGTCCCGAGGCCCGAGAGCGAGTGCGGGCCTGCATTCAAAGCAACATCGACATCTTCGCTTGGAGCGCGGCAGACATGCTGGGCATCGACGCGGATGTGGCCTGCCATCGCCTAAACCTGGACCCCCGCACTCGCCCCATACGCCAAAAGATGAGAGCCATCGCCACCAAGCTGGAGGAGCCCATCTGTGAAGAGGTCAGGAAGCTCCTGGTGGCCGGCTTCATCTCAGAGATCCAGTATCCAGGCTGGATCTCCAATGTGGCAATGGTTAAGAAAGGGGGTGGAAATGGAGAATGTGTATTGACTTTTCTTTGTTAAATAAATCATGCCCTAAGGATTGCTACCCCCTGCCTCGGATCGACGCGCTGGTTGATTCAGCCGTCGATTTTTCTATCAAGAGCTTTTTGGATGCTTTTTCAGGTTATCACCAGATCCGGATGCACCCTCCCGATGTCAAAGACGTTTCCTTCATCACGAGGGAGGGGTGCTTCAGTTACAAAATGATGCCATTTGGGTTGAAGAACGCAGGGACTACCTACCAACGCATGATGAATCGGGTCTTCCGAGATCATAGGGGGAGAAACTTGGAGGTCTATGTCGACGACCTAATGATCAAGAGCAAGTGCGTGGATTCGCACCTAAAAGATCTAGAGGAGACATTTGCCACCCTGAGGAGATTTAAGATGAGGCTGAAACCCTTGAAGTGTGTCTTCGGGGCCAGCCGCGGGAAGTTCCTTGGGCATCTCTTGACTCCGGCAGGGGTGGAGCCTAACCCGGATTAGGTAAAGGCCATCCTGGATTTGGAATCACCCCGCGATGCCAAGGAGGTCCAGCATTTGACAGGCAGGCTGGAAGGGCTGAGCAGGTTCCTCTCCAGATTATGGGACAAGTGTTCTTCGTTCTTCAAGGTGCTGAGAGGGAATCAAAGGTTTGAGTGGACCGCCGAGTGCGAAGAAGCCTTCTAAGGGCTGAAGAGACAGCTCTCTCAGGCTCCTTTGCTTCAGAGCCCAAAAGAAGAGGAGGGACCTTGACGGAGCTATTTCGACCAGCTATCGAGGAAGGAGAGTTGATGGTGGTGGATCGGCGACCCTCGTGGGTGGATCCATTGGTGACCTTCCTGACCACCGGTGAACTTTCAGAGGGGACCAAGGACCGGAAAAGCTTCAGGCACAAGACAGCTCACTACCTGATGATAGAAGGGGGTCTGCATCGTAAGATGTTGTCAGGGCTCCTAGCTAGATGTGTGACCGAAGAAGAGATCCCAAGGATTTTGGGGGAGGTGCACTCAGGCGAGTGCGACAGTCATTCTGGAAGGAGGATGTTGGAGGCAAGGGTGGTCAGACAGGGGTACTTCTGGCCCACCCTAAGGAAGGATACCGCAGAGTTTGCAAAGAGATGTCAAAAGTGTCAGCTCTGCGCCCCCCCTTCAACTCTTGGCGGCTCAAAGTCTCTGAAGCATCACGGCACCGTGGTCGTTCGCCATCTGGGGGATGGATTTAGTTGGACCTTTTCCTCCGGCTAGTGGACAGAGGAGGTTCCTTTTGGTCATGGTCGATTATTTCTCAAAGTGGCTGGAGGTTAAAGCCTTGGCTAAGGTCACCTCGCAGGTCATATGGAACTTCATCTGGGGGGAGATCATATGTAGACACGGGTTGCCTCAAGCAATAGTGACAGATAACGGCCCCCAGTTTGTCAGTGAAGAGTTCATCAACTTCTGCGCCCAATTGGGGATAGACCTCAGATTCGCCTCTGTCCACCACCCCCGGAGCAACGGCCAGGTGGAAGCGGCGAACAAAATCATTGTAAACCTACTAAAGAAAAAGGTGGAGAACTTAAAGGGAAATTGGGTGGAGCAGCTCCCCTCGGTCCTGTGGGCCTTGCGAACGACCCCGAACACGGCCACCGGTGAGACCCCCTTCAAACTTTCTCATGGGTATGAGGCAGTACTACCAGTGGAGTTCGAGGTTCGGTCCCCACGGGTCACGGCCGTGGGTGAAGGAGATGAGACGTGGAGATTAGAGAATGGAGAGGGGTTACGCCTCTCACTAGACATGGTGGAAGAACTGCGGGACGTGGCAGCTATCAGGCAAGAAGAGATCAAGCGGCGGATGGCCAAGTATTTTGATAAGCATGTCAGGGTCAAGTAGTTCACTGAAGGGGATCTGGTGCTGAGAAAGGTTGACGCGGCAGGAAGGTCGGCTCCCGTGGGCAAGCTCAACCCGAATTGGGAAGGACCGTACATAGTGAAGGAAGCCCTCGGAACAAGAGGTTACTACCTCCAGGACGTAGAGAGGAGGGCCTTAAGTCACACCTGGAGCGGTGATGACCTAAAACGCTTCTACCCATGAAAGGGGAAGGATGTAACCATGTATCTCAAAAATAAACTTATTATACTACATCAGTTGATTTTCTCTTGAACTATTGTGAAATTTTTTATAATAGGATATAATTATGTGTTTTATGAATACCCCGAGCTCGGCTCGACCCCACGTAGACCCGTTGCGCAGGCTCTCATCTAGCTGGCAGGTCCGAAGGCTCGCCTGTGGGGGATAGGTTTGGTTTGAGGAAACGTCATCGGCACCCCAAGCTCGGCTCGGCCCCAGGTAGACCCGATGCGCAGGCTCTCATCTAGCTGGCAGGTCCAAAGGCTCGCCTGTGGGGGATAGGTTTGGTTTGAGGAAACGTCGTCGGCACCCCGAGCTCGGCTCGGCCCCAGGTAGACCCGCTGCGCAGGCTCTCATCTAGCTGGCAGGTCCGAAGGCTCGCCTGTGGGGGATAGGTTTGGTTTGAGAACGTCATCGGCACCCCGAGCTCGGCTCGGCCCCAGGTAGACCCGCTGCACAGGCTCTAATCTAGCTGGCAAGTCCGAAGGCTCGCCTGTGGGGGATATGTTTGGTTTGAGAACGTCATCGGCACCCCGAGCTCGGCTCGGCCCCAGGTAGACCCGCTGCGCAGGCTCTCATCTAGCTGGCAGGTCCGAAGGCTCGCCTGTGGGGGATAGGTTTGGTTTGAGAACGTCATCGACACCCAGAGCTCGGCTCAGCCCCAGGTAGACCCGCTGCGCAGGCTCTCATCTAGCTGGCAGGTCCGAAGGCTCGCATGTGGGGGATAGGTTTGGTTTGAGAACGTCATCGGCACCCCGAGCTCGGCTCGGCCCCAGGTAGACCCGCTGCGCAGGCTCTCATCTAGCTGGCGGGTCTGAAGGCTCGCCTGTGGGGGATAGGTTTGGTTTGAGGAAACGTCATCGGCACCCCGAGCTCGGCTCGGCCCCAGGTAGACCCGCTGCGCAGGCTCTCATCTAGCTGGCAGGTCCGAAGGCTCGCCTGTGGGGGATAGGTTTGGTTTGAGAACGTCATCGGCACCCCGAGCTCGGCTCAGCCCCAGGTAGACCCGCTGCGCAGGCTCTCATCTAGCTGGTAGGTCCGAAGGCTCGCCTGTGGGGGATAGGTTTGGTTTAAGAACGTCATCGGCACCTCGAGCTCGGCTCGACCCCAGGTAGACCCGCTGCGCAGGCTCTCATCTAGCTGGCAGGTCCGAAGGCTCGCCTGTAGGGGATAGGTTTGATTTGAGAAAACGTCATCGGCACCTCGAGCTCGGCTCGGCCCCAGGTAGACCCGCTGCGCAGGCTCTCATCTAGCTGGCAGGTCCGAAGGCTCGCCTATGGGGGATAGGTTTGGTTTGAGGAAACGTCATCGGCACCCCGAGCTCAGCTCGGCCCCAGGTAGACCCGCTGCGCAGGCTCTCATCTAGCTGGCAGGTCCGAAGGCTCGCCTGTGGGGGATAGGTTTGGTTTGAGGAAACGCATCGGCACCCCGAGCTCGGCTCGGCCCCAGGTAGACCCGCTGCGTAGGCTATCATCTAGCTGGCAGGTCCGAAGGCGCGCTTGTGGGGGATAGGTTTGGTTTGAGAACATCATCGGCACCCCGAGCTCGGCTCGGCCCCAGGTAGACCTGCTGCGCAGGATCTCATATAGCTGTCAGGTCCGAAGGCTCGCCTGTGGGGGATATGTTTGGTTTGAGGAAACTTCATCGGCACCCCGACCTCAGCTCGGCCCCAGGTAGATCCGCTGCGCAGGCTCTCATCTAGCTGACAGGTCCGAAGGCTCACCTGTGGGGGATAGGTTTGGTTTGAGAACGTCATCGGCACCCGAGCTCGGCTCGGCCCCAGGTAGACCCTCTGCGCAGGCTCTCATCTAGCTGGCAGGTTCGAAGGCTCGCCTGTGGGGGATAGGTTTGGTTTGAGGAAACTTCATAGGCACCCCGTGTAACATCCCATGTTACTTCTGGACCCCTCAACTTAGATTGGGTTAGGCATAGGGTGAGATTTAATGAGATCAACTAGGTTTGACCCTAGGTAGTGGGTGGTAGCCATGTGGAGCCCACTATAGGACCAAGTCAAACTAGGTCAAACTAACCTAATTAGGGACCCTAGCCACACCATGACCCCACCACATTGACCTAACCATAAAGACAATCCAAGTGGACCCTAGGGTATGTCACTGGGTCAACATTTTGACCCCAATTGACCAAAGTCAACCTTGGGCTTAATTTGGTCAAACCCACACTCATAGGTCTAATTAAACTAAGTGGGGCACCCCCTTGACCCAAACCAAGTTGGGTGGTGCCACTAGACCCATTTCCACCAAGTAGGGTCATTCCACCCACCATGGTTGACCAAGTCAACTCCTCAAGTCAACAAGTCAACAAATTGACCTAAAGGAGTGAAATGAAGGCCAAGCCATTTCCCCTTGGACCAAGCCCACCAAAATTGGCCCATAGTCAGCCCAAGTGAACAAGACCAGTCCTACCCCTCTAAATCAGGAGAGAGATTACATGCAAGGGGGTAAAATTGGGATTTTTAGGAGAAGAGGAGAGAGAAAGGGAAATGAAGGAAATGGTGGCCACATGGCCACCCCATCAGTTAGTTTTGGCTGCCCAAAAACAGGTGGCCGACCTCCCCTCTTCATTTCCAGCAGAAAACCAGGGCTGTGAGCCACATGGCACCATGGGTGAAGTCTCCAAAGCTCAAACCGAGCTCACTTTGGAGTTAACTCCACATATAGCCCACCTCAGTCCAAATAGACCTCACCAACAGCTTCAGGAGACAGAAAGGAGTGGAATTCGACTGCTTAATCATGGAGAATGGTGGAGAATTGAGTTTTCGGGGTGGAGCTCGCCGGCGCACCACCACCACGGCAAACCGCCGCCTGACCCGCTGCCAAGCCTCGATTCAGGTCCGTTTCACTTCACCTCTACCCGTACTAGAATCCTAGATCAACTAGGGGAGAGATCGGGCTCCATTGAGCCTGATGCCATGGGAGAAATGAGAGAATTTTCCAAGCTTTCTAAACCGCTCGGGATCGCCGTCGCCGCCGTCTCCCGCCGCCCCATCGCCGGGAAACGAGAGCCACCACCACCGTGAGGGTGATGGCACCGTTGGCCGGGGGTGGCGCCGCCTCAGCTGGCCGGAAATAGCCAGCAAAGATCTCCAGTCAGATTCAATCCCAGCCGTTGGCAGGAGGTAGGAGATGAACGGATGCCGTTAAAATTGCTTTAAGATTCGTGCGGGCCGATATTTAAAAATCAAATTAAATGTTATAGATTTAATGAAATGAAATGAAATATCTGTCACACTTTTTCAGTCACTTTGCATGTTAAATATAGGCCTCTTAGAGGCATTTTCAGAACTTAGCCTCTTAATGAAAAATGTATCCAAGGGTCTTATCTTTAATTTGCCACCCTAAACATGTGATTTGGTGTAGTGTACAGTCATGTAGGACATTTCTCCTAGGACTGGTCCTAGAGTAGGGCAGAAATTAAATTGGATGCCTAGGTTAAACTAATAGTCACCATGGCCCCAAATTTTGGGCACATGCATGATTAGGGCATACTTAGCTCCTGCCAAAATTTAGGAATTTTTAGAGAATATTTTCCTATAGTTTTTGCTAAAATATCAAAATACTAATAAATGAAATATAAGGAGTTCTACTCCTCCCCATGACCCCAAATCTTGGTGGTAGGTCAGTGGGGTCATCCTTGGTGCTTGATAAAATTTGCAGCACCTTGAGTTCACTGCATGTTGGAGAATCCACTTGCATGTGCTAGCCTATGTTCAGCCTTGGTGTGCAAATAGCAAACATGCAAATTGGTGTATTTAGCCCAATGGTGACATGCAAAAGTCTTGGAATTATTTACAGTGGTTCATTAGGGTAAATTTCATCCCTAAAATTAATAATGGAATTTTTGGAATCAAAATTCCATTTATTGGAATTTATTTTAAATATAGCTATTTTGGAAATAAAATTGGAAAATAGGTTTTCCTCAAGTACAAATTCTAAAATTTTGCCAAGGCATAGATAATGTCACAAATGACTTAGGAAAAATATGTTTCCTCTGTTTTGAAGAACGTTTGGAGTAGATGTCTTAAATTGCCCATTTTACCCTTATTTTATTAATTCTTGAAATAATGGATATATACCTCTGAAAAAATTTGGAATTTATTCTACTGCCATAAAATGGTATCATTAGTTTTGTATGAATTTCTCAGAATTAATGGATGCATTGTTGTTTGTTAAATTAATACAATGGCATTTTGGTAAATATCTTATAATGGAATTTTATATGCCATTTCACAATAAATGTTGATGATACTCTGCCAATAGTCATAAATTAGTGTCCTAAAAGTTCTGTAATTTTCCTGGAATTTTTGGAGTACAAAATGCCTATATTTCATTTGGAAAATGGAATTTATGTGGAATTGATATTAAATAGGAAATGAGAATAAATAATTTAAGGAAAATTATGAAACTCTGTAGGCAGCAATATTTTATCAATATACATCTCAGGAAAAATTTCTTAGGTCAGTGGATACTTAATCATACTAGTTCATGTGTAAAATGACCTAGTGTTTAAATTAAAAGATTTAATTAAAGGACTAGTTGGCCGAGAAAAAATATGAGAATTTATAGGGTAGTTCCCCTAGTCTATACCACCTTAGGATAAATATTTAGAGGCAAGATGCCTTAAGGATTGGAAGATCATATTTTTAGGGTAACCATAGGACATGGTCTGCATATAACACAAATAGGTCTTGCCTTAGGGGTTACCAGGGAATTGATTATCGGCAGAAGTAAGGGAGTTCAACATGAGTAACCCTGGTGGGTAGAGTTGCCTTAGTGAGGGATCAAAAGTGCAAGTCTTAGTTAGCAACTGGAATGGGGGTCGGCGGAAGACCGTCGGCATCCCGGTAACACCTTAAGTCACTAGGGTTGTACTAAAGCAATAAGGAGAGCTGGGGAGATACATGGGTAGCCATCAACTAAAATAAATATCCTTGCGAAAGAGAACGCTGGGCGTAATTCCAACACAGTTCCTAGTGCCCCTTGAGAGCCCTTCACAGGGAATACCGGGGGCAGTCCTGGGATTAACCTTAAATCTCTAAGTATAATAAACCGTAGACAAGAGTAGTTTAATAGGTTAGGACATTGTTGTACCTTCTCGCCCGTGTGGGGGTTGGAGAGATTCATGATATATGCTCACCCGTCTAGGGTTGGAGGGAGTTTGTATAAAGGCACTGATGTGCGATCTCACCCGTTTGGGGTTTGAGGGAGTTGGCATAAAGGCACTAATGTGCGTTCTCACCCGGGTTTGGGTTTGAGGGATTCAGGACGGGTTTTGGTCCTGCGAGCGGGAGGCTCGGTATGAATTACTTGCATGTGCATAAATATCGTGGCGGGGCATGCGGTACTGGCCGTTCGTCACACCGATGGCAGTACGGTGCACCAGGCGGTTGTGAGAGTTAGAGGGGCCAGTGGGTTGTTTTACATTGCGGTCTGGAGGACGATCCCCGATAACACACATCCGACCCAACAAGACTGACGGGTTTGTCAGCAAAGTACGTACGCGAGACTCTAGAGTGCACCTTGGACGTGTACAGAGGCGTATGAGAGGGGTCTAAGGCTTGGTAGTGTGCATACCGGTCTAGAAGCGGAGACGCCCGCTCCGCTGCTGCCGTAGCCACAGCGGTGGTACCCGAGAGTGATGCTAGCTCTCAAAAAGTGGGAACTAAAGGTCTGTGATCACAGAGTCATTGTGTGTGAGTTGCACTTGTCTGCGCATAAAATTGCATCATATCATTCATTCATATTAGGTCATACGCTTCATAGATCCTTATCATATAAATTAGTATGGGCTCTTTTATATGATAAGTTAAATTTCCTGGAAACCCTAACTTATATATTTGTATGGGCATTTATATAAGTTAGGGTACGTTTGTGATGATAGCATAGTGGTAGTTTAGTTATTTACTTGTTCATATTACTGTTTCTTTACTTTCCTTTACTGCACTGCTCTTACTTATTACTTGTACCGTACTTAAAATTGCTAGAGTAGGATTACATTACTTATTACAACTCTAGTTAGATATTGTCACCTGCTTCCACTTTGAGACCCCTTGTTGTCCTCCGCTTCGTCCTCCCGCTCGGTGCCTAGGAGCTGCGGGGCGAGGTGCGGAGGAAACGACTTAGTCTTTTTGACTAATGGTCGGTGACCAACTATTTTTAGGAGCCCGTGGAGATGGAGCACCAGCACGTCGAGGAGGCAGGACATGAGGAGCAGATACCGCTTCAGCAGGCTACTACCACTACTGTGCGTCCTTAGGTGGGACGAGATCTGATGTTCTAGCATAGCTTCCGCATTTATGATTTTGTGAGAGAGAGATTTGATGTACTGGGCATAAGCCCTTTTTACTCTTTCATTTGTACTCTATTGTGGACTATTGTACTATTCATTTCTTTTACATGATTGTACTATGTGATTTGTGGACTGATAGTTTTACATATACAGTTTACTTCTTTCTTCTCATGTTGGCCTACAGGTTAATGATCGTACTAGCCGGCAGAATCGGCGTATTGCGGTGTCGACTAACCCGTGAGTTAGTGTCACCGTAAGACGGCGGTTCTGGGCATAAGATCTGGTAGCTCTCCTTGGTAAGGGGGAGGGGGGGTCTTACAAACTGGTATCACTTGAACAATGATCATATGAGAAAGAAGTCCACAACATGGGACCACCCCCGCCCGAGCATTAGTTTGCGGACAAACTATGCAGCGGAAGCAGTGGTGTGCCCATGTACAAAAGTTACATAAATGGTCCACAAAGTACAATGTGTTAGGCCAATTTTGCTTTAACCTTACCTTTATGCAACCTCCACAGGTCGCAGCGCCGCAAAATGTGGCTCCTCCCCCTCCAGCTGCCACTCCATTCCTACATACGGAGATGGGGCAGACCCTGATGGCGATTTTGGATGCCTTTAGAGCCCAGCAAGTCCCGGCTCCACAGCCAAATCCGGGGTCGAGCTGGCTGAGTGCATTCAAGAGCCTGTCCCCACCGACGTACCGTGGGACAGAGGATGCGGTGAAGACGGAAGAATGGCTAGAGGCCATACACGAGATCTTAGCGGGCATCAGCTGCCCAGTCGGCCAGGCAGTACCTCTAGCCACCTCTGTGCTGGAGGCTCATGCAAAGAGATGGTGGAAATCAGTCCGGGAGTCTACTTATGCGGACTTTGAGCTGTCAGAGATATCTTGGGAGGAGTTTGGCGATGTGTTTCTGGAGCACTTCGTCTCTGCTACGGACAGAGATGCTTTGGAGGAGAGGTTTTTGAACCTCAAGTATTGGACTAGATCGGTGATAGAGTACCAGAGAGAGTTCTCCCACTTGGCCAGATTCGCGGGGATTCAGGATACCGACGATAGGAGGTATGCGAAGAGGTTCTACCAGGGCCTAAGGGATGATTTGAGGTAGGCCTTGCTATTCATTTCTCATGGCACATTCAGGCAGATCATCGAGATGGCGAAGAAGCTGGAGGCTGACCAGCTGATGGTGCGAGCCGGAGGGAAGAGACCATTTGATGGGTCGACATCAGGTGAGAGCAGTAGGGGCTCTCAGAGAGGCAGGACCATCGGATACAGGAAGGGTGGGGGACGTCGTCGTCCCAACTTCAGGCAGGAGCAGGGGCCTCCTCCAGCATTGGCTCCCCCACCTCTACAGATGCATGATCCGAGGAGACAGGATGACCGAGTCCACCAACAAGTGGTTTGTTACGGATGCCGCCAGCCCGGGCACATCAGGTCGGAGTGCCCGCACCGATTCCATCCCCCTCCTCCTCCTCCACCTCCAGTGGCCCCAGTACAATAGGGCCGAGGACGAGGCCGAGGACGAGGCCGAGGTCGGGGATATCACGGCAGGAGACGCGAGCAGGAGCAGATATACTACTTGGACCTCACAGAGCCGAGGAATCCCGAGGAGGTTATCACAGGTACTTGAAGTTAATTATGAATTTTCTTGGATTTTCAATGATATATATATAGTACCTGGAACTATAGGATAACAATTAACTTTCACATAAACAAACCTCAGGCATAGTTATGATCAGCGGCAAGCCCTCTCATACTCTTTTCGACACGGGTGCTTCACACTCGTTCGTATCCGAGGCCTTCATCGACGGACTCGAAGGCGTGGAGAGGTTCCCTGGGCTAGAGATGAGGGTACGTCTACCCGATGGGTCGGAGCTGCGGACCACTACACATTGTGATATGGAGGCCGAGATTGGCGGCAAGGCATTTGAGGCGCCGGCAACCATTCTAAAGCTGCAGGACTTTGACTTGATCTTGGGTATGGCCTGGTTGCATCGGAACCATGCCCAGATAGATTGTCCGTCCAGGAGGATCACGCTAAGACATGACGACTCTCATGTTATCGTTGAAGGTATCCAGCCTATTTGCCACCTACTGTTATCTTCTATATAGGCTGTGAAGGCCCATGAGCAGGGTGAAGAAGTTTATCTTGTCTGCTTCGAGATGGTGAGAACAGGAGCGACTATCTCAGATATTCCGGTGGTCCGGGATTTCTCCGACGTATTCCCGGAGAAATTGCCCGGGCTACCACCTGCTAGAGACTTGGATTTCAGGATTCAGCTTGTACCGGGAGCGAGGCCGGTGTCCCGGGCACCCTACAGGATGGCTCCCAGGGAGTTAGCAGAGTTCAGGACTCAACTACAGGAACTAGTCGAGTCAGGATTTGTGCGGCCCAGCTCATCGCCATGGGGAGCGCCAGTTCTCTTTGTGAAGAAGAAGGACGGATCACTGCGATTATGTATAGATTACCGGGAGCTAAACCGGTTGACAGTCCGCAACACCTATCCTCTGCCTCGGATAGATGAGTTATTTGACCAGCTACAGGGAGCCTTCTAGTTCTCCAAGTTAGATCTGCGATCCGGCTACTATCAGCTCCGTATCAGGGAAGAGGACATACCGAAGACGGCATTCAGTTCGCGCTATGGATTATACGAGTTCATGGTGATGCCTTTTGGGCTCACGAATGCTCCTGCTGCATTCATGAGTCTAATGAACCGTGTATTCGAGCCTTTCTTAGACCGCTTCATGATTGTGTTCATCGACGACATCCTTATATATTCTCGGACTCAGGAGGAGCATACGGAGCACCTGGCACAGGTCCTGCAGAGGCTGAGGGAGACCCAGATGTACGCAAAATTTTCGAAGTGCCGGTTCTGGTTGCAGGAGGTGGATTTCCTGGGGCACACGATCAGTAGGGCTGGGTTAGCAGTGGACCCAGCCAAGATAGAGACAATGAGGGATTGGCCGCAGCCGAAGACCGCATCTGACATCCGCAGTTTCTTGGGACTAGCAGGGTATTACCGCAAGTTCGTGGAGGGGTTCTCGAGGATAGCACTCCCCCTCACATCCTTGACGAAGAAGGACACAGATTTTATTTGGTCAGAGCGGTGTGAGACGGCTTTTCAGGAGCTGAAGGACCGACTCATCTCATCCCCTATTCTTGCGCTTCCATCTGGGAGCGAAGGATTTCAGATCTACACGGACGCCTCTTATCAGGGGATGGGTGCAGTCCTGATGCAGCATGGACATGTTATTGCTTATGCTTCGAGACAGTTGAAGAAGCATGAGCATAACTATCCAGTACATGACCTAGAGCTCGGGGCTGTGGTTTTCGCCCTAAAGATATGGAGGCATTATTTATACGGGATTCATTGTGACATCTTTTCGGATCACAAGAATCTCAAGTATATCGATACCCAGAAGGACCTAAACCTGAGACAGAGGAGGTGGTTGGAGTTCCTCTGTGATTATGATTATAAGATCCACGATCACCCGGGGAAAGCGAACACGGTTGCGGATGCTTTGAGCAGGAGGGCCGGCACTTCTGGACCGGAGCCCCGATTAATGTCTATGGAGCTGCTACAGATGATGGAGGACATGCACATTACCATGGTGTCCGAGGCCGAGCCAGTAGTATATAGAGAGTATTTGAGCTCTGTTGAAGTATTAGACCGGGCGGCTTAGCGGTCTGTTCCAGCGGTTTGGTGACCGGGCGGTCTGGCGGTCTATCTGGTGCCTGGAGACCGGGCGGTCTATCGGTCTACCTCTGCGGCCTGTTCTATCCTGCTGGAGTTGCCGAGCGGTTAGCCCATCTGTCTAACCGCGCGGCCTATGCGGTCTCCATTAGTCTAGCCGCCCAGTACTGTAAATGTTTAGTCCCACATTGTTTGTATACTCTCTTTCTTATCTCCTCCATTCTATATAAGGGAGGCCATACCTTTGTAAATGATATCTTTTTTGGATAATAAAATTTCAATTATTCAAAAGTTTATTCGCTTGTCTTCTACTTTTCGCTACTTTTCTCTACTTTCTTACATGGTATCAGAGCACACGGTCATTTCCCTCTGATTCTGTGCGCTCTCTGTTGTTCGCGGCTTGTTTTCCGCCTTCTGCGACTTGCTTCGCGACTTGGCTTCTCTCTGTCCGCGCGACTTGTTTCTATCCGCACGGCTTGTTTCTGTCCGCTGCCCTGTTCGCGCGGCTTGCTTCTTCTTCTCCTCTCCCTCTGCTCTTTGTCGCAGCGACCTGTTTCCTTGTCGCCGCGCTCCTTGTTCTTTCCTCCCGCTCCGACTTCCTAGTCGTTGCGGTCTGTCCCTATCCGCGTGTGTTGTCTCTCTCTCGCGGCTTGCTGCTGTGATCTGCCTGACCGTGCGGGCTGTTCCTTTCTCACCCGCATCTTGGCCGCGGTCATCAGCTCTTCTCCTCTCTTTTGTTCGCTCGGCCTTTTTAGTCCGCGCGACCTTTTCCCCGCTGTGCCTTTGACCGCCTTCTCGCCGCTGCTGTGATCTGCCTGACCGTGCGGTTATTCCTTGCTTACCCGCATCTTGGTCGCGATCACCTCCTCTTCTCCTCTCTGCTGTTCGCCCGGCCTTTTCAGTCCGCGCGACCTCTTCCCCCTGTGCCTTTGCCTGTTTCAAACCGCTACTATTCGCGCGGCTTCGTCTATTTTTCTAACCGCTTCAGTTCGCGCGGCTTCTTCTGCTTGCCGGGTTCTATGACTACCTCCGGTCTCACCACTACTCCTGCAGCTCCTTCTCCTCCTCCTCCTTCGGGCAACCTTGGCACTCTGTCCAAGCTTGTTGGCTCCAACTATCCCGATTGGAGTGTTTCTTTCACCTTTCTCCTTCGTTCTCAACGCAAGCGTCATCACCTCACCGATGACCCTCCTCCTCGCACCTCTCCTGAGTTTGATGACTGGGATGCGAGTGATGCTCTTGTTCGCACCTGGCTGGCCAACAGCCTTTCTGATGAGTGCCTTCCCGTCATTCGCCATGATGAGACGGTCAAGGCTGCCTGGCTTCACCTCGCTGCTCTCTATTCTAAGGGGGGCCAGACGTCCCGCATTTATACTCTCTATGCGGACCTCTTCGCCCGCCCTTCCATGTCCCCCGCTGCGGCTTACCAGCAGGTTCAGGCTCTTGGGGCTGAAATCCTCCAGAATCGCCCCTTCTCCGCGGACTTGGCCGACCAGCACAAACACTTCCAGGAACTCCTGGTTGTTTGTTATCTTCTTCGTCTTCCCGACTCTTATGATATGATCCGCCAGCAGATCTTGGGTGAGGCGGAATCTCCTACTTTGGATGCCACTGCGGCTCGCATTGCCGCCGTTACTTCGCTCCTCCAACGGCCTCTGTTGGCCTCCCCCCCTTCCCAGGACTCCTTTGCTCACCAAGTTCAGCGGGGGGCCCTAGTGGCCGTGGCTCCTCTGGCGGACGGGGTTCCTCCCGGTTCTTCTGCTCTCACTGTGGTCGTACTGGCCATTCTATTGACCGCTGCTGGCAGAAACATCCTCATCTTCGCCCTTCCGGTGATGCTCCTTCTTCGGCCTCCGCCTCTTCTAGGCCGTCTGCCTCTGTGGCCACGACGTCAGGTAGTGCCCACGTCGTTACCCAAGGTAAATGGCTGATTGACTCCGGTGCCACCAATCATATGACGGGCAACCCTCATTGCTTCTCCCGTCTTGAGACCCATGACCGCTTACCCCCAGTTCGTGTGGCGGATGGTTCCCCGTCTCCGGTTCATGGAACGGGCATGGTTCAACTCACTCCTTCGCTTTGCTTGGAGGATACCCTCTATGTCCCGAAGTTCCCGTGCAATTTGTTATCAGTTACTACTTTATGCCGGCAACTTCAGTGCTCCGTTTATTCACTCCCACTACTTGTTCTTTTCAGGACCCGATAACCCAGCGGACGATTGCTACTGGGACTGAGAGCGGCGGCCTCTACTTCCTCGACGATGTTTCAGCTCTTTCTGCCTACTCCTCCTCCACCGATCTCCTTCAGTGGCATCTTCGTCTTGGACATCCTCCTCCTCGGCTCATTCGTCAGCTTCTGCCCCACTTACCTCCCACCAGTTCTCCGCTTAACTGTGATGCGTGTCAGCTTGGCAAACATCATCGCTCCTCCTTCCCACCGAAGCAAGGCCGTGGCTCCTCTCGCATTTTTGATCTTGTTCATTCTGATGTATGGGGTCCTGCTCCTACCCTCACTGTTGGCAGGGGCAGTTCCTATTTTGTCACTTTTATCGATGATTTTACTCGATGTACCTGGGTGTATCTATTAAAGGATCGCTCTGAGCTATTTTCTGTTTGGCAATCTTTTTACTTTATGATTAAGAATCAATTTGTTATTTCTATTAAGGTCTTACGTTCTGATAATGCCAAGGAATATCTGTCTCATGAGTTCTCCGCTTTCTTTCACCAACACGGCCTCATTCATCAAACGACTTGTGTTTACACCTCCCAACAGAATGGGGTGGCGGAGCGTAAAAACCGTCACCTGCTTGATGTTGCGCGTACTCTCATGACGCAGATGCACGTCCCTCGCTCCTACTGGGGCTACGCTGTGCTTCTCGCTTGCTATCTCATCAATCGCATTCCCTCCACGGTCCTCCACGGCCGGACTCCCTTCTCCCTTCTCTACCCCCACCAGGAACCCTTTCCTCTTCCTCTCCGTGTCTTTGGCTGTACGGCCTTTGTTCACGCTCCCTCCGCTACCCGCGACAAGCTTTCCCCCGTTCCACCAAGTGTGTCTTTTTGGGGTACTCTACCACTCAAAAAGGCTATTGCTGCTTTGACCCCCTTCTCCGCAAGCAGTTTGTCTCCGCAGATGTGACTTTTTTCGAAAATGCTTCCTATTTCTCTCCTTCCTCTTCTCTTCCTTCTGATATCTCCGTTTCTTCCACACCTCTTCACGTTTTCCCACCTTCGTCTACTCCTCCACCCACTCCTTCCCAGTCCGTCTCACCACCCACCCCTCCACCCTCCTCTCTGATGCCGTCTCTCTCTAGTCCCGGGCCAGCCTTCTCCGCCACGGACGCTCCGGTTGCTGACGCTCCTGTCGCCGACGCTCCCGATGATCTGAATGTTCCCATTGCCCTTCGCAAAGGGGTGCGGGCGTGTACTCAACACCCGCTCACGGCTGTTGTTTCTTATGATCAGCTTTCTCCTTCTCGCAGGTCGTTTGCCTTGGCTATCTCTGCTACTTCTACTCCCCGTACCTACCAGGAGGCTCTCGCTCTCCCTCATTGGAAGTCTGCCATGGATGAGGAGATGGCTACTCTTACTGAACGGGGTACCTGGACTCTGGTTCCTCCTCCCATGGGCACTGATGTGGTTGGCTGTCGCTGGGTCTTTGTTGTGAAGTTTCGCCCCGATGGCACTGTGGATCGCTACAAAGCCCGGCTGGTGGCCAAGGGCTTTACTCAGACTTATGGCGTTGATTACTTTGATACCTTCTCTCCGGTTGCTCGCCTCAGCACCATCCGGGTTCTCTTTTCTGTGGCCGTTAACCGGGCTTGGGCTATTTCCCAGCTTGATGTGAAGAATGCCTTTCTCTATGGCGATCTTCAGGAGGACGTCTATATGGAGCAACCTCCTGGGTATGTTGCTCAGGGGGAGACACGTGTCTGTCATTTGAAGAAGGCCATTTACGGCCTAAAGCAGAGCCCTCGAGCATGGTTCGAAAAATTCAGTGGTATTGTGGCAACCATCGGCTTTCAAAGGAGTTCGGCCGATCACTCCTTGTTCATTCGCAAAACGGCCTCGGGGCTGGTAGTTTTAGCCGTATATGTGGATGATATTCTCCTTACTGGTGATGACCAAGATGGGGTGGACTTGACGAAGAAGCACCTCCGTCAGCACTTGGTCACGAAGGATATGGGCTCTCCAAAATACTTTTTGGGGATAGAAATCTCTCGGAAGCCTGACTCCTTGGTTCTCTCTCAACGGAAGTATGCCCTTGATCTTCTTCAAGAAGCAGGCTTGACAGGTGCCAAACCAGCTCATCTTCCCATGGCTGTTGGAGAGGACAAAACGTGGACGGATGACTCGCCTCCTCTATCTGATGTCACACGGTACAGACGTTTGGTAGGCAAACTCATCTATCTCACGGTGACTAGACCCGACATCGCCTACGCTGTAGGAAAGGTCAGTCAGTTTATGCAAGCTCCCAGGGAATGTCATCTTCAGTCCGCCCTGAAGATTTTAGAGTATATCAAAACAGCACCGGGCAGGGGGTTACTCTTTCAGAAGAATGGCCATCTGAGGATTGAGGCCTACTCAGATTCCAGTTACGCAGATGACAAAGGCGACCGTAAATCCACGTCAGGTTTTTGTACCTTTGTTGGAGGAAATCTCGTAAGTTGGAAGAGCAAGAAACAGTCTGTTGTTTCCAGATCCAGTGCCGAAGCAGAATACCAGAGTATGGCGTCAACTACATGTGAGTTAAAGTGGTTGCGGGCTCTCATGCTTGACCTGGGCGAGGTATATGATTGTCCTCTCCCTATGTTCTGTGACAATAAGGCCGCTATACACATATCCAGGAATCCGGTCTTTCATGAGAGAACGAAGCATATAGAGGTTGACTGTCACTTCATTCGGGAGGAGATCTTGAAGAAACAGATTTGTACTCCTTTTGTCACCTCTGACAAGGAGTTAGCAGATATCTTCACCAAGCCGGTTTCTACTTCCTTCTTCCGCATTTGTGACAAGCTGGGCATGATTGATATCTATGCTCCAGCTTGAGGGGGAGTGTTGAAGTATTAGACCGGGCGGCTTAGCGGTCTGTTCCAGCGGTTTGGTGACCGGGCGGTCTGGCGGTCTATCTGGTGCCTGGAGACCGGGCGGTCTATCGGTCTACCTCTGCGGCCTGTTCTATCCTGCTGGAGTTGCCGAGCGGTTAGCCCATCTGTCTAACCGCGCGGCCTATGCGGTCTCCATTAGTCTAGCCGCCCAGTACTGTAAATGTTTAGTCCCACATTGTTTGTATACTCTCTTTCTTATCTCCTCCATTCTATATAAGGGAGGCCATACCTTTGTAAATGATATCTTTTTTGGATAATAAAATTTCAATTATTCAAAAGTTTATTCGCTTGTCTTCTACTTTTCGCTACTTTTCTCTACTTTCTTACAAGCTCAGTGATCAGTGGCGATGATATACAGGAGCGCATCCGAGCACATCAGAGGCTGGATGCTGCGTTACAGCCGATTTTCAGTGCCCTAGAGAGGGGCAAGGTCGAGGACTACACGCTACAGGATGATCTTCTTCAGTTCCGTGGGCGCATCTACATACCAGCAGGAGGCAGTATCCGGGAGGACATACTCAGAGAGGCACATTGCTCGAGATATTCAGTGCACCCCGGCATCACCAAGATGTGGGCAGATTTGTGGAGGTTTATGTATTGGCCCGGGATGAAGAGGGAGATCACGGATTTTGTGACCCATTGCGAGACCTGCCAGCGTGTGAAGGCGGAATGCAAGAGCCCGGGAGGTTTACTACAGCCACTGCCAGTTCCAGAGTGGAAATTCGAGGACATTGCTATGGACTTTGTACACGGATTGCCTCGCTCCCACTCTGGGCATGATTCTATATGGGTTATAGTGGATAGATTGACCAAGGTAGCGCGGTTTATTCCAGTTCGAAAGGATGCCCCAGTTGCAGTTCTGGTGAGACTATTTGTGGAGCAGTACGTCAGATATCACGGTATCCCCAGGACTATTGTTTCGGACCGTGATGGTCGGTTCACTTCGAGCGAGTGGAGGGCCGTGCATGCTTACTTGGGATCTCGGCTTACCTTTAGTACCGCCTTCCACCCGCAGACCGACGGACAGACAGAGCGGACCATCCGGACTATGGAGGACCTGCTCAGACTATGCATATTGGATACGGGGAAGCCTTGGGAGAGGCTGCTGCCATTGATCGAGTTCTCGTATAATAACAGCCACCAGGCTAGCATCAGGATGGCTCCATACGAGGCGCTTTATGGGAGGAGATGCCGGACACCGCTATCATGGGTTCAGGATGTGGATACCAGAGCTCTGGGATCTGATTATATAGAGGATACTGAGGCTCAGATTCGATTGATCAGGGATCGGCTACTGGAGGCCCAGAGCAGGCAGGCAAAGTATTATGATGCTCGGCACCGGAAGGTGGAGTTCCATGTTGGAGACAGGGTATTCTTGAAGATACGTCCAGTACACGGTGTTTCTCGGGTGCGAAGGCACAAGAAGCTCGGTCCACGATACATGGGGCCCTACCTGATCCTGGAGCGGATCGGCCCCTTGGCTTACCGACTGCAGCTGCCACCGGAGTTGGTTGTATTACATGACGTTTTCCATGTCTCTTCCTTGCGAAGAGCTCTCCTTCGGCCGGAGCAGCACATTACTACTACAGCCGGACCGATAGAGCCTGACAGATCAGTGAGATTGGAGCCGATCCGGATTGACGATACAGCCATCCGAGTGTTGCGGAAGAAGAAGGTCCCTCTTGTGAAGGTGATGTGGTCCAACCATGGACGGGAAGAGCACACTTGGGAGCCGAGGGATCTGATGCTGGAGCAACACCCGGAGCTATTCGCATCAGGTACATTTAAGTTATGCCTTTAAATTTCTTGATGATTCTTGCAAATAGAACCCCGTAGACCCGAACTTAAATTTCGGGGACGAAATTATTTTCTTGTTTATTGGAATTTGTAACATCCCATGTTACTTCTGGACCCCTCAACTTAGATTGGGTTAGGTATGGGGTGAGATTTAAGGAGATCAACTAGGTTTGACCCTAGGTAGTGGGTGGTCGCCATGTGGAGCCCACTATAGGACCAAGTCAAACTAGGTCAAACTAACCTAATTAGGGACCCTAGCCACACCATGACCCCACCACATTGCCCTAACCCTAAAGACAATCCAAGTGGACCCTAGGGTATGTCACTGGGTCAACATTTTGACCCCAATTGACCAAAGTCAACATTGAGCTTAATTTGGTCAAACCCACACTCATAGGCCTAATTAACCTAAGTGGGGCACCCCCTTGACCCAAACCAAGTTGGGTGGTGCCACTAGACCCATTTCCACCAAGTAGGGTCAGTCCACCCACCATGGTTGACCAAGTCAACTCCCCAAGTCAACAAGTCAACAAATTGACCTAAAGGAGTGAAATGAAGGTCAAGCCATTTCCCCTTGGACCAAGCCCACCAAAATTGGCCCATAGTCAGCCCAAGTGAACAAGACCAGTCCTACCCCTCTAAATCAGGAGAGAGATTACATGCAAGGGGGTAAAATTGGGATTTTTAGGAGAAGAGGAGAGAGAAAGGGAAATGAAGGAAATGGTGGCCACATGGCCACCCCATCAGTTAGTTTTGGCTGCCCAAAAACAGGTGGCCGACCTCCCCTCTTCATTTCCAGCAGAAAACCAGGGCTGTGAGCCACATGGCACCATGGGTGAAGTCTCCAAAGCTCAAACCGAGCTCACTTTGGAGTTAACTCCACATATAGCCCACCTCAGTCCAAATAGACCTCACCAACAGCTTCAGGAGACAGAAAGGAGTGGAATTTGACTGCTTAATCATGGAGAATGGTGGAGAATT
The DNA here is from genome assembly GCA_039583875.1 of Platanthera guangdongensis. Lineage (NCBI taxonomy): Eukaryota > Viridiplantae > Streptophyta > Magnoliopsida > Asparagales > Orchidaceae > Platanthera > Platanthera guangdongensis. The sequence goes on along the minus strand of CM077150.1, from coordinate 14,694,685 downwards.
GAGTTTTCGGGGTGGAGCTCGCCGGCGCACCACCACCACGGCAAACCGCCGCCTGACCCACAGCCAAGCCTCGATTCAGGTCCGTTTCACTTCACCTCTACCCGTACTAGAATCCTAGATCAACTAGGGGAGAGATCGGGCTCCATTGAGCCCGATGCCATGGGAGAAATGAGAGAATTTTCCAAGCTTTCTAAACCGCTCGGGATCGCCGTCGCCGCCATCTCCCGCCGCCCCATCGCCGGGAAACGAGAGCCGCCACCACCGTGAGGGTGATGGCACCGTTGGCCGGGGGTGGCGCCGCCTCAGCTGGCCGGAAACAGCCAGCAAAGATCTCCAGTCAGATTCAATCCCAGCCGTTGGCTGGAGGTAGGAGATGAACGGATGCCGTTAAAATTGCTTTAAGATTCGTGCGGGCCGATATTTAAAAATCAAATTAAATGTTATAGATTTAATGAAATGAAATGAAATATCTGTCACACTTTTTCAGTCACTTTGCATATTAAATATAGGCCTCTTAGAGGCATTTCCAGAACTTATCCTCTTAATGCAAAATGTAGCCAAGGGTCTTATCTTTAATTTTCCACCCTAAACATGTGATTTGGTGTAGTGTACAGTCCTGTAGGACATTTCTCCTAGGACTGGTCCTAGAGTAGGGCAGAAATTAAATTGGATGCCTAGGTTAAACTAATAGTCACCATGGCCCCAAATTTTGGGAACATGCATGATTAGGGCATACTTAGCTCCTGCCAAAATTTAGGAATTTTTGGAGAACCTTTTCCTATAGTTTTTGCTAAAATATCAAAATACTAATAAATGAAATATAAGGAGTTCTACTCCTCCCCATGACCCCAAATCTTGGTGGTAGGTCAGTGGGGTCATCCTTGGTGCTTGATAAAAGTTTCAGCACCTTGGGTTCACTGCATGTTGGAGAATCCACTTGCATGTGCTAGCCTATGTTAAGCCTTGGTGTGCAAATAGCAAAAATGCAAATTGGTGTATTTAGCCCAATGGTGACATGAAAAGGTCTTGGAATTATTTACAGTGGTTCATTAGGGTAAATTTCATCCCTCAAATTAATAATGGAATTTTTGGAATCAAAATTCTATTTATTGGAATTTATTTTAAATATAGCTATTTTGGAAATAAAATTGGAAAATAGGTTTTCCTCAAGTACAAATCCTAAAATTTTGCCAAGGCATAGATAATGTCACAAATGACTTAGGAAAAATATGTTTCCTCTGTTTTGAAGAACTTTTGGAGTAGATGTCTTAAATTACCCATTTTACCCTTATTTTATTAATTCTTGAAATAATGGATATATACCTCTGAAAAAATTTGGAATTTATTCTACTGCCATAAAATGGTATCATTAGTTTTGTATGAATTTCTCAGAATTAATGGATGCATTGTTGTTTGTTAAATTAATACAATGGCATTTTGGTAAATATCTTATAATGGAATTTTATAGGCTATTTCACAATAAATGTTGATGATACTCTGTCAATAGTCATAAATTAGTGTCCTAAAAGTTCTGTAATTTTCCTAGAATTTTTGAGTACATAATGCCTATATTTCATTTGGAAAATGGAATTTGTGTGGAATTGATATTAAATAGGAAATGAGAATAAATAATTTAAGGAAAATTATGAAACTCTGTAGGCAGCAATATTTTATCAATATACATCTCAGGAAAAATTTCCTAGGTCAGTGGATACTTAATCATACTACTTCATGTGTAAAATGACCTAGTGTTTAAATTAAAAGATTTAATTAAAGGACTAGTTGGCCGAGAAAAATTATGAGAATTTATAGGGTAGTTCCCCTAGTTTATACCACCCTTGGATAAATATTTAGAGGCAAGATGCCTTAAGGATTGGAAGATCACATTTTTAGGGTAACCATAGGACATGGTCTGCATATAACACAAATAGGTCTTGTCTTAGGGGTTACCAGGGGATTGATTATCGGCAGAAGTAAGGGAGTTCAACATGAGTAACCCTGGTGGGTAGAGTTGCCTTAATGAGGGATCAAAAGTGCAAGTCTTAGTTAGCAACTGGAGTGGGGGTCGGCGGAAGACCGTCGGCATCCCGGTAACACCTTAAGTCACTAGGGTTGTACTAAAGCAATAAGGAGAGCTGGGGAGATACATGGGTAGCCATCAACTAAAATAAATATCCTTGTGAAAGGGAACGCTGGGCGTAATCCCAACACAATTCCTAGTGCCCCTTGAGAGCCCTTCACAGGGAATACCGGGGGCAGTCCTGGGATTAACCTTAAATCTCTAAGTATAATAAACCGTAGACAAGAGTAGTTTAATAGGTTAGGACATTGTTGTATCTTCTCGCCCGTGTGGGGGTTGGAGAGATTCATGATATATGCTCACCCGTCTAGGGTTGGAAGGAGTTGGTATAAAGGCACTGATGTGCGATCTCACCCGTTTGGGGTTTGAGGGAGTTGGCATAAAGGCACTAATGTGCGTTCTCACCCGGGTTTGGGTTTGAGGGATTCAGGACGGGTTTTGGTCCTGCGAGCGGGAGGCTCGGTATGAATTACTTGCATGTGCATAAATATCGTGACGGGGCATGCGGTACTAGCCGTTCGTCACACCGATGGCAGTACGGTGCACCAGGCGGTTGTGAGAGTTAGAGGGGCCAGTGGGTTGTTTTACACTGCGGTCTGGAGGACGATCCCCGATAACACACATCCGACCCAACAAGACTGACGGGTTTGTCAGCAAAGTACATACGCGAGACTCTAGAGTGCACCTTGGACGTGTACAGAGGCGTATGAGAGGGGTCTAAGGCTTGGTAGTGTGCATACCGGTCTAGAAGCGGAGACGCCCGCTCCGCTGCTGCCGTAGCCACAGCGGTGGTACCCGAGAGTGATGCTAGCTCTCAAAAAGTGGGAACTAAAGGTCTGTGATCACAGAGTCGTTGTGTGTGAGTTGCACTTGCCTGCGCATAAAATTGCATCATATCATTCATTCATATTAGGTCATACGCTTCATAGATCCTTATCATATAAATTAGTATGGGCTCTTTTATATGATAAGTTAAATTTCCTGGAAACCCTAACTTATATATTTGTATGGGCATTTATATAAGTTAGGGTACGTTTGTGATGATAGCATAGTGGTAGTTTAGTTATTTACTTGTTCATATTACTGTTTCTTTACTTTCCTTTACTGCACTGCTCTTACTTATTACTTGTACCGTACTTATAATTGCTAGAGTAGGATTACATTACTTATTACAACTCTAGTTAGATATTGTCACCTGCTTCCACTTTGCTACCCCTTGTTGTCCTCCGCTTCGTCCTCCCGCTCGGTGCCTAGGAGCTGCGGGGCGAGGTGCGGAGGAAACGACTTAGTCTTTTTGACTAATGGTCGGTGACCAACTATTTTTAGGAGCCCGTGGAGATGGAGCACCAGCACATCGAGGAGGCAGGACATGAGGAGCAGATACTGCTTCAGCAGGCTACTACCACTACTGTGCGTCCTCAGGTGGGATGAGATCTGATGTTCTAGCATAGCTTCCGCATTTATGATTTTGTGAGAGAGAGATTTGATGTACTGGGCATAAGCCCTTTTTACTCTTTCATTTGTACTCTATTGTGGACTATTGTACTATTCATTTCTTTTACATGATTGTACTATGTGATTTGTGGACTGATAGTTTTACATATACAGTTTACTTCTTTCTTCTCGTGTTGGCCTACAGGTTAATGATCGTACTAGCCGGCAGAATCGGCGTATTGCGGTGTCGACTAACCCGTGAGTTAGTGTCACCGTAAGACGGCAGTTATGGGCATAAGATCCGGTAGCCCTCCTTGGTAAGGGGGAGGGGGGTCTTACACCCCGAGCTTGGCTCGGCCCCAGGTAGACCCGCTGCGCAGGCTCTCATCTAGCTGGCAGGTCCGAAGGCTCGCCTGCGGGGGATAGGTTAGGTTTGTGGAAACTTCATCGGCACCCCGAGCTCGGCTTGGCCCCAGGTAGACCCGCTGCGCAGGCTCTCATCGAGCTGGCAGGTCTGAAGGCTCGCCTGTGGGGGATAGGTTTAGTTTGAGGAAACTTCATCGGCACCCCGAGCTCGGCTCGGCCCCAGGTAGACCCACTGCACAGGCTCTCATCTAGCTGGCAGGTCCGAAGGCTCGCCTGCGGGGGATAGGTTAGGTTTGTGGAAACTTCATCGGCACCCCGAGCTCGGCTCGTCCCTAGGTAGACCCGCTGCGCAGGCTCTCATCTAGCTGGCAGGTCCGAAGGCTCGCCTGCGGGGGATAGGTTAGGTTTGTGGAAACTTCATCGGCACCCCGAGCTCGGCTCGGCCCCAGGTAGACCCGTTGTGCAGGCTCTCATCTTGCTGGCAGGTCCGAAGGCTCGCCTGCGGGGGATAGGTTAGGTTTATGGAAACTTCATCGGCACCCCGAGCTCGGCTCGGCCCCAGGTAGACCCGCTGCGCAGGCTCTCATCTAGCTGGCAGGTCCGAAGGCTCGCCTGGGGGAGGGAAGTTTTTGATCCTAGGAGACACTCCGACTTGGATGCTCTGAGCAAGGCAAGAAACCCACCACAGAATGAGAAAGAGGGAAGGCCCCTTCAGGCAGAAGAGGCCTAGGCCAAAGGAGATCTCGGCAGGAAAATCCTCGCCAAAGAGATCTCGCCAAAGGAAGCTCTCGGCGAGAAGACTTCTGACGGTATCTTGGACGGACAGCGAGAGGTGTTGGGCGAAAGCTTCAGACAGTTTGCGCAAGCTAAAGGGGGACGACCTCGTCTAAAAGGGCCCGCGAACAATGTTCCCGGCAGACGGTATTCGGCAGAGTGCGGAAGCGAAACGTCTAAGCCCTGGGTTCTTTCGGCAGGTTCCCACCTATCCATCACTAAGGGAGACTACCCTAGGGAGGCCGAGGGCCTCAGCGAAAGCGTGCTTAAGAAGCACTCGACCACAGCAATTACATCAAGCGCATTCACAATAGGAACAGGACAATAACATTTACAATGTATTTTATATATAATTACAAGTTTAGAGCGTCTCGCTCTTTACACTGAGGCGAAAAGAAAAGAGAAAAGGGGGGCCCTCAGGGAGACAAGCTATACCCCTTAGAGCTCCCGCTTGAACTCCCGCTGGAGCTCTCGCCTGAGCTCTCCCTGGATGTCTCGCCACCCGCGGGAGGGGGTTTTGGGACATCCGAGGGCGGGGTATTAGGCGCGCCCGGGGGCTTCGGGACAGGCTCGAAGAGCCAGGGTACGAGCTGTTGAGCGGTAATGATCTTGCCCCTCCTGTCCAGGCATCTGACATCTCGCAACGTCTCTAAGGTCAGCTTGACAGTCGCTTGCGCGTTGTCCTGGAGGAGCTTATCGATATCGTAGACGGAGTAATAGCGGCTCTTCAACCTTTCGTCCATAGGAGGGGGTGCATTCGCCTCCAGGCGCAGGATCTGGTCCCTCAACAGGACGCTCTCGTATCGCGCCTGGGCCAGCTCCGCGCGAAGCGCCGCGGCTTGAGCGGATTCTTGTATAGCGAGAAGTTAGCATGAAAGAAAAAGAATGAAGTTGAAATCTGTAATGGCGAAAGCTAGCTCCGTGAAAGGTCTCGCTTACCGCTTCCGCCCGGCGCGAAGACAGCTGTTGCTTGGCGTCTTATAGCTCCTTCTTTAAGGCACCCGCCTCAGCCACCGCCCCCTCCCTGGCCTTGAACATATCCTGTAAGTTGCGGTCGATGGTGATGCTCCGGCGAGCACACATATGCGCAAGCTCCAGCCCGCGCATCAGAGCACGGGTGGAGTCATAAGCCAGGAGCCTGGTGGTCATCCTGTCATAGACGCTGGCGTTCTCCCGGCTGTAGAGGCCGTAGCCCAGGGAGAAGGCCTTGCTGGTGACCTCATCTCGCTCCGCCCAGCTGGGGAGAAGAGATGAGATCGAGACCCTATTGGTCCCACTGAAGGAGCGGTTTGTTCTCCGCGTCAAGACACTTTATTCCGAGACCAAAATTGCGGTGGCCCCGCGGCACCTCTCCAGGCAGAGACTGGCCGGAGGTCCCGGCGGCGGCTCCCTCGCCATCTGCCCCACTAGGGGCCGGGTGGTTCTCGGCAGGGGCCTCAGCGCCACCTCTGGTGGCCGCGATCTCGCTGACGACCTGTAGGATCTCTTCAAAAGAGCGGCCCGCAGCGAGAGGTTGAGAGGGCGGCACCACAACGGCTTTACCCTTCTCAGCGTTAGTTATCTTGGGCCTCTTGATCGGTGGGGGCAGAGGGACGCCGAGCTTTCGCTTCCCGGCGCCGGTTGAAAGAGTCGGGGCCGGCTCGTCCCAGCAAGCTTGCGTCGCGGCCTTTGCGAGAGCCAGCGGGTCTTTCATAGGTTGGCTCCCGGCAGCGCGAGCCTCGTCAAAGGGTTCGTGTAAGGGGATCTCTCGCTCTCCTGCGAAAGCAACAACACTCAGTTCTAACCTTAAGAAGGGAATAACGAGACAAAGGCGAGACCTTACCTTCGCCCGGAGGCACGGGGAGGAGTGAATCAACGTCTCGCCGGGGGAAAAGGACGTCGAAGTCCTTGGTTCCGAAGAACTCAAGTGTAACATCCCAATTTCTATTTTTCGAGCTCTTCGTGTCGTTTGACCCGCTAGAGTCCTGTGGGCTGGGTTGGCACCCAAATAGTTTGGCGATAACCTATTGGGTATTAGTGACCCAATGAGTCATTTTCTCCGCCTTCCGGGTCACACGGGTCTTATGTAACTAAACTAGATATTGAGCCTTTATTTTGCGTAGATGGACTTATTAGCTTTTAGTAGGCCAATATACACACGAGTAGCATGTCATTACCCTATAGTAGTCCAATTAACTCATCATGATATTTATTCACTAAGTTGAACGTCTTGAACCATGCGACGCCCAAAACATCTTTATCCGCCTAAACGCGCATCAAACCACATAAACGATAACTTAATGGGAAATATGACGAGTGCACTCCTATCAACTCTGAAATTTTATCAAGATACCCTAAAGACAAATTGAGGTGCTATGGACCAATAAAAATTTAATTAATCTTTTAAGAATTTATTTATTATTTGGGTAGTTACTTATTAAATGTATTGGAGATTTAAGAAAAATAGCAAATGATATTATTATTCTGTCAAATTTTTATCATAGTACCCTAAGAATATTTGAAAGAGATGTATTAATTAAAATTATTATTTTTTAAAATATAAATTATTTATTTTGATTTTACCATGTTGTAAACACCAAATAAATAAATAAAAATACGAAAATAGTTTCAAAAATTACGAAATTTTTTCTAAAAATACTTTATGATTTCAGTAGGCTGCCATAAAAATTTTGGTTTAAAATAATTAACAAGTAATTAAATATCCCATTTATATGCTTCTATTAATAGGTAAAACCCCCATAATAACTCCCCCTTTTAATATGGTGGCTGGAGGTTCATCTCCTCTCCATTCTCAAGGCATTGGGAAGGTTGAAACCGGTTGGTGTGGGCAGATACATCAAGGAGGAGTGAATGCTTCTCATTAAACCCCCCATAACACTCCAAAAGACCACCCCTCCTATATAAACCCCTCTAGGGTTAGGGTTTTGATTTCCCCAGCACCATATCCCCCTAACCAGCAATAGACCCAGCCCTGGCGACCTTCCGGCGAATCTCCTCCACGAACTCCGGCGAACTCCACCGCCATGGCCGCGCGACGATCCCCTCGCCTAAACGGCACGAATGTAAGTTCCTCCGACTCCTCTCTGCCCTTAGATCCTTTTCTCGTCGATCTTTGCCGTTTCCGACCACCGGAGATGGCATTCCCGGCCATGGAAGCTTCGGACCACCCCCACGACCTCCGCCACCGTTGCGGGTTTCGACTTCGCATGGGGCGTGTGAAGGGGAGGAGGAGTCCCCACGACCCCTCCTCAAGGCCCTTGAGGCGAAGGGGCTCGACGGAATCAGCTCCGGCGGCCTCTTCATCCAAAAAAAAGGACAAAAAAAAAGAGGATTTTTGTTAGGATTTTCCGGCCACCACCGGCGACGGCCGGCCGCCGGCAGTCACCCCACCGGAGGCCCTCCCCGGGGTACTCCCTCGGATGGTGGTGGCCGGAGCCCAAGACCCCACCAGCGGTGGTGGGGCAGCCCGTAACTCCTGTTTCACGGTGGCTTCACAGCCACCGTGAACCTGGAGAGCTTTCTCTCCAGGTCGCAGCCGGCGGCGGCGGACGGCCGCCGGCCGACTCCCTGCCGGAGCGCCCCACCCGGGCGAGTTCTGCTGAGGAGGGGTAGTGGCCGGAGCAGGCGGTGCTCCGGCCGGCCCTGTTACCACCTGCGCGGCCTCACGGCGGCTGCAGGCATGCAGCCACCGTGAGGCCCTATTTATTAAATAAATAAATAAATAAATAAATAAAAGAAAAAAAAACGATTATTATTTCATTACTCCCTCTCGGCGAACCTCGCCGGCGGCCGCGGCACCGGACCACCGCCGATCCTCATCCGCCCGGACACCCATCTTGGACGAGGCCATCGGGAGTGGTGGCCGGAGCAACCGGTGCTCCGGCCGTCCACTGTAGCTCCACGGTGGCTGCATACATGCAGCCACCATGGATCTGGATGTTCTTTGCATCCAGATCCACCGTCGCCGGCGGCGGCGGTAGGCCGCCGGCCGGCACCTCGCCGAAGTCCCTTCCCGGTCGATCACGCCATGAGTGACGGCCGGAGTTTTCCTTCCCACCGGTGGTGATGGGGAGGCCCCGCAAGTGGGGATCTAAGGCTCACGGTGGCAGCATGCATGCTGCCACCGTGCACCTGGAAGGATTTTCCTTCCAGGTTTTGCGCCTGCTGCCAGCGTTGGGCGGTCCGACCGGCACCTCGCCGGTGTACCCAACTCCGAGCGCCACCATTCTAGAGTAATGGCGGGATCAAATGCTCTCCGACCGGCCATGGATATTTTTCCTACGCCATCACTGCACGCCACCCCTGTACGCTGGTAAACAAAAAATTTTATATCCATATTTAATTATATACATCTGGAATCCTAAGAGAGGTATGGGGATAACTGTGTGATACATGTTGGAATAATAATAATAATAATAATAATAATAATAATAATAATAATAACAATAAAATTGATTTCACCTTTCCGGAAACGCTGACATGGCTCGTGGCCCACTGATTACGCCACAGTTTGAGTATTTAGACTTTGTACAGTGAGAATGTTTTGTTAATGACGCATCACCACGATGGTATACCTAAATACTTTCTAAATATTTCTACAAAGAGCTTATTCTGACTAGTTTTGATATCAAAATCATTCAAATAACAAGCGCATATCAATAACCTAATGAACCAGTAGAGACATGATTTATCATTCATATATTAAGGTTTCATCACATCGTGTACATGAAAGTATAGTTCTTCTATTTACACGTCGTCATTGCTAGCTTAAATTTGTGATAAATATCAAACTGTGGTTGTCTTGTAACTACAAGTTAATCTATATATATATATATATATATATATATATATATATATATATATATATATATATATATATATATATATATATATATATATATATATATATATTCGTGTGTGTGTTGTTTTTATAAGTATTACAATGTAGGCATTTCATTCATTTCCTAATGCATGGGAACGCGGGAGGGTGCATAGTTACTGATGTGGCGGGTTCGTCGGCTTCCCCCTATTATACACTATGGGAGAAGTTGTGACGACGAACTCTATTGTTGTTGGGTGGTGAAGAGGACCGAGGGCTAGCTACCCCTTCCACAGAGGTCCGTCTCACACTTGTTTTGGTTATGTGCCGAGAGGGTCGATCTCCGCACAAGGTGAGGATGTGTTCCCACCGAGAGTACCCGTTTCTTGGGGTACGAAGGCCTAGGACGTTGGGGTGTATCCATAACCTAGAAGTGGGAGCGACCGACCCACTGTCACCGTCTGGCCACGGCGGTGAGGCCTGGGAAGTGAGCTCCTTCTCTTAACAGGTCACTATGTCGACATAGGGGATAATGATTGTGACTCATCATTCGAGAGGCCGTGAGAACATCATACATGCTCATCACATCAATTATACATGATATGTTTACATGCGCATTCATCCTGGTCCGTCATCGTATAACCACCGTCAGGAGGAGTTATACGATGACGGGTAAACTTACTACTTCGGTACTCTTTTTATAAACCATTGATTTCTCATGCCACTACCGTTTAACTGCTTATTAAGATATGATGCTTCGACTACTATACTAATTGTCTATTTCTCCCGCCACTACCTTTTAATTATTAATGCAAGATATGTTGCTTCGGCTATTGTACTAATTTCCCTTGCAGGTTACCTTCCTTGTACCCATTAGGGGGCTGGGGAGGAGCGTGGGATTTACTTGGTCATGATGTGGCTAACGTACTTTTGTACGTATCATTTTAGGGACCGATGCGCCCACCCACGGAGCAGGAGCCGATGGAGGATCGTAGGCGTGATCCCGTTGGGGAGGAGCATCAGGAGCCAGTACGGACGATCTACGAGGATTTGAGGGTATTATTTTGAGGAGGAGAGAGGATGAGTGATTTTCATTTTGTAGACTCTATGTTTGTCATATCATGTTGGATGATCTTATGGGACGCTTATACCCCTCGTGGGATCTTGTTATGCTTGCCTATTTTCTATCATGATGATTTATCTACACTCTGTGATGCTTCCGCAAATTTTATATTCTGTGAATGATTTTCTATTTCTGATATATATAGCCTTACAAAGCGCATGTTCCGCCACTTGGGTCGTGGGTCGGGTGAGAGGGGTGGGACCTCTACCGAAACACGAACCTTTTGGTGGGACAAGCGCTTTGGGCATAAGGTCCTCCTGGTTTTTGGAAAGGGGGACCTTACATCAAGGAGGGCGCTCTCGCGCGAGCCCAAGGATGGTGGCTTGTCGGCGACGTCCTCATACTGAATGGGCGCGAGAGGCACGTTCCCGAAATCACCAGAAACGAAAATAAACCTCTCGCCCCAGTGGTGGTGTTTGTTGGCGAGACCGATGGTCTTAAGCAGCTGCCCTGAAAAGAAGACCACCCCTCCTTTGGTGCGGAAGGTGAACAGCTTCCGGAAGATCGGAAGGTTGAACTCGATCCTCTCGGATCGCATGTAGCAGATGAAAGCCACCAGAATCGCGAACGAGTTCGGATTCAGTTGAGCGGGAACCACTCCGTAATACCAGAGGGCCTGACGCATCTCGGGCCACAGCGGGAGGCAGAAGCCCACCTCAAAGTGCTCAAGGGGGATGGCGAGCTCCCCCTCCCCCGCGCTGTTTACCTTATCGTGGTTGCCGGGGTTCCGCGCGTTGAAGCCGGCGGGAACATAGCGAGTTTGGGTCAGGTTGAACTCGTCCACGCTAAGGGTGCAGGAGGGAAACAGGTGATTCTGAAAGGCTTCCGCGCAATTGGAACGTCCTTCGCTCCCGCCCTGCAACGTGTTGAAGTTGTAGGCGAGGTCTTTAGGAGGGAGGCGAGAGCGAGAACTGTGCGAGAATGGGAAGAGGAGGCGAAAGCAAGCGAGAGCTTTTGACAAACTGCGAAAGCGACAAGAGAAAAGAGAATATTGGAATTGGAGAAATAAATGTAGTAGGTGGACCCTCTATTTATAGGAAGCCGTGATCATCATGACTGTTTTCAAAAAGGCGGCGGGGGTGCAGCCGTCACGCCCTAAGTCGGCGGCGCTTCGTTTTCCCGCCCAAGTTTGATAGTGACTGACAGATGGTTAACATAAGCGTTATGAGTTGACACACGACAGGTAAAATATGCGGAAGCAGAATCACTCTCGCCGAGCGAGAGTTTTGTAAAGAATAATAATAATAACAAGCAGCGTTATTACTCCCGCCAAGCGGGAGCTAAATAGAAAGTAACAACATTAATATCAAAGTTATCAGTTAAGACATGAAATTAATGGGGTACATCGGAGAAGGGGAAGGTCGGGGGTAGGGAAGGGTGAGGTCTCGACAGTCAGTAGGGTTCCCACCGCCATCATCCTCGCTCCCGTTGTCTGGTCCTCGGTGGTGCCTGCGGGTTGAAGTAGGACGACAAGACGGTGCATCCCAGGTTGATCCGGCGAGATAGGTCTCGGATCCGCGCGATGCACCTTTCGGGAGACGACCCCGCGGTAGGCCCACCTGACCGATCCGTCTCGCCGATGAAGTAATCCCGCTCCAGAGCCTCCAGCCTCTGCTCCACCGACTGGCAGAATTCTCTCGCCACGGAGTCGTGGGCCCGCTCCCGCCGTATAAGCTTTGAAAGGACAGCGACAACCTTCTTCCCCCATCTTTTAGCGCTCCCGGAGCTGGTCAAGATCTCCTCCATCTCGTCAGATGAGGGGAAGGGGGAGCTCTCGTCGTCCTCCCCCTCTCTACCTTCGTCTCCTTCATCTTCATCATCCTCTCCATCAGCTCCCGACCGCGAGCCCAGATCCCCTGACAAAAGATTTCCACGGTTAGGGCGAGAGTTAAGCAAGACCGTTATGGACATACCGCATACCTGCAGTATGGCGAGAACCCCCGGTCGACGGCAGGCGAGAAGGCCCACCCCCCCCCCCTCAGTTCCAAAGAGTAGGTAGATTGGCTTCCCTTTTCCCGCGGGGAAGATTGTGCGAGTGGTGATCCCGGCTTGGCCGGAAGCAGGGGGAGAGTTATCCACTCCCGCGGGACAGTTGGCATCCTGGGGAGATGCAGAAGATTCGGCAGCCATCCCTCCCGCCGGTATGGAGGAATCAACCGTGAGGGCAGACTGATTTGCAGCCCTTGCTTCGTTTTCCCGGGTAGCGAGACACGGCTGGGCGGAAGTTGGCGCTGTGGGCGGACAATTCAGCGTTCTGAGAGGTAAGTAAAGAGCGGGATTGGAAAAGTTACCTGCAGTTCTCGGGTCAGGCGGAGGAGCCACCTCCGAGACCCGCGGTTGGTCTTCAAGGGGGCGAGATGATGGGTCTAAGGGTTCCCGCGGGGACCTGACGATGTCGGGAACCGTTTCCTGCGAGAAGTATTGTGTCAGCTACAAAGCAACTAGTGGATTCAATGATTAGCAAATCAGACATACCTTCTGCGGAGAGGGATCATCCGCGCGGCTTGGGGTCGGGGTAGGCGGGCTCCTATTCTCATGGGGCAGATCTCGCTGGACCGCCTTCGCCTTCTTCTTTTTCTTCTTGGGCTGAGAAGGCCCGGCAGCTGACGACTTTCTCGCCAACCAGGGGGCAACCAAGGTGCTATTAGCCTTGGCTCGCGCCTGTGCCGCATTAATACGGTCTTGGAGATCCTGCGGAAGCGGTTTGTCGGCGCGCTTGGAAGGCATCGCGTGAGGAGGCGAGAACACAGGCTCAGCGAATATTCATGGGTTGGATGTGTTTTTTTGAGCGCAGAGCTAGCTCAAAAAGAGCGGGGATTGTGTACAACCCCATATTCGCTGAGTCAGACCAGGAGGCACCAACAGTCACAATTAGGCTAACCAGAGGAATTCTCGCCCTAAAGAAGATCTCGCTCAAGTAGGCGGGAACGCTTGCGCTTGCGCCAAGCTCCAATCTCAAAGGAGCTCTCGCCTATAAGTAGGCGAGAATGCTTGCGCCGGGCTCTAGGCAGAAGACTCTCGGCTCAGAGCTCTCGCCAAGTGGGGCCCAGGGCCTTGGGTAAAATGACCTAATTGCCCTCAGGCGAAATTATCCCTATACCCTCAGGATAAATAGCGGGATTTGGCTATTGGCAGATCAACCAAGGACATTTCAGTAATCTCAGGTCAGCAAAGGCTATAAATAGACCCATAAGGGCTCCTTAGAAAGGAAGCTTTTCATTATCTTCCAACTTGCAGTGCTTTCTGAGGAGCTCCAAGCCCAGCTTTTGGCTTTGGAGGGGAAGCTCTCAAAGATCTTCCGGGTGTGAGGTGGGACCTCCCCGCTGAGGCTTTGGGTCAGTCCAGGGACCTTTGAATCTGGTCGAGGGTTGAGGCTTGAGAGAAGTAGGTGTCGGCTGCACCCCTATTTTGAACTCCCGTTGAGGTCATTTTTGGCTTCAACACCTGCGGTTGCTTCTCGCAGGACTGATGATGCAAGGTTTCCTTACCTTGGTCAATACGGCCCGTTCCCTTGAGCTGTACATGAAGCGTGTGCAACCTAAGAATGATTTGGCAGGGAAGAAGACAGAGTTCAAGGTACCTAATTCTTCAAAGTCTGGGTTTCAACGGTGGAAAAAGAAGCATAAAACTTTTGCGCCGACTCCTTATTCTCCTGCGTCTGGAGCAACTTCGGGGAGAGGTCCGCCCACATGTTATACATGTGGAAAGGTGGGTCATATAGCTCGAAATTACTTGAGTGATCTTCCAAAAAGGAAGAAAAAGACGGGTGCATCTTATGCTGAAAGAGAAAGACATTGGTGGAATCGACTGCATCACAAGCACGAGTTTATAATCTTGGCCAATATGAGGCTATAAAACAAAGTGACGTCGTAACAGATATGAGTTAAGATTCAGTTTTTTCTGCTTTCCATACTTAGTACCTTGTGCGTTGCTTGTGTGTGATTGGTTTGAATTAGGCTTTGTCCTGATATCGAAACATCCGACGAGAGCACTGTTTGATATGAGAGCTTCGCATTCTTTTCTATCGGAGGACTTCGTAGGGCGTATCAGAGTGCCTTTATTTACGCCGACAGATTGAGTGAATGTGCTGCTACCTAACGGGTGCTTGATGCGTGCGGATCGAGCCTGCTGTGTTGTGGTGCAGATAGGAAGTCGGGATTTTGAACTGGAAGCATATGTGCTCCCGATATCAGAGTTTGATGTAATCTTTGGTGTGGACTGGATCTCGGATCAGCATGCCTATATAGATTGCAACTCTAAGGAAGTCACACTGGGGCAGAACATCGAATGAGAGACTAAATTCGCTAGTATGTCAGGACCGAGCAGGACATTACTGTATGCTATCCAAGTAGTAAAGGCAGTTCGGAAGGGCGCAGAGTTGTTCTTCACACTGTTGGAGGTTGTTGAGCTGAAGCCCAGTATGAGTGATGTTCCTATTATATCGGAGTACGCTGATATGCTTCATAGGAATCTTCCGGGGTTACCGCCCCAGCGGGAGATGGACTTCGCTATTGAGTTGGTACCAAGTGCGAAACCTATGGCCCGCTCGCCATATCGTGTTGCACCAAAGGAGATGGCAGAACTAAAGGTTCAATTGCAAGAGTTGCTGGAGCAAGGCTTTATACGCACAAGTATGTCGCCTTGGAACACTCCGGTCCTATTTGTGAAAAAGAAGGATGGAAACTTACGGCTATGCATTGACTATCGAGAGTTTAACAAACTGACGGAGAAAAACAAGTATCTGATTTCACGGATTGATGACTTGTTCGACTAGCTAGTGGGATCAACTGTTTACTCGAAGCTAGACTTGAAGTCTGACTATTATCAGTTGAAGATTCGAGAATGTGATATTCCCAAGACAGCATTTAGAACACGCTATGGTCACTACGAGTTCACTGTAATGTCGTTTGGGCTAACAAATGCGTCATCAGTATTCATGGACCTAATGCACCGAACGTTTCGAGTGTACTTGGATTTGTTTGTAATGGTCTTTATTGACGACATATTAATGTACTCTTAGTCTGAAGAAGACCATGCAAACCATTTACTAATGGTGTTGCATACCCTGAGAAGAAACAAGTTCTATGCCAAGTTCTCAAAGTGTGAGTTCTGGCTGTCGTCGGTGGCCTTTCTTGGCCATGTGGTTAGTGGAGAGGGCATTGCGGTGGATCCTATGAAGATTATTGCGATACGAGAGTGGCCGGTGTTGTCTTCTGTAGCCGGAGTCAGGAGTTTCCTTGGACTAGTGGGCTACTACAGACGCTTCGTAGAGAACTTTTTGTGGATAGCCTTACCTCTTACCACACTAACGAGGAAGGACCATAAGTTCGTTTGGACGCCAGAATGCGCGCGAGCTTTTGAAGAGCTGAAGACTCGCTTGACCACGATGTTAATTTTGACATCGCCATGTGGTTCAGACGGCTTTGAAATTTATAGTGATGCATCAGGGAGCGGCTTAGGCTGCGTTCTTCTTCAGTTTGGTAAAGTGATTGCTTATGGCTCACGGTAGTTGAAAGTGTATGAACAGAACTATCTCGTCCACGACTTGGAGTTAGCGAAGGTGATATTTGCACTTAAGCTGTGGCATCATTACTTGTATGACATGAAGGTTGATATCTTCACAGACCATAAGAGCCTGAAATATCTACTGGACTAGAAGGATCTAAATATGCGACAGCAAAGGTGGATGAAGTTCCTTGAAGACTACACCTTCCAAATTCATTATACTCCCGGGAAGGGAAATATGGTCACAGATGCCCTGAGTCGTAGGACTCCGACAAGAGCAAGTTGGTTGCAGATGCATGATTAGCATCTAATACAGGAGTTTGAGGCCTTAGACATCTCTTGTGTGGACAAGAATGCTACTGCAAGTGCATACCTGAACTGGACGGAGGTACAGTATGACCTTGCGGACAGGGTTTGGCGAGCAACGGAACTTAATGAAAGTCTACAACGTTATGCAGTAGATAGGTCAAATGCCTGATTCTCCTGGGATGATGGCCTTTTGGGGAAAGGTGATCGTTTGTACGTCCCAAATGTGGGTAAATTACGTGAAGAATTGTTGTATGATGCACACTTTAAGAAGTATTCAATCCACCAAGGGAGCACAAAGACGTATAAGAATATGAAGAAATTGTTCTGGTGGTCAGGTCTGAAGAAAGATATAGCCCATTACGTGGCAAAGTGTCAGACTTGCGCCTTGGTAAAAGCTGAACGCCAGAAGCCTGTAGGTTTCCTGAAGTCGCTATCTATTCTGGAATGGAAGTTTGACGACATTTCGATAGATTTCATACACGGTTTGTCGAGATCGCAATGCAGGAATGATTCTGTTTAGGTGATCGTGGATCGGTTGACTAAATTGGCTCACTTCATTCAGAATAAGATGGACAATTCAGTGGAAGTTTTGGCTAAGCTTTACGTCGAACAAATAGTACGACTGTTGAAGCTAGGAAAAATCCTAACCTTAGAATTCAGACCAAAGCCGTCTAAGTTTACTGGCTCAGAAGTTAGATCAGACGGCTAGGGTGACTAGGATGAAGAATCAGGTCAAACAGGACCCCAGATGTTGCGGCAGGAAGGTCCCACCACGTACCCGGATGCTCGAAAGGAACAACCCCTTCTCAACCAAAGATGGCCGATGTAACGCCCCGGTTTTTTTATGGCCAATGTGTCAGTTTGTTTGGCGTTACGTTGGCATAATTTTGGCCTTTGTTGTTGTTAGAGCGTAGTCTTCGCTCTTTAGGCCTTTGTGGCTTATTTGATAGCCTGTTTGCAAGATTCTATAGTTATAACATATGGATATGAAGTTATGCTATATTGGTTGCTAGTTTCCTCCCTAGGTGTAAACTTATGGCTGCAGTTTATTGCTGGTTACGTCGGTAGTTCGGATTGTTGGTGTGTTTCGGCGTGTTTTGACAGTCGAATCGTGAAGTATGGCATGTGGTTTGTCTGGTGGCTCTGTAAGGGGTGGTCTGGTGTGGAGCCTGGTGGGCACCTTTTGGCCCCGGATAATGTGCTGGTTGTTTTATGGTGTAGAGAGCACCTTTTGGCCCCGGATAATGGGCTGGTTGTTTTATGGTGTAGAGAGCACCTTTTGGCCCCGGATAATGGGATGGTTGTTTTATGGTGTAGAGAGCACCTTTTGGCCCCGGATAATGGGTTGGTTGTTTTATGGTGTAGAGAGCACCTTTTGGCACCGGATAATGAGCTGGTTGTTTTATGGTGTAGAGAGCACCTTTTGGCCCCGATATGGGCTATGTTTTTTGTTGGTATGTTCCACCTTAGGGGCTGCCACCGTTGAACTCTTGAGTAATGACTTTACCACTGCTAATAAGTCACAAATTACGACTATTCATTTCTTTGGTATGTTGGCAGATGTTTGCCTTATTGCTCCTGCAGGTTGTAGCAGGAAATGTTGGTATCTCTAGCACTTGGTGCATCTGATTCTGCCTTGGGCAGTGTATTACTTTTGATGAAATGCTCCATTTCTATTTCTTATATACTTGCTGAGGTATTCTTTCTTTGGAATGCCTCAGGTCCAGGTGATAGCCGATTGAGCGGCTAGTGTTCTTTTAGTGGCGCTTGCTTGTGGCCGCTGAGGTTGATGTTCCTCGTTTTGGCGAGGTAGTTTTTCTTCTTTCTGTACAGACATACACACTCACCAATGGGTTTGTGTCAGATTGTTGACGTCCACTGATGGGTTACTTTTAGTGATGTACTATGAACTGAATACTGCTAGTTTTGCCTTTTTGGCGGTTGTTTACTTGCTTCTGGGAATGTTTTATGCTAGGTTGCACGTTAGATATGTTAAACCCTAAAAGTAATAGTATATGTATCTCATGCATGTCATGATTTTAAACCCTAACACACTATTTCTCGAGTACGTAAAAAGCTACTTTCCATATATTATGCGTCACCTAGAGTCCTGCATTCCATGAGAGGTCCTTTGGGGGTGATTCCACTCATGTAGGATGTCAACTTACCTTAACTATGTATTTTCGCTGCGTATAAAACTATAGTTTTTCATGTGGACTAGCTGGTCCACGGTGCTGAGGGATACGGCCATCAAAATGTAACTGATTTTCTTGCATATGAATTTATGATTTATTCAATGAACTCGAGTTTGGGTTTTGCCTGAGCGTGTGCAGTTATCCCCTGCACGGCGTGGCATCACGACACGTATTTTCTCGTGCTCTGATATTATGTAAATGTGTGAGGAAATGCGGGTTGTGACAGCCAAACTCGGTACGAGGGAAGCTAGCTGACAAAGTCGCAAGGTCGCGACTTGCTCTCTAAGGAAAGGGAATCCAAAGACTCAGCTAGTATCTCGAAAATGAAGCGGGCGAGTATCCTGCCGAGGATTTCCAGTGCCTCACCTCGTACCCCTAGGATCCTATTTATAGGCAAATCCAAGGAGAGGGGGGGGGGGGGTCATATTTATACCCACCCCCTGGCGACTAGGCGACTTCCAGAGGAACTCACATGGGCTGGGCGAGTATCTCGCCTAGTCGCCTACCTGGCGAGTATGCGAGGGGAGCTCGCCTATACTCGTCCAGGCCTTCCGCGATCTTGTATGCTAACTTTGACATCTGTCTTAACTTGTTGATCTTGACTTCTGCTGACTTGGCTGTGATAGGACTCACCCTCTACCTGGTGCGCAACGCGCGCTCACAGTGCGCACGCACTGCCCGCGCACTGCACGCGCACAGTGAGCATGCGCACTGCGCGCTCAGTATGCGCGCGTACGAGCATCCAGGTGCGCGCGCAATATGCGCCACCTGCACTCAGGTACACGCGCGTATAGTACACGAGCACCCAGCTGCACGCGCACGCTCGCCTGCTCGCGTGCCCTGGAGCGCATGCGCCCAACACGTGTGCGGTCAGGGACGCGTGTGCGACTAGGTGCGCGCATCCGCATGACTTGGTCCGCGCACCTCCTTGACCGTGAAGGTGTCAGGCCCCCCCCCTTTTTTGGGCGCGCTGGCGCTTCCTCTCGCCGTCTCTTTTCTCACTCAGAAATCTTTTAACATATTTTTACCTGGGCTCGCCGGGCGCCGCTCTACGATGTTTCTGGCCTTTCGCTCGTCGACGTCATGGTCGATGAGAATGAGGGAAAATCCTTGCTCTCTCGCTCGTACCAACCTCTGAAAACAAAGGATTTGAGGGGCAATTGATGAGAATGAAGTCTCATTTATAGGCCAGGGTGTGCACTTAATCATCTCCCCATGATCCCTCCTATTGTGGAGATCATGGGTTTGACTGGTCAACCCACTCCCCATGATCTTCACCACAATAGGAGAAATCATGGGAGCCTCCCACTCAACAACTACCGCCGCCGCCGGCCACCGCCAGCCGTTGCCTACTGCCGCCGGCATTCGCCGACGCCCGCTGCCAACCGCCTCCGC
>CM077150.1:14439685-14669685 GCA_039583875.1 Platanthera guangdongensis | reverse complement strand
CATTTCTATAACATATGCATTAAAAAGATAAAGCTTAAGAATCGACCGACCACACATTTTAATAAAGTGGGTTGAACAAAAGTTATGGAGAAATTTGAAGAGCTGACTAAAAAGCAATATGATAAAGTCCAACTGAAAAATAAATGAGATCATTTGAAGAAGGAGTGAAAATTATGGACAGAGTTGAAACATGGTGAGACCGGATTGAGTTGGAATGCATCAAGAAAGACTATAGACGCCTCAGACGAGTGGTGGGATGAAAGATTAAAGGTATTCATTTACGAAAGTAAAATTTGTTTTTTTTTTAAAAAAATTAACTAGTTCTGATGTTAAATTTATACATTTTCAGGTTGTTTCGATGGCAAAGAAATTCTTATACTCGGGAATCCAACCAGAGTTGGAGGAGAAACTTGAACATGATGTTCAGTTCTGTTGTTGAGACAGGACATCATACTTGCACACCCAACACCATTAATAAGATCCCAGAGTCCATAGATGAAATAGGAATGTCTGATGGTGATCCTGAAGACATTGAGGCCAGCAGAGTTCCTCCGCCACTTGAGACCACAACTACAGCTGAAGTTGACAAGAAAAGGAATAAAGGGAAAAACAAAGTTATTAGCTTTATCTTAGAAGATTTGGTGGAGTCTTCTAAGACCATTAGTCGATGCATCCAAGAGGCACCAAAAAAATCTTCTTCTGAGTTTAGCATCTGCCGAGCAATAGAAAAATTAGTCATGTACTCGGAAGTGTTGTCTGATGAAGACTTCTATGATTTTGCCATAACATATTTTATGGACAAAAATCATTGAGAGACTTTCTTGTTTTTTCAAAATAACATGAACGTAAAGTGATTGCGTAACCGCTTCATCCATGGGGGGTAGTAGGGTTATCCATTCTAATGTTTTATTTGCGCGTTGTTGTGGACATTATTGTTATAACATCCTTTTAATTTGTTATGTTTGTTTTCTTGTTTGGAGACTACTATGATGTCCTTTTTGTTATGCTTATTCGGTTAAGTTTGATATGTTGTTCTTTTGTGTTATTTTCATTTTAATTTCTGTGATAATAACTATTAGTAATGCATGTTATTAATAGAATATATCTACAGATGATTTTGAAAATTCCACGGAAGAGCAGGAGATTACTAGAAGAAATTATGTGATTGTCCGTCATCTGAATGTGGTAGCAACAATATCTTTAGTATCCGAATATTCCTCCATGTTACACCTTCAAGTACCGCGCATGACTTCAAAACAAACAGGTGATAAATGGGTTGATGAGCTTCTTCTCGGGCCACGAGTGAGATTTCACGACTCTTTCATAATGAGTCAAGAAATATTTATGGATTTACTGCATTCTTTGGACGAGAAGTGTGGATTTCAGGGAACAGGAAGGACTCCATCCAGAGAAATCCTAGCATTGACGATATACATATTATCACATAATGAATTAATGAGAAAAATAATTGAGCTCTTTCAACATTCAATCGAGACAGCTAACAGTTTTTTTCTCGAGCTCTCCGTGCTTTGTTATAGTTAGCGAAAGAAGTGATTCAGCCATCCGATAGGTCTTTCAATAGCACTCCGCTAGAGATTCTGTATGACAGATGTTACATGTCATTTTTTAAAGATTGCATTAGAGCAATAAATGAGACACATATTGGCGCGTGCATTCCAGTTGGAAATCAAGTACCCTATATTGGGAGAGGTGACTGTCCAACTCAAAATGTCATGGCTGCTTGTGATTTTAACATGTGTTTCACTTTCGTTATGGCGGGTTGGGAGGGATCAACGCACGATGACAGCATTTTCAATTTTGCCATAAGTGATCTCTGTTATAACTTCTTGCATCCACCTTTAGGTAACTATTTAAATTTTTGTTTATTTATTACCATACAAATAAATTATGGTTAAATGAATTATAATAATTTACAGAAAAATATTATTTGGTAGATTCTGGTTATCCTCTACGAAGAGGATACTTAAAACCGTATCAAGATACACGATATCATCTACCAGACTTTGCTCGTGGTGGTCGTCGAGCAGAAGAACGTCGAGAGATATTCAATTATGCACACTCATCGCTTAAAAGTATGATAGAACGATCATTCGGGGTTTGGAAGAAGAAGCGGGTCATACTGCGGGACATGCCAAGATATCGCTTTGACAAACAAGTAGCTATTGTGCTCGCTACAACGACTTTACATAATTTCATTCGCCGTCACCATTCGCGTGTGGATATTGATTTTAGTGAGTGCAAACAAATGAGTCGTGATCATGGGATGACCTCACAAGGGCGGTAAGAAGTATGCACTGACATTGCAGGTGGTGTAGAGGAGATGATCGCGCTACGTAATATCATAACAGATTAGTTGTATGAAGCTAAAACATAAGACAAAAAGGCGGGTGTTGATTCTAAAAAATCTCTGAATCGAACATTTTTTTAGTGGGGGTGTTATTTTTTTAAAAAATTGTTTTTTTCCAAATATTTAATGGTTGGTAATTAAAAAATGTGGAAAAAAATTTCACTCAAAACTCTGTTTTGTTTCCAAACAACATTTTGAAAACTTCATCTTCAAACTCTATTTCACCTAAACAAATTTTTAACAAAACTTCAATTTTCAGGATCAGCATTTTTTCTATCAACAGCTTTTCATCAGCAGCTTACCATTAACAACAGCCCAAGCAAACAAAGCCTAAGAGGAAAACAAAGAGGTTAGACTATTTGACAGAGATGGTAATCAACTTGGAACTGAGAAAAAATCCCAAGAATAAGAAGAAAAGGGGAATATGATGTATTTTACAATTTTATAGAATATCCTATAAATTTAAAACAATGCAATTTAATAAATAGAAATGATCATTATGCATGATAATGGATGCTAATTTATTTAATTATTAGCAAAATTAATATTTTTCTTGTAATTGAATTCATTCTTCACCACCTTCACCCTATGACTTGTTTCCCTTACTGTTGGTCATGGGGCTTTGAGAGGGGTGAGAGAAACAGTAAAATTGTTTGGAAGAAGTTGTTAAACTTAAGCGATTTTTAATCGTAACTCAGTTTTGACTACTCACACTCTTTTGTTAATCGCAATCCGAAAATGTAATCGCACACCGAAATTTTTCTTGCCGCACCCCAATATTTTTCTTGCCACACCCGAAAATATCCCCTAGTGATGTGCGTGAGACAGCTAATAGAGTAGTGTTTGGTGATGATTTCTCTCAGGTATTATACTTTTAGAGTATCCAAAAATATCCGCGTAAGGCTGATATCGATTCGAGTTCAGCCCCCCTATTGGAGGTGATTGCTCTCTTGTTCAACGGTTTATCAGCAGATTTCACGCATCTCCTCTCCAACCAAGGTAAAACTTTCCTCTTCTCCCGTGTTTCACTGCATTTCTGGTTTGGGTTGTTCCCCAATCTCTCATTACCTTTGATCGGCCTTTTGTGCTGTAATAATTGGATAAAATGTTTCAGTTAATTCTATAATGTTAAAAGTCTACTTGATTCCTCCACTCAGTTTTTCTAGAACGAAATACCCTCTGATATATTTTCTCCATTTTTAGGTTAGGGTAGCTGAAAGAATCACTGTTAACCAGATAGGAAGGTGGCGCGAGGAAGATGCAACATGTGGGAGCATCGGTGCTAGTAGGGGAGATGGGAGCGGCTCGACGAAGAGGGGGACACGGGCGCCGACGGAAGGAGCACGCTGGAAGGAGCGCCGACCTATTAACCGAAGAGGAAGATGGCGCGAGGAAGATGCTGGAAGCGGGAGCAGCTCGGAGAAGAGGAAGACGGGGTGCGGCTTCCGCGAAATGGGGGAGATGGGGTGCGAGTAAAGTTTTAGAATTAAAGTTTTTTAAAACAAAATGAGGTGCGGATAGCCATGTGAGGGGTGTGATTAACAATCACCTAAACTTATTTGACAAAATCTATGCGGCATGCAGTACAATTTTCTGTACTAAATTAAGAAAATTACAACAAAAAACATGCTTGCCTCTCAATTTGACCATCTACTTGACTTAGTCTTTATTTCTCTCAACTGTAGCAATTGAAGAAGCGATAATAGGAAAGAGTGATTGAAAAAATCAGCTGTTTTGCATAGTGATGACAAAATTGATGAAATTATTTGAAAAAATAACGTTTTGCTGCTTCAAATAGAGAAATCAGTTTGAAAAAAAACAACTATGCAATGTGAAATACAATTTTTAAAACTAAAGCAAAAAAATTACAACAAAAAAACATGCCAATCTCACAATTTGCACATTTGTAAGACTTAACATACACAACAATCCAACAATTACCCATAACATTACTAATAATGTTCATAACATAAGCAAGCTATATTTTCTAAACTGCGGCGTTGCGGGACTAAACTTTGAGAGATTGTTAGCACCAGGCTCCGTTCCGAAATATAGAAGCGGGTGGTGCGACGCTTTGCCGCATGGAGGAATCAACGTGCATGATCAAAGTGGAAGAATCAATGTCCACTTATTGTTTTTGGGTGCTGTTATGTTCAGACTAATTTTGATCATATGCAAATCAAGTTAAGTGCAAATAAAACTACAAAATCATAGACTTAAGAACCAGTAAAGCGTCATTTGCACATAGCTGTTTTGACCATTTTTTGAAAGCACAACTTGCACATAGTCAAAACTAATTTGTACGGCTTAGTTGCTCTGATGAATTTGGTCAAAAGCACCATTATCATAGAATTGTATGTTTGGCAAGACAAATGTTACGACCGCTATCAAGAAAATAAATTAGTTTTGAGCATAAGATGCATGAATTTATTAGGTGAGGTTGGACGTTCACGAACGATAGTTCATGATCACTGCATTCACCACCGCTCCAAACGAAGCCAAAATTTACTTGTTTTTTGCGGCGTGTTACCTGGTCCTAATAACTCCACCTAAAATTTTCTAGTATAAATTTTAGCTACGTTGAGCGTACCCAAGGATGATATGCTCTCCCAGAAATTTTGGCATGAAATTTTTTTTAAGCTTTTAAATTACAAAATATTGATTTTTGTATTTTTTATGTTCATTTTAAGCATTGTTTTTTTTTGAACTACTTTAATATAAATTGAAAATACAGTTGAATTAAGACCATAATTGCATTTAGGCCTGTAAATCAAATCAACCGAACCGCAAAATCGAACCGAACCAAACCATTTGGTTCGGCTTCAGCAGGCCGCGGTTCAGTTACAGTTTTGATTTTAGAAAAACCATACAGTTTGGTTCGGTTTATGATTTTGTGTGGCAAACCGAACCGAGTCGAACTAAGCTGAACTGTTGTATATAAAAACATTTAATTTATTAATTAAATTTCATTAAACTATATGATTGAACATACAACAAATATTTCTATTATATATTTTAAGTTTTTTGTTTTTTGTTTTGATTAAACATCTAAATTATCATTGATCTCTAGTCTAGATATTTCTTTAATCTAGATTTTTTTCCAAACAAATAATGTTGATGAATATTTCATTTTCCATTCATTTGATTTTAGAGTACTGAAATGATTAGGTGATAGGAATTGTGTTCAGACAACACTATCATGTTGGATGGTTGAGCCTCATTCATTACACCATTCCTGATCTCTATTTATAAATTTTTAGCCTTTATCACATTATTTAAGAGAATTGATATTATCAGTCCTTAAATGAATATTCACAGTCCACTTATATTCACAGTCCATAAATTATAATCGTAGTCCAAAATGAAAATCGCAATCCAAAAAAAATTCTTTAGTAGAATTAAATAAAAAAAATCCAAGTATACAAAAATAAAATCTCAAACAACAAAAATTTTAAAATGAGCAAAATTATTGATTTAGCGCCCTCGTTGCGATCATCTGCGAGAAGAAACAAACACAAAAACAACATGTAAATGTTTATGTTCCAAGCAAAAACAGTTTTGATTTTACTTCCTCATAAAGAATTTCTCACCATCCATCTCCATGGATTGAAGCTCAGCGGCTCTGGATATAAGCAATGAGAGAGTTCCTAAAACAAGCGGAAATACTTCAGCTTTGAGGGCATCAGAAATAGGGCCAGTTTCAATTCCTGCAATCTGCTTCAGAGAAGAATACAGAGCCACCCGATAACAAAAAGTTCATAATATTAGTGCTAATGCAGGCCAAAACACTGATCCTCGCAACTTATCTGTGCCAGGGCCAGTTTTCTCATTTGCTGTTCTGCCAAAGACAATGGAATGGTCTAGTCTTCACCAACCTCTTTGATTTTCTCCTGAATATCAATAACTTCATCACTCCAATTGCTGAGATGCGAGCTCATGAACTCGTCGACTTTAGGAAGAAGATGATCCCTTACCATTGGAGGACTGATGAGCCCGAGCATGGAATTCCTCATAGTTTTGTGAAGAGAACCAGTGACAGCAGCAATATTGCACTCTCCTAATATGTCTAACATGGATTGCGGGTAACCGAGAACAAGTCCAAAATCACCGGGGAAGAAGAGAACCAGTGACAGCCGCCGTTCGGGGAAGAAGAGGAAGTCGTCGGCTTTTTTGAAGCAGGGGAGACGATGTCCGACGCGAAGAGAAGTCAGCATTTTTGTAGTAGGGGCGACAGTGTCCAGGTGCAAAGAGGAGGAGCCACTGTTCGGGGAGGGCAAAATCGATTGAGGAGGCGGCGTCCGGAGCGAACAGGTGTCGGCGAGGTTGGGATCGCGAAGGAGACGACGTCAGGGGTGGGCAACAGTTAAACCTAACATGTGGTGCAAGCTAAATAATAAGGGGTTTTATAAGCAGGATTTTCCATTTCATTTTGTACTGCGAATATCCACCGTTACATATATACACGGGCGTTTCTAAAATTCTATCGGTTTTGTAAACCCTTGGTAAAAGCCTCGGCTTTCCAACCCTCGGCTTTCCGCACATTGTTTCCGCCAAGTGATCTTCCACTCTACTACGACTGCCATGAATGGCGGCGATCCGCCCGGCGATCTGCCGTTCCTCCGCCCCGGCCCTTATCTCGGAGAGATCTCCGCCCTCTCCGTTGTACATTTTCGTTCCCAAATCTCTCCCACTCCCCTCCTTCTGACTGGTAATCTCACCCTCCCTCTCGTTCGTCCCATCCCCGCAAGCCACCTAAATCCCCTTAATCGTCTTACATGCAGGAACTGGGTCGGAGCTCCTTGTCTACAACCTCGATACAGCGACTCTCCTGCACTCCTTCCATGTCTTCAACGGCGTCCGCATCCACGGCATCGCCGTCCGATCATCTGCCGATCCAATGATTGCGGTATTCGGGGAGAAGAATGTCAAGCTGTTCTACCTTCGTGCGGACGCCGAGTCCCTGCAGGTACGGCTTGAGTTCGTAAACCAGTTACCCCGCTTTGAACACTGGGTTATGGACGCAAAGTTCTTGAATGACGACGGTTATCTTGCCTTGGGGCTTAGTGATAACTCGGTGGCTTTTTGGGATGTCGCCGGATTAACTATGATGGGGAGGTTGAAGTCTGCAGGTTGTTTACTGCATAAAGTTGCGAGTATAAGTTCTGGATTTTTTTCTTAGTTTGGTTTCTTGATGCTGATTTCGTTGATTCTTACAGAGAGGTGTTTGTTGTACTCGATGAGAATTTGGGGTGAGAGTTTGGATACGCTCAGGTTGGCCTCAGGCACAATCTACAATGAGGTTTGCTTTACCTTTCTGGTTCTTTTTTAAATTCTTCAGTGTTGATTTTAGTATTGCGACAAAGGATCCATATAGCCGCCCCACATTATGGTGGGATAATGGTTTGTGTGTTGTTGTTGGTTTTATTATTGCTTTTTGCTCCTAGAAAGTCAAATGTTATATACCATATATCTGCTTGGTTGGTGTGATCATCGTTACCAAAGGCATAATGGGTAATTAGTTTATTGGTGTGCATATTTAATTTCACGTATTTCTATTACCATAATTTCCCTAGGAGTTCATTTGGATGCAAGGAATTGACTTTCAGGAATTAACTTCCAATTCGATACCAATACATGCATGAGTTGACATTTGGCTGAACTTCAATTTTGTTGTTCGGCTATAGGTTGAAATTTAATTAGTAGAATTAGAATTAATCAGTCGTGCTGTTTGGCTACATGATGGAATTGATTTTTAGGATTAGGGAAAGGCAAGAGAAAGAGTTGAAATATGAAGTTTTTGGAGTAAAAAATTTGGAACAAAAGAGGAGGGGGAGAAGAAGTAGTAGGTTAAGTGGAAGAAGGGGTTGACGAAGCGGGCGGAAAAAAAAAATTGATGTAAAAGAATCAGGAAAAGAGGAGGAAAAAAATATTAAGATGGGGAAGATGGTAAAAAATCAAAATTCTTGTGAGCAAAAAGATCCAAAAAAGTGAAGAAGAAAGAGCAAAGAAGTGGAAGAGGAAGAGAAAGAAGAAGTAGACGAGGAAGATGAATGAGTAGAAAAGGAAAAGGAAGAAGTAGAGGATTATGTAGCACGGGGACGAAAACGGAATACGAGATACGATACGAAACAGATACGAAAAACGTGATTTTTAAAAAAATTAGGATACAAGAAACGTTTTTAATTATTTTTAATTATCTTAATATAAGTAGTAATTAATATAAGAATAAGACAACTAACAAACTATTTGTACATATCTTGAATTGTAACGAAAAAAATTAATAAGACTATATTATATATCATTAACAATTAATATAATGTTATAAATAACATTCAAGAAAACAAACAGCATAAAGAACAATCTATCACATACCCACATCAATACATCATTACATCAATTGAGAGTATTGTTTTGTTACATTCACATGCAAAATATCAAGTATAAAATAGATCAACTGTTGAGTGAAAAATCCTAGCTACACGTATTTGTTACTACTATAAGTGCTACATAGTTCACATCAGATTAACATGGTGCCAACATTAAGAACTCAAGTTTTGTGGAAGGAAAGCCACCAAGGGCAAGGGGAAAATCTCATCTTCATTACTTGTTTGAGTTGGAGTTGTTGGGGGATTATCAATTGATGCGGCACAGACGTCACACCGGGGCCCACCTGGAGTCAGCAGCAGACGGCTTTCATCAGGGTTGCGGCCCGTACACCCCAACCAGCTCTCCGCCATGGAATCACCACCATGCGACAGGTTGTTGAGGCCGGAGCTCGATCCCCAGACCTCCTAGATAAGAGGCCTTCATCAGCGCTCTCATCACCAACTGAGTCACGGATCAGTTGGTGATAAGAGCGCTGATGAAGGCCTCTTATCTAGGAGGTCTGGGGATCGAGCATCGGCCTCAACAACCTGCCGCATGGTGGTGATTCCATGACAGAGAGCTAGTTGGGGTGTACGGGCCGCGACCCTGATGAAAGCCGCCTGGTGCTGACTCCAGGTGGGCCCCCTGGTGGGACTCCAAGGTGGCGGGCAGGTGTGACGCCTGTGTCGCATCATAAAAGTGCACTTTTATGATGCAGGACGGACGTCACACCCGCCCGCCACCCTGGAGTCCCACCAGGGGGCCCACCATGGCGTCGCACCATGGCGGCTTTATCAGGCCCGCGTGCCGTACACCGCAACCCATCCTCGGCCCCACAACAGAGCCGATAGGTTGTTGAGGCCAGAGCTCGATCCCCCGACCTCCTTGATTAAGAGCTTTCCTGCAAGCTCCCATCACCAACTGATCCGCGGCTCAGTTGGTGATGGGAGCTTGCAGGAAAGCTCTTTATCAAGGAGGTCGGGGGATCGAGCCCTGGCCTCAACAACCTATCGTCTCTGTTGTGGGGCCGGGGATGAGTTGTGGTGTCCGTCACGCGGGCCTGATAAAGCCGCCATGGTGCGACGCCATGGTGGGCCCCCTGGTGGGACTCCAGGGTGGCAGGCGTGTGTGACGTCCGTCCTGCATCATCAATGTAAATACCATAAGCAAAATTAGATTACTTAGTAACATGTAGAGAATACATATGTAGCCGTACTTAGCAATGCTTTTAGGCATATATTGGATATTAATATGATGCAGAAAGAAGAACCAGGAGAAGAAGAAGAAGGAGGAGAAGAAGGAGAAGCAGGAAAAGAAGAAGAAGGAGGAGGAGAAGCAGGAGAAGAAGAAGAAGAAGGAGGAGAAGAAGAAGCAGAAGGAGAAGGAGGAGGAGAAGGAGGAGGAGGAGGAGAAGAAGGAAAAGAAGAAGAATAATAAGAAGAAGGAGAAGCAGGAGAAGAAGAAGCAGGAGAAGAACAAGCAGCAGGAGGAGAAGAAGAAGAAGAAGAAGCAGGAGAAGGAGAAGGAGAAGGAGAAGGAGAAGGAGAAGGAGAAGGAGAAGGAGGAGGAGGAGAAGAAGTAGGAGGAGACGCGTTTCCGCGCATATTGATGTCCTGCATATTTTTTAAAAAATGTGTTTTCTGGAGTTTCGGAAACGCGTTTCCGCGTGTTTCCGGGCGTTTCCCTTATCCGGTACGCGTTCGAGTCGATACGTAGACCATTTTTAAGTATCCGTGCTTTGTAGGTAGAGGACACATACATGTGAACTTGAGTTCACCGAGGATGTGCGGACGACTTCGGTGTGAAGGGTGAACGCGAGGGGGACGGGCGTTGAAACAAAAACCAAATTATCTACCTGATGAGTTAAGAAATGGGGGTGGGGTGGGGTTGGGAGATGGTTTTAGGCTAACTATTGGACTTGATTCCAATTTTGGGTTAATTTCATCCAACTGAACACCCCATTTTCTTTACTTAGTCCTAAAGCCAAAGCCAGAAAGCTAATTTTGTCCAACTGAACTGAGCCTAGAGGATTTATTTGTTTTTTGTATTACCTTAGCCATATAAGGCTTATAGTAAGTTTGAAGTAAATTTTGATGTGTGAAGTCATTGTGAGTTGCCTCCAATATTTTATTCTATGTTTATCCTTTTTGTAGTGTGGCCTCTATCAAGAGGTATTAGAGGCATGCTCCTTACATAATTGTCAGTAGCTTGATCATGGAATGAATCCTCGTTTGATCATTAGGAACTTCATTACATGGGAAAAGACCATCGTTGCTGACGATCTTTCGAGTTGCCAACTTACTAATGAGACTTTTTTGTTCAATCTGTTCGACAACACTTCTTCCATTCTTCATAATATTTTTAGTCACTCTCTATGTTTGACTGACTTCTCCCCTATTGTTGAGGCTCTATTATCTCCTTCATCACTTGACAACACGAGTTGTCGTTGCCGCTTCTCAATAAAGGTTCATGTACCGGCATTTTCATCTCTTCTCCCTCAACTAAAGTTATCTCTCTTTATATTTGTCGACGAAAGCTTTTTCCCTCAATGAAGCTACTTCACAACTCAACGATATCTACTACATGTGCATCGTCTTCTCTCTTTGATGCATGCTACATAATCCCTCTCCACTGTCTATCTCAATGCCATTTGCATCTTCCGTCTGCAGCGTGCCCCAAGCGACATATTTCCATCTTGCACTCTTGCAGGGACATTCCAGACTTCAATGTTCATTGCATGAGTCAGTATCGCTCTACTTGACATCAATCATGAAGCCAACCGCTGTCTTCAAGTATTTGGAATCCATGTTGTAAGGGACATGCTATAAATCTTTGAGTTACTATGGTTGGTGGTTGATGGAAGCTACGACAAGGAAACAAAAATGTTGAACCTCCTAATGAGAGACCTTCGTGACAACGAGATTAAAGAGCTGGCAAGGAAGATAGGAGCTCTAGAAGCATGTTCGGAAGGATTGCACACAGAATACAATGATGAGCATAGATCAAAATCTTCTTACAAAAATATTTTCCAAGAAAGAGCTAGTCCGTGGGATCCTCCACCTTGGATTGACATATGAAGTGATGTATACATTAAAGTCGATCTACTTGAGCATAAGTGCAAGAGTTCATATTTTACTTGAGCATAGTCAAACACATGTTTGAGTAAAAAGATGTACTTGAAGACAGGGATGAAACTCATCACTCTTAAATTTGAAGGACGAATATCAGCTTGGTGGTGACAACTGAAGAAAACCCACGTGCGAGAGGTACACCTAAGATCACATGCTGAAAACAAATAAAAATAATTGATGTTACAGTTCTTGCCAACATGTCTAGAACCTTCAACATGAGAAGATACCTGTTGATGAGTACACACATGATTTCTATCCACCACTTTCTCAAAATGATTTGTTGGAGACATGGGAGCAAGATTTTAGTATATTACTCGATACTAAGGAGGCTCGTGTCAGTACATATGGGACAATTAGTTTATTTTCATTATGTTGCATCTTTAAGGTCTATCAATGAACTATTCCATCATAGAAACAAATGAGCTGAAGACCAAGCAGCACTTGCGAGCCGATCAATTTCAGGAGATGAAGTAATTTAGTTGTTCGACGAGTTCCTGCATCAAACCTAGCAAACTGTCCTACAAACACATGGCCAAGCTAGATACCACATGGGGGTAGTTCTACAATTCATTGTTACAAGTGTGGGGAAATTGATCATGCTGCCACTGAGTGTCGAAAAGACAATTTCCTCATGAGAAAGCATCTGTTGATGGAAATCAGCGAGTCTCTCTGTATATTATAATACCCAAATGCAACTTATAATGATGAAGATGAGGATGATGATGATGTATTACATGGAGTTGTTTTCCTGGTTGTTAGGAAAACTATTCTTACCCTTAATATGAAGATGGAGAAGATTGGTTGAGAACCAACTTCGTTCACATTAGTTGTGCATTTAACGATAAAGTTTGTGAGGTGATTGCTGTTAGTGGGAGCTGCAAGAATGTTATGTCTTCGGAGTTCATTACCAAGTTGAATTTGTCGACTGAAAAGCATACGCAAGTACACAACCCTACTAGCTATGAAACATTGGTATAGGTACGAGTACCGGGTATGATACGTATCTGGTACGTTGGTACATGAAAATAAAAAAGTAATGATGCTTGTACGTTTGGGATACGTCACAATTAAAATTGTCTTATATAAATACGCATGCAATATGCACTTGTATATACATGCACATATACATGCACTATACATGTATAGACATGTTCATATACATGTATAGACATGTTCATATACATGTATAGACATGTTCATATACATGTATAGACATGTTCATATACATGTTCATATACATGTATTGTTGCGTTCCGAGGTGAGGGGGCGGTGGGCGGCGGTCTGAATCGAGAAGAGGGAGAGTAAGGTTCTATTTGTTTGGGCGTTTCGTTTCTCCGTTTTGGGCAAACGCCGCCGGAAGGAGGGTAAACAGATGAACCTCCGACGACGTTTGCTCCGTTTCCACCCGCCCGCCCGCCTTGAGAAACACCAAAAAAAGCTCCGTTTGGAGCAGCCACCTCCCCCCTCCGATTCGAACTCTCCGTTTCCACCCGCCGAAACGATCTGCCACCGCCGAACCAAATGGAGCCTAAGAGAAGGAGGGTAGAGAGAGAGGGGTCAGGGTTAGAGATTTAGAGGAAGAGGGAAACATTCATTCATCCGAGATACCGAATACAAGGTTCACGCGCCCTCTTATAGAGGCAAGGGCGAATACAAAAGGAAAACTGAAATTAGGGAAAACAACAAATTACTAAAAGTGCGATAGCCAAACATAGAACATAATAATTATTAATTATCCTCCGCGGTCTCGGTGGGTCCCTGTGATATACACGTCCGATGCGTGTAGACTTGCCATTTGGGCTCGTCGTCGTGGAGACCCGTAACAATGTCGTCATTTGGAAAATGTGTCTTGTACTCAAAGCAGTAATCGGCGAATTGGCGGTGAAAGTCATCCCGGGGAAGCCACGTCGCTTCTGAGTCGGGGAGACCGGTCCAAGCTACAAGAACCTCTTCAGATGTATGGTTCCCCGGAATGCGGCATCGGCGATCGAGGATCGAGGCGGGATAGCAGGGCGCCTCTCCTGAAAGGTCGAGATCGGCCAGAAAGTGATCCGTGGTGGCGTGCTCGCCCACCACTCGTCGTAGCTGCGAGACATGAAGACTAGGTGGATGCGGCTCCCGCTTGGGAGGCGAAGGCGGTAAGCAACTTCCCCGATGCGGGCGAGGACCTCAAATGGCCCGAAGAAACGTGGGGCCAATTTTGGGCATGGTCGGCGGGCCACCAAAAGCTGACGGTAGGGGTGGAGCTTCACGAAGACCTTTTCTCCTACTTCGAAGGTGAGATCCTGACGTTTCCTGTTGGCGAATGAGGCTATCTTCTGTTGGGCCCGTTGGAGGTGATGCTTCAGATGATCCAGAATAGTGTCCCTGTCGCAAAGAGCGATGGCCAGGCTTTCCGCCTGACATTCCCCTGGTAGGTGGCGGACGATGGACGGAGGAGGCCGACCGTAGACGATCTCAAATGGAGTAGTGCCGACCGCTTGATGGTGGGCGGTGTTATATGAGTACTCGACCCACCCGAGCCGCTTGGCCCAGTTACGCGACTGCTCCCCCACGAAGCAGCAAAGGTAAGTCTCCAAGCACCGGTTGAGGACCTCTGACTGGCCGTCGGTCTGAGGATGATATGCTGTGCTCATGCATAGTCGGGCCCCCGGGAGGCGGAATTAGGGCTGTTCACGAACCGAATCAAATCAAATATCTCTTCAATCGAATCCAAATTTCACATATAATGCAAAGATTCAGATTCAGATTCAGATTCGTTCGAATATTCAGATACAGATTCGAATTCGATATGAAATGTTAGATTCGAATTCGGGTTCAAATTAAGATTCGAATTCAGATTCAAACACAGATTCAAATTCGAATTTGAATTTTTCTATTAGGAATAATTAAATATATAAATTTTTTAAATATATATAATTTTATTTAAGTAATTTTACTATTCGCGAACTATTCGCGAATACTTCAAATAGGGATAAACTTATTCGGATTCAGATTCAAAAATTATTCGAATTCAAATTCGAAAATTACGAATATTTATCGAATCTTTACGAATCGAATCTCGAATTATTCACGAAATATACTATTTGTTAACAGCCCTAGGCGGAACAATGTCGTCCAGAAGATACTCAGGAATAGCGGGTCTCGGTCGCTGACGATCGATCGAGGGAACCCGTGGAGGCGCACGACCCCCTGGATGAAGCTGTCGGCGACGGTGGCTGTCGTGTATGGATGGCGGCGGGGAATGAAATGGGCGTACTTCGAGAGACAATCCACTACGACCAGGATGCGTCATTACCCTTAGAGCGGGGCAGTCGTGTGTTGAAGTCCTTGGCGATGTCGTCCCACACGTGTTCCGGGATCGGAAGGGGCTGAAGTAGACCCCCCAGAAAAACGGCTTCGTACTTGGCCTTCTGGAAGATGAGGCAAGCAGCGACGAAGGCTTTAACCTGTCAGAACATGTGCGACCAGTAGAGAGAGGCTGCTAGCCGTCGGTATGTACGGTAGGCACCGGCGTGTCCCCCCGTCGGAGAGTCATGAAACTCGGCCAATAATCGGGGAATGTTGGGGGAGGAGGGGACGCGTACCAGGCGTCCCTTGAAGAGTAGGCGGCCGTCCCCCACGGAGTACGGTGGGTGGGCTGTGGCGTTCGCTAGGAGTGCTGTCCGGATCCCGTTGAGCGCCGTGTCCGCTTCCACTTCCCGTTGTAGGGTGTCCGCATCTTCCCAGATCGGTCGGGAGATGGCTGCAAGTATGGGGCTACGGGAGAGAGCGTCGGCCGCGCGGTTCGCCTTCCCCGGCCAGAACTCGATGCTGAAGTCGTAGCCCAGCAGCTTGGCCACCCATACCTACTGGGTGGGTGTAGCAATCTTCTGCTGCAGGAGATAGTGGAGGCTGTGGTGGTCGGTGCAAACCACGAATCGTCGACCCCGGAGGTTGGGCCGCCAATGTTGAGCTCGTTCTCGCCCAAGGCGTCGCATTCCATTCCACGAGGAAGGGTTGGGAGAAATCCGGCATAGCTAACACCAGGGCGCGAACCAGAGCCTGCTGGAGGGCAATAAAAGCGGCGGAGGCCGCTGCCCACCACTCGAAAGGGCCTTCGACCGACTTCTTCAAGAGCTGGGTGATGGGCCTGACAATCGTGTCGTAGCCCTGGATGAACCTCAGGCAGTATCCTGTCAGGCCCAGGAATCCGCCAACCTCTCGGAGAGACGATGAGTTTGGCCACTGGAGGACCGCCTCGATCTTGTCACCATCCATCGCGACTCCTGTAGCGGAAATGGTGTGTCCCAAGTAGCACACCTGCGAGGCCCCAAAGGAGCACTTGGTTGGGTGGAGCTTGAGTTGGTGGTGCCGGAGAGTAGCCAACGTCTGACGGACGGTCTGAATCGGGAAGAGGGAGAGTAAGGCTCTATTTGTTTGGGCGTTTCGTTTCTCCGTTTTGGGCAAACGCCGCCAGAAGGAGGGTAAACAGATGAACCTCCGACGGCGTTTGCTCCGTTTCCACCCGCCCGCCCGCCTTGAGAAACGCCAAAAAAAGCTCCGTTTGGAGCAGCCACCTCCCCCCTCCGATTCGAACTCTCCGTTTCCACCCGCCGAAACGATCTGCCACCGCCGAACCAAATGGAGCCTAAGAGAAGGAGGGTAGAGAGAGAGGGGTCAGGGTTAGAGATTTAGAGGAAGAGGGAAAACATTCATTCATCCGAGATACCGAATACAAGGTTCACGCGCCCTCTTATAGAGGCAAGGGCGAATACAAAAGGAAAACTGAAATTATGGGAAACAACAAATTACTAAAAGTGCGATAGCCAAACATAGAACATAATAATTATTAATTATCCTCCGCGGTCTCGGTGGGTCCCTGTGATATACACGTCCGATGCGTGTAGACTTGCCATTTGGGCTCGTCGTCGTGGAGACCCGTGACAATGTCGTCATTTGGAAAATGTGTCTTGTCCTCAAAGCAGTAATCGGCGAATTGGCGGCGAAAGTCATCCCGGGGAAGCCACGTCGCTTCTGAGTCGGGGAGACCGGTCCAAGCTACGAGAACCTCTTCAGATACAGAATCCCAACTAGTCGGACTATCCCCAACGAGGCAGCAGAGAAATGTTCCAAGACTACGGTTAACCACTTCGGTTTGCCCATCCGTCTGCGGGTGGTAGGCGGAAGAAAATTTCAGGGTCGTACCTGTCTTCTTCCATAAGGTCTTCCAGAAATAGCTTATGAATCGTACGTCACGATCTGAGATTATGGAAGTGGGGAGACCATGATACTTAAACACTTCTCTAAAGAATAAAGCCGCCACGTGGGAGGCGTCAACGGTCTTTCGGGAAGGAATGAAATGTGCCATCTTAGAGAAACGATCTACTACAACAAAAATGGAATCGAGCTTCCTCAGAGTGCGAGGAAGCCCGAGAATGAAGTTCATACTTATATTAGACCAGGGCCTCTCACGGACGGGTAGTGGATTGTATAGTCCCGTGGGTTGGCGAGTCCCCTTTGCGGTCTGGCAGACTCGACAATGTCTCACAACTTTAGTAACGTCTTTCTTCAGGCCGGGCCAGAAGAAGCGATCATCAACCAATCCAATTGTCTTATCTTGACCGAAATGACCCTCGACTCCGGCTGCGTGAAACTCCCAAATATGGAAATCTTGGAGGGAGGTTTGAGGTACGCATATGCGTGAACCCATAAATAAATACCCGTCAGAAATCGAATATCCCTCTCGAGAATCGGGAGGGTCCCTCGAAAGTGCCGTGTAGATGTCTCCAAAATCAGGGCACTCTGGATAAGCGTGAATCATCTGCTCGAATCCCACAACTCAGGTGCTCATGGTATGGAGAATGCTGACTCGGCGACTTAAGGCGTCTGCCGGTTTGTTCTCAACATTCGCTCGGTGCTTAAGAACACGGTGAAACTCCTGCATATATTCCACCCATTTGGCGTGCCGGTGACTCAATTTCTTCTGGGAGTCGAGGTACCTCAGTGCCTGATGGTCTGAATATAAAATAAACTCCTTGTGCAGGAGATAATATCGCCAATAACGCAATGTATGCACAATGGCATCGAACTCCCGATCATAATTTGAATATTTTCGTCAGATCTCGTTCAACTTTTCGCTAAAATAGGTCACTGGGTGACCTTCCTGGCTAAGGACTGCGCCGATACCAACTCCCGACGTATCACATGCTACCTCAAAGGGTTTGGAGAAATCTGGTACACGTAAAACATGAGCTGTAGACAGTCTCTCCTTGATCTTCTCGAAGGCTCGAGTAGCAGCATTCGTCCAAACGAAATCGCCCTTACGGAGACAGCTCGTAATGAGAGCCATGATCGAATTGAAGGCACGAACAAACTGTTGTGGGCCGGAGGCCTGGGAGCTGCTCCAGTGGATCCATAGTCCCGCTCTTTCTGGCCGGCGCCATAACAAGGGTCCGCGGAAGGCCCATACGCACCCCAGCCCATCTCCGCACGTGTTCTCGGTGCGACTGGATGTTGAGGCGGGGACTTGATTCTGCGACCTCCTTGATATAAGCTATTAACGCTAGCTCACATCACCAAATGATCCACGCTTCCCGTTTCGCGCTAGGCCCCTCACACACGTCCTGAGTCAAGAGACTTGACTCAGGCTCGGGGTGCATTGGCCGAAGGGTTAGGGTTGAGTGATACCCAATGAATCGGAGGGGAACGACCTAAGAGAAATTGACCATGGGAAATTCGTCGGATATCATCAAGGATATCCGACGAATTCGTCGAGTTTGATCACTATTCGTCGAGTATCGCCGATTGATACTCGACGCACTCAATGCCGGGATTTGGAGAAAATGGTTAAGGAAATTCGTCGGATATCATTGTTGATATCCTACGAATTCGTCGAATATCACTCAAGCAATTTGGCGAGAGCAGCGGGAATTCGCCGAGTTTGATCACTATTCGTCGAGTATCGCTGGTTGATACTCGACGCACTCAACGCCGGGATTTGGAGAAAATGGTTAAGGAAATTCGTCGGATATCATTGTAAATATCCGACGAATTCGTCGAATATCACTTAGGCAATTCGGCGAGAGCAGCGGGAATTCGTCGAGTATACCCGGATTGATTCAACGATTCGTCGAGTATGGAAGTTGTTTCTCGTCGAATTTAACTTGCGCGAT
This sequence comes from Platanthera guangdongensis, assembly GCA_039583875.1. NCBI lineage: Eukaryota > Viridiplantae > Streptophyta > Magnoliopsida > Asparagales > Orchidaceae > Platanthera > Platanthera guangdongensis. The sequence goes on along the minus strand of CM077150.1, from coordinate 14,650,666 downwards.
TTTCGGTTCTGGCAGAATCGCTGTTTTGTACAGGCGGGCTGAACCGGATTCGGGATGCGTGCGGCCAGACTACCTTGGACCGGTCCTTTCAATAAGACCTAATATGGGCGGTCCAATGAGGCGATGACACGTGGCAAGTGAACTTAATCTAATATACTGATATAAAAAGGAGTAAACCAAAACCATAGCCGTCTCTTACGATTTTGCCGATACCTCTTCTGTGCGAAACCGTCGGGAGGGAAACGGGAGAAATCGCAGAAGTCGGATTTCCTGGAAGAAGAAATCTACCTTTCCGTGAAGGACAACATCTATGAGGAAGAAGATGCCGCCAAGAAGGATAACCAGATCTATGACCGAAAATGAGGTGTGTTTTCTACCCCCTCCCTTGATGCTAGATCTCTTGTTACTTTTAGGAGAGATATCGACTCAAAAGAGCTTCGATTTGTGAGAAGAAGATTTCCTAGGAATAGGCCATGCTAGGATTTGCGTCCTAGAGATTAGTTGACTTCAACCTTTCCTCTTTTCGTTGTGAAGGAGGACTTGGTTTCGTGAAGAGAGTTGGCCCGTTGAGGTGAATAAGGGAGGAGGAAATTCTAAAAGTGCTGTTGAACGAATGGCAAGAGGTAGAAGACGAACCGATGCCGTTCGTTTTGCTTTAAGGTCCGTGCAGAAATCTGTTTTCTGTGCGCAACGAACTTCGAGGCCATTTTCGGGTATGATACGGCCAGATCCGGGCTTTCGACTAAACACGAAAGTCGTAGCCCTCGGAAAGACCTTTCCAACGGGTGGTTACACGTCTTCATATGAGTCTTGTAGGCTCAGGAATGTCCGGTCAAAGTGGTTGTACAGTCAGGTCCTGTGTTCTTAATAATCTCAGATTAGTGTAGTATTGGGTTTGGTTTGAGTAAAGAAATTGTAAAAAAAAATGCTGAGGTTTTGACGAACTTAGTCCTATGTAAATGGGATAAGCAAGTGGTTGGAGAAACATAATTAAGCGTGATTGTAATTAGGGAAATGATATAGGTTTTGGAAAAGGTTGTGACGCTCGATAATTGAATAAGTAAACCATAACTATGTATTCACGTAAATGAAAGGGGTGAACTATCTTTATGATGATGTGATTAACGTGGTTGAAATATATTTGTTGGTGAATGCTCGATCCTTAAAAGTAATCGAAAGAGGCTGAAGTATGTCCATGAGAGGTGATAAGTAATGGAAAGTGTAAGTGGTCCACTGCGTAGAGTTGAGTCTCCCTACGGGTAGCAGTGTGTGTTGTTATGTTGTACAAGGTGGCTTGCCACCTAGGTTTCAAGGAACCCTTGAGTGCTTGGATGCATGAAAGTGTGGAAGAGTTGGTAGTGCGTGTGTGTTTGCCGCACTGGAATAATATGCTGATAAGGGTCTCGGTGTGGAGCCCTTGAGTGTTGTTGAGCACATGATCAAATATTGATAAGGACTCATCGCGGAGCCCTCGAGTGTTGTTGAGTACTAGCTTGTTAACGATGAGAAGGGACTCGGTTGGAGCCCTTGTATGTTGATGGAATGCCTACGTGAAATTGCATGCAGTGTGAGTTGACACGCGGTGTCATAATCCTGGGTTAAGGATAGTGTGGTAGGTCTACGAGCTCGCCAGTCGTCACACCGACGGGAGTTGACAAATAGACTTTAGGCGGTTGGGCTTGGTCCTCGGTGCTCACTCCCGAGGCTCCTTCTGTGCCAAGAGGACGGTTGGGTTTGGTCCGCAGATCAGTTGGTGATGTGAGCTGACGTTAAGAGCTTATATCAAGGAGGTCGCGGGATCAAGTCCCCGCCTCAACATCCCGCCGCACCGAGAACACGTGCAGAGATGAGTTGGGGTGCGTATGGGCCTTCCGCGGACCCTTGTTGTGGCGCCGGCCAGAAAGGGCTGGACTATGGATCCACTGGAGCAGCTCCCAGGCCTCCGACCCACAACAACAAAATGCACGGGTCAGTTGGTGATGTGAGCTGGCGTTAAGAGATTATATTAAGGAGGTCGCAGGATCAAGTCCCTGCCTCAACATCTCGCCGCACCGAGAACACGTGCAGAGATGGGTTGGGGTGCGTATGGGCCTTTCGCGGACCCTTGTTGTTGCGTCGGCCAGAAAGGGCGTGACTATGGATCCACTAGAGCAGCTCCCAGGACTCCGGCCACAACACAAACCTCCTATAAAAGGTGGCATGTTCATGAAAACTACGAGCCTCATGTATGTTCGTCGGGGTGGGTCACTCACGGATCGCCCTGATCTAGTCAGGATCGACTGAAATATCAGACACCGATACTACATAACCCTTGAAAAGAACTGGATGTGGACAAAAACGGGCATTTTTTCAAGTTGATATAAAGATGCTCCTTTCAGAGGAGCTCGAACACCGGACGAATATGACGTAAGTGCTCGATGCGGCCCTGACTGTATATCAATATATCATCAAAATATTCTACCAAGAATTTGTTCATGTAGGGACGCAAGACCCGTGTCATCACCCTCATAAAAGTACTGGGTGCGTTCGATAATCCAAACGACATCACCAACCACTCGTACAAGCCGTCCTTCGTCTTGAAGGCCATCTTTCACTCATCCCCCTCTGTAACTCTAATATGGTGGTACCCATTGCGAAGATCGATCTTCGAAAAGATCCGGGCACCAGTCATCGAATCCAGGAGATCATCGAGGAGGGGAATCGAAAAACGATACTTCACCGTGATTTCATTTATAGCACGGCTATCAATGCACATGCATGACGCACAGACTCAGACTCTCGTATAAACTTCTTTCGTAGAAGATCATCAACCTGTCGCTTTAGCTCGGAATGCTCAGTCGGATTTAAGCGATAATGCGGAAGATTGGACAAAAATGTCCCAGGAATCAAATCAATTTCGTGCTGGATGACCCTCAGTGGGGGAAGCTCATCGGGGTGCTCCTTTGGCATAATGTCTACAAAGTCATCCATCAACTGCCGAACATTTTGATCAGTAATCTCAGCCTCGCTAGGGGTCTCGACCGCCATCGTGGCCGCTACGAGATACATGACCCGTCTCTAGGCTCTCTCTCAGGAAATCTCCTCTCCTCAAGATATGTAGGGGTCTCGACGGCCCCACAGTAACTGACGAGTCAAATTTGCCCTTGTGAGAATCCCTGGTTGAGTCAGGGTAAGAGTAATCTTTTGACCCTTGCCGAAAAACACACGCGTATTGGACCGACCATAACACGTGGCATCACGATCGTAAAGCCAGAGTCTCCCAAGAAAAACGTGAACGACATCCATAGGGATAACATCACACTAAACCTGGTCCTCAGTAGACGCTAATCGTATCGGAACTAGGCACTGTTGTGTGACATGAATGGTGGATTTATCCACCCACAAGGCTCAGTAGGGATGAGGATGAGGCTCGGGTGTCAGCTTCATCCTCTCGAGTCCTTTCTTAGCAATAATGTTGACGCAACTCCCACTATCAATAGCGAGCTTGCAGGGGCCTCCTGCATTCGGGAAATATGTGGAAAAATAGTGGTGCAGCGCCAATCCTCCTCAACACGTGGGGTGTGGAGGATGCGTCGAAGGACTCCCACCTCTAGCGATCTCTTAGCATCATTCTCCCATCCATCCTCTACAACGGTAGTAACCTCCTCAACGACGTCGTCCTCGGCCTCAGTACTGGGCTCGCCCAACTCCTCAATCAATAAATTCATAGTCGGGCATTGCTCCGCAAAGTGCCCTCTGCCAGAACACCGATAACATTGGACGCCCCCAGGCTTGAGGCCTCCAGGAACAATAGCTTTTCCCGTCGCGTCTGTGCGAGGGGTGTCAGTAGTTGTGGCAGGATGGGGTCACCTAGCTGTGATGGCGTCGGGTCGAGTGGTGCCCTGTCTTGAGCCAGCAGTACGTAAATACTGCTCATACTCTAGCGTGAGCTGAAGGAGCTGCTCAATCGTCTCCATATTGTGGGGAATTAATTCCCTCCGAATGTCCGCTCTAAGTCCCGCACGAAAGCGTGATGCTGTGGCGACGGGCTCTTTCATAATATCGATGTGAAATACTAGCTCGTCAAATCGGGACATATAATCTGCCACAAAGAGAGTCCCTTGACGTAGCATGTAGAGTTGATCTAACAGTTGATTTTGATATGACGCGGGAAGGTACTTATCTTGTAAGAGCCGCTTCATTTCATCCCATCGGGTGATTGGGTAGTAACCATCCCGCTCAAGAGATCTCTCGAGGCTCGACCAATAAATCTTCGCCTGACAGATCAATTTCATTTTGGCGAATCGCACTTGCCTCTCCTCGCTCATCTCAAACCAGTCAAAATAGTGATCCATGTGCATGGGCCAATCGCTAAATGCCTTCAGATCCAGGCGACTGCGAAGGAGGGCACATCAATGCGAATACGTCGAGTGATATCATTCTCCTCAGGGGTCATCCCATGGCGCGACTCACGGTAGTCACCAAACTCGTCCTCATGATCATAATCATATCGAGCTCGATCTATACGATGAGGTGGGGGAGGCCGAGGCTCATCAGGAGGGCGGTGATCCCTTCCTGGATCTCGCCTATAGTCGTAACCACGCTGATAATTTCCCCTTGCAAAGGGAGGGGGATCTCGGCGAGGACCGTCTCTACCACGTCTCTCAGGAGGAGGCGTGGCTTCTCGTGGATCCTCGTGAGGCTCCCATCAAGGGGAGGGATCGCTCGATCTCTAGGTGTCTCTAACTGATCAACCCTTGTACTAACCCTCCCAATATCACCCCTAAGAGTTTCGAATTGGGTTCCTATCCGATCAAAATGGTCGAGAACCAACCGTTGAAACTCAGTGAGTGTCATGTCCGTCTGTGAACTCGCGTCCTATCATCGGTGTGATTGTGACTTGGCATGGACTGACGATACTCTCTACCACTACGTAACATGCAAATGACCCTAACCTAGGGCTCTGATACCAATTTGATGCAGTGGTTGGACGATTGAATCGGGAGGATTCTCTAAATGCAATCCTAAATGCGATGAGGTGTAATGCAAGTGCACAAGTGGTCCGCTACAAAAATTGCAGCAAATAATTAATTATTTTAAAATTTATCAGCATGACACATGCAGTCACCACAAATGATTAAAAGAGAACAAACTATTAATTTAGCAAGCGAAAAGGCGTAAATATTTTAAGCGTTCACCGAATGTCACACAAATCTTACGACGAACGAACTAATAGCATAATCAGATAACAATTCAGCATAGTACAAGTTTTACCAAAATAAACAACAAAAAAATGACTTTACCACGATTCACACAAGTAGATGGCGGCACGACGGTTGTGTGTAGGCATCCGTGAGTTGAAGCACAAGGAGAAGGAAATGAGGTTATAAATCGGGGTTGATAGTGGGTAACATAACTTGATTGGTGGGCAAGAGGGAAATGGGTTAACTGGAATAGTGAAAACAGTTCACTAGAGAGTGGAGAATTAATTTCAAGGAAGAGGGAGGGGGTGGTTTGGCCGGTGGAGTCCACGGGAGAGAAAGAGGGCATCGGTTGTGGAGGCAGAGGGTGGTTCCGACGGGTTGGTGGGGTGAGTGGGCAACGATTGTGGATGGCCATAGATTGGGTGAAGCGGAGGAAGATCTATAGCGGGCTTGACGAGATGCAGGGAGTGGCGGGCTTCCGGTTGAGGAGAATAGAGGGGAATGAAGGAGGAGGGGTTTACCGGAGAGGAGGAAGGCCGTGGCTTTGGGGATAGGAGGGCTGAGATGGAGGGAGGAGAGGCGGTGATGGGAGAGGCGGAGGAAGTCGGTCTGGCGTCGCACCGGGAGGAGGCGAGAATGGCGGCGTCGCACCGCTTGACCGTTGAGTTCCGGATTTCGTCCAAACTCACGATGCCATCTGTGAACCGCCTGCCGCTTTAAATAAACCTAAACAATAGTAACTGCAAAGTGCTGAAATAAAACCACCCAATCGGACGGCTCAAAATGTCTGGGCCGATCGGGGGAAAATACAACTCAAAATATAAAAAACCATATATATACTCGACTCGGATCTTCCTTCCGGACGCAACCACGGACTATACGCGTGTCGGTCGTGACGCGCCATCATACACGCATGGGGCTTTTGTGATGGAAGTATATCTACACTAACTAGAAGGATAGTGTGGTTCTACAATTCTAGCCCCAATGAAAGATCCATATTTCCCACACCTAAATCAAAGATAAATATTTGCATGCTCTCTCTAAACCTTTTAGAGTGCACACTGTAAGAGATATTTTTGCAATTTATGGTGGTGATGAAGTCCTGTTGCCAGTTTGTGCCGAATCAAATGATGAGCTTGTTGACTTCGATACCACTGAGGGATTGAAAAGAGAATTGACGAGATAGAAGATCATGTCAATGTGGACCCACAATTTTTCTACACTCCGGTGATTGACATTGATTATTTTGGGAAGTGAATGTGTTACGGTCCTCCGTCAGTTATCTTATTATCTTGTCGTATGTATTGAGTCATAGTTATTAAACTCATCATAATGTTTTAGTGTTTTAATATTTTCTGCATCTTATGTAATTACGGGTATGCCACCCGATGTTCTATAAATAGACCCTTGTCTTGTATTTGGATTTTGAAGCAATGAAGAAATGAAGTTTCCTTTCTCTCTAAAATTCATCTCTCTCTCTAAGTTCTTCTCTCCTTCCTCCACCCTCTAGGGTTTCTTCCTCTCTCATCTCCTCCTCCACCATTGTAGGGCTTGCCCCTTGTATCTCCGCCTCCAACACCCCTTCAACGAAGCAAACCCACAACAACTTGGTATCAGAGCTCTTGATCCTCTTCCGCAGTCGCACATCAACACTGTCCCGCACCTCTTCCAAGCCCTCCTCTCAAAACTTGGCAAGCCACCACATACTAGACTATCCAGCGCCAGTCCATCGTCGACCCCAGCGGCAGTACTCAAGCGCCGACTGTCCAGCAGCTGTCCGGTCCTCCGCCGCGAAGCCCCCGCAGCGACCAAAGCACCGGTTCACACCGCCGTCCTCCTCCACCGACACTCTGCTACCAGATCCGAGCGCATCCCCAGGCCCGATCGCCTCTGCGGGCGCAATCTTCTTCCGCGATCGGACGATGCGACCTTCCGCGTCGTGTCCGACGTCGACACACGCGACACACATCTTCCGCCGTTGCTCAGTTCACGCAGACGTGCTCTCCCGACAGGGCCTGCGGTTTTCATTCACCAGTCACGCTGCCACCGATTCCTCGAGCCCCGCACTCCACGCCTTCTCCTGCTGTCGAGCCGCCTGGTTGGACACAACATGTAACATTTTTTGCTTATCCGCGAGAAAGAAGCAATATTGTGGTCAAGCTTTTCCAACCCGGGCAGGATGATGCAATCATCTTCGTCTTAACCTATTTACAAAGGTTAATTAGTTTATTTTCGTGCATATTTAATCTGCGTATTCTTATTTTTGTAGTTACCTTTCATAGGACTTTTTTTACTTTTTGGTGTAAAAAGCCATCATTAATGGACTGGAGCTTGCATGTTTCAAGTAATTTTTGATGAATAAAGCAATTGTGACTTATCTCTAATCTTTTCCTCTCTATTTTTATGCTATCCGTAGGCGGCTGCTATCAATGGTTCATGTGCATCAACTCATTTAGGAACCCAGTCAATTGTGAAGACTTGCACATTAAATCTCAAAATAACTTTGAAGGTTGAGCCATCTATAGAAAAATCTTATCGTTGAAATCCAAAGTGACATCAAAAACCTACATTGCAAGTCGTACAATCATTTCCAGTAGTCCAACAACATAATAAAGCTTAAGACCCTACTATGACATGTTGCCTTTAATGTATTTGACCACAATAGTAAATATAGATTGCCCATCGTGATAGCCCGATTGAGGGGACGAACACTATGTTTTTGTAGCTACTATGATAAGCTGTTGTAGGTGTCTTTCAAGCATAAGAGTACTGATGGAGTTCACCCAACGCGAGGAGATTGAAGGCCCTGATGGACCACTCAGATTCCACAAGTGACAATGATTTATTATCCGTTCAAACGATTTGAGTCCATAGATGCGCCCGGTTGGTTGTTTCGACATATTTTCATGCATTTGTGTTTTTTATTTTAGACATTATGTTAGTATTCATGACAACCAATATGAATGTGCATTATGAGCCGTCCATATTGGTTGCCCTAGTTCCTTCTTCCCTATTTATATGCGCGTATGTTAGAGGCATAGGCTATCAAGTTTTTAGTTTACATTTTTTGAAATCACCGGTCCTATCACGTTGCGACTCCGTGAGCCTCCCGATGACATCTTCCAGGGTTCTCCTCTCCTTATTCCTGACCCCTCATCCACAACCGGTTCCTACAACACCCGCCTCCAACATGCCTCCTTCCCCGACCTCCCATTTAGCCGCTGCCTCTCTTACCCCCAGCTGTCGACCCCATCCAGCTGCCGCCCTCTCACCTGCAGCCCCCACTGCCGGCCCCATCCCAATTTCTCACATCCCCCATCTCCTCCTCCTTTTACTTCACCCGCAGGCCGCAACACATCCAAACCTTCACCCCTTCTGCCCCAACCACCCGATACTATTACCACCAAGGTTGCAGATGTCAGTTGTTGTAGACACGTCGGTTTGGTTTTTTCATGCCGATTTTTATATATCAGGGGATATATAGAGGATATTTCATATATCGGGTTTTAATATTTAATTAATTGTTTATATGTTGATATATTAACTATTTAACACCTATTGAACTCTTACAATCCATTATAAAACATTTATGTTACAAAAAAAGAACAATATAATGCGATAAGTAAAACATTAAACATACAATGATGCAAACATTGTAAAAATAACAAATTTAAAATGTTTGCAACTATATCTATATTCTATAACATCAAAATTGTTAAAATTAAATTTCAAACATATCTTATTTCATCTGTCACATAATTATGAACAGTAGGGATTGTAGATAGAATATGATTATCGTCCAACAAACTTGACACCTCAAGATCCGCCTTGTCCTCAGACGCTTTTCTTTCCCTTTTTTTCACTTATGACCACATCTTTGCTCATCATTATTCTAGAAGGCCTCATTGCATCTAGATTGGTGTCGACAATATCTACAAATTACGCCCACGTTAACCCCTCTTCAGGAACGACTTCGTCGTCACCATCATCATTATCATTATTGCTATCATCAACATTCACCATCCACTCCAATACCTTCCTTGAATCTAAGCTTTTGGCTGCCAAATGATCTCGAGCTAGGAAGCACCGGTACGGGTACGGGTACCGGGTACGATACGTATCCGGTACGGCAGTATGACAAAATTTTAAAATCAAGGATACATGTACGGCGTGATACGTTGTATTAAATTTAATAAATATATATGTATATATCACAAATACAATTATAATTTCTCAAAACATTTAAACATGAAACATAAATAATCAATTGAAGTACAAGTCCATAACTAATGCAATATAACATGAAGTACTTAGACATAAGTTATTCATAATTATTTCAAATAAAACGATGTTCATCACTCATTTTCTTTATCTTCCTCCATATTGTTGGAGATCAAGGCATATTCAATTTCTGACACATCTAAAGACAAGTTGGCAACCGTAAACATGTCAACTCCATCAAAAGGATTTGCCCATGCATCTCTTCCTATATCACACATTCTACTTCTTCCTTGACTGTAGATTTCGTTTCTCCTCGATAATAAACGTACACCAAATCATCAGCTCGTTGTGGTAGATTTAATTTGAACTAATTAATTGAACTAACAACACATTCACAAATTAATCTGAACTAATTAATTGAACTAACAACACATTCACGAATTAATTTGAACTAACTAATTGAACTAACAACACATTCACAAATTATTTTGAACTAATTAATTGAATTAACAACACATTAATAATAATAAGAAGAAGAAGTACCAGAGCAGGATCGGTGACAGGAGCAGGAGCGGTGACGACGACAGGATTGAGAGCAGGAGCAGGAGCAGGGAGCGGCGACGGGATCGGGAGCAGGAGCAGGGAATATTTTTGGCGTATCCGTGCTTCCTAGATCTCGAGATTTGTCGAAATATTTCGACTCCAACAAAATATTGAGCTTTAAAAAAATTAGATTGTTCAATCTTTTGTTGCGGAGTCTATTCCTCTTCTTAGAATGCATATATAAAATTTTATATGAATAATGCACAGTAACATACATTGTAAATAGATATTTTTATTATACTAAATCACTACTTTAATGCAGACCATCACAAAATTGCTCCAGTTCCTCTCACAACCAGAGGATATACTGTGGAAAAAATGACAAATTATTTCAGTGATATATCATTAAAAATTATTGTGTTAATCAACATAAAATATTAATTTGTACATTGACTTAAGTTAGGATTTTGTAGTTTTCGCTTTGTCATGTCTTTATCAAATAGTCCTTATTGGTATTGATAAAGATCAAGCTCATCAATAATGTGATCTTACCGTTTCTTTTTGTACTTGCTCTCAATGGTACTCTTCTGCAAATCTTTCCTTTGATTATGTAATAACATGAACAAATTGGTTCATTGGACCCTCGAACCCATGCCTGAATGCAAACTTCTGGGAGTAGCAGACTCGGCTACTTCATCATCTTGTGCTCCTCCAACTACCACCTCATTTATGCTAGCTTGTAATTTGCACTCTTCAATGTCTTGATCTTCAAGTTTGAATTGAGGGCTCAACTTTCACCTTGACTTCCACGGGAACTTGAGGGCACGACTTGACATTCCCCTTCCACCCAGCCAGGTGATGTTTGAAACATGTAACACCACCATTCACTGTCTGCTTGTAGTAGTTGCATTTGATTCGGTTTGTTTCTTTGCAACCAACTTTTCAACAAATGTCAAGAACGAATCTCTACTAGTATGTACCAATAAAAGGGACACCTCAATAGATCCAGCAGAATATGCCATTCTATTTCTTTGAAAAGATAACCAAAATCATTTGATTGTTAGAAACAATATTTGAAATGAAACACACTATTTAAAATGAAACAAACGTTATACAAATGTTCACATTCTATTTGATTGTTAGGATTTATAAAAAATAAGGCATCATCAGGAAAAAAAATCCTAAACTTCATTATTTTGTTAGATCTTCTGTGATCATTCAAATTTTCATACAACATTCTTTTTACCTAACGTCATTTTGCTTCATCAGTATTATAGCTAACATTCTATTTATATTCAAGTAATTTATCCTTGAGAGTAGAGAATCCATGACTCATAGGTCATATTAAATGAAACAAATATTGTATTTATATTCAAGTATCCAACAAAGTGACCAACATTCAAATTAACAACCCGACATTCTATTTATATTCAAGTACCGAGCAATGATCATCCAACCTTTTATTTTTCGAACGGGATGACTCATCATCATTCACCATGGCTATACATCATAAATTACAAAATGGAGTTGAATAACTAGATTACTTGTGTAGTGTCTTAAATCAACATATGCTGTCGAATGGAACAAAAATAATAATTTATTGATAAACATAAACATGAACCACAATAGAGGTACACATACTTCAATAAACATTAAATCCGTGAACCACCAAGCATCAAGCTTTTAATTTTATTCCATAAAATTAAAACACAATGCTAATTGATAAGATAACAACAAAAAGAAGGGAGGGGAGAGCCGAGAGATAAGTCATAAGATAACATCAATTTCATTTTTGTCCTAGAAGAAGAGATAAGAGCTCAAAGTATAGTATGCAACATTACTACATGCCCTAAACTAGAGCTCAAACCATATTAGCAATTTAGCATCATATATAAGATAACAACAGAGACAATAAAGGAGAGGGCTTAGAGATAAGACAACAATCGAGGGAAGAGATGCGAGGGCCGAGAGATAAGTCATAAGATAACATCATAGCAATAGTGTAACGGCCTGGTCTACTGTGAGTACGCTACAGATTTGCAGACCAGTGACCCTAACCCATCTCCACCAATTTGATTGAGCACAACCTTTAATTCCAATGGCAAGTTGTTGAGGCTGGGGCTTGAACCCCAGACCTCCTAGATAAGGGAGCTCTAAACTGATCCTCATCACCAATTGAGCTTCAACCTCTAATTCCAATTGCAACTCAATTGGTTATGAGGACCAGTTTAGAGCTCCCTTATCTAGGAGGTCTGGGGTTCATGCCCAGCCTCAACAATCTGCCATTGGAATTAGAGGCTGCGGCCAATCAGATTCATGGATATGGGTTGGGGTCACTAGTCTGCAAATCGGTAGCACACTCACAATAGACCGAGGTGTTACATTAAAGAGTCTCGATAAGGGTGCTCTAAACTGATCCTCATCACCAACTGAGCAGCTCAATTGGCGATGAGGACCATTTTAGAGCTCCCGTATCTAAGAGGTTCGGGGTTCAAGCCCCGAACTCAACAACTTGTCATTGGAATTAACAATTGTGGCCAATCAGATCCGTGGAGATGGGTTGGGGTCACTGTTCTGCAGACCTGTATCACACCCACAGTAGATCAGGGCGTTAGCTCAATTAGTGATGATGACTAGTTTAGAGCTCCCTTATCTAGGAGGGTTGGTGTTCTAGCCTCGGCCTCAACAACTGACCATTGGAATTAGAGGCTGCGTCCAATTGGCTTTATTGAGATGGGTTGGGTTCATTGGTTTGCAGACCTGTAGCGCACTGAAAGTAGACCGAGGCATTAAATTAAGAAGTGCATTTTTATGTGACACCCCGATTTACTGTGGACTGCGCTACAGGTCTGCAGACCGGTGACCCCAACCCCTCTCCACGGATCTAATTGCCGCAACAGCTAATTCCAATGGCAGGTTGTTGAGGCTGAGGCTTGAACCCCAAACCTCCTAGATTAGGGAGCTCTAAACCGGTCCGCATCGCTAACTAAGAACAACCCGCCATTGGAATTTGTGGCTGCGATCAATCAGATCCGTTTAGTGGGGTTGGGGTCACTGGTCTGCAGACCTGTAACACGCCCACAGCAGACCGGGGCGTTACAAACAATTCATTTTTATCTGAGAAGCAGAGAGGAGAGCTCAAAACATAACATGCAACCATTAATATTAGCAATTGCTTAGAAGCCATAAAATTCCAACATATTATCATCAATTCGTAGCATGCATGATCCAACCATTAATACTTAAATAAGATCATGAATAAAAAAATCAGAAACTTGCATCCCCGATGCCCTAAAAAAATTATAGCTAAAAACTAGAGAAGCTTAGAGAGAAGAGTTGACACAGGAGATTCAGGGAGAAGAAGCCATAAAAACCAGAAAATATCGTAGAAATGAAGGAGAAGAAAGAAACTGTGGACATCATGAATCAAAAAAAGGCATGTCATGATTATTAACCACGCTGCCTACTCAGACGGTCCACTCGTGCTTATATTAGACCCTGCCTTTCCTATCTTTGACCCAGGTTTTGGAATGGAAAATGAGTGCGGTGGTTTAACATGGTATTAAAGGCAGGTTCACGTTGAGGGGGCGTGTTAGACAGTCCAACATGAACCTGTTGGAAGAGCCCAAAGCTTGTATGTATTTATTTCAGTATCTAAATACAAGGAGAGAATACAAATATATAGGAGAGAAGAGAGAAGAATAAATCCTATACATGATGTGGGACTAAAGAAGGAGAGGAAAAAATGGGCCACCAAATGTTCCTTTTACATGGGCTTTTCTAATACTCCCCCGCAAGCTGGAGCGTACAAGTCGTATGCGCCAAGCTTGGATAGACACTGATAGAAGAGGGTACTAGGTAGAGCCTTGGTGAGGATGTCAGCAACCTGTTCAGTACCCGGAACATGCTTGAGCTCGATCTTCTTCATGTGGACTTTCTCTCTGATGAAATGACAATCTACCTCAATATGCTTCGTTCTTTCATGGAAGACCGGGTTTTTGGCAATATGTAATTTAACTCCAAGGAGGAGAGCTGGTGAAGGTAGTTTAACTCCAAGGTCGGTAAGGAGACTCTCAATCCATGTGAGTTCAGAGACCACAACAGCCATTGCCCGATATTCTGCTTCTGCTGAGGATCGAGCAACCACCGCTTGTTTCTTGCTTCGCCAAGTAATCAGATGTCCTCCAAAATAAGTGCAAAAACCGCTAGTAGATCGTCGATCGTCGAGGGAGCCAGCGTAGTCGGCATCAGAGTATGCCACTAGTGTAGGAATGGAAGATGAGGTTTTGTATACAAGTCCTTGGCCAGGAGCTGTCTTAAGATATCTGAGAATGCGTTCCACAGCCTGGAGATGAGAGCTTCGAGGAGAGTGCATATAGCGACTCACAAGTCCCACAGCGAAAGATATATCAGGTCTTGTAACTGTTAGATAGATAAGCTTCCCAACGAGACGACAGTAATATTCTGGATTTGGTAGAAGCAAATCAGAATCTGAGCCCTGAGCACATATTTTGTGATTTGCATCCATTGGAGTGTTAATAGGTTTGCAACCAGAGTAGCCTGCATCATGAAGAAGATCCATGCAATATTTGCGCTGAGAGAGAACCAACCCATCTGACCGTCTGGCCACTTCCAGACCGAGGAAGTACCGAAGAGGACCCAGATCTTTAGTTTGGAAGACGGAGCTCAGATGTAGCTTAACTGCTTGTATGCCGTCCAAGTCACTGCCAGTAATAATGATGTCGTCGACATATACCAATAGGAGAACCGTACCAGTGGCTTGGTGACGAGTAAACAATGAGAAGTCAGCCGAGCTGCGAGTGAAGCCAATGTCCCGGAGAGCTTTGCTGAACTTGTCGAACCATGCCCGAGGGGATTGTTTGAGACCATATAGAGATTTGAGAAGATGACAAACCCGTGACTCCCCCGTGGTCTCAAACCCGGGAGGTTGTTGCATGTAAACCGTTTCCTGAAGGTCGCCGTTCAGGAAAGCGTTCTTGACGTCGAGTTGAAACAGGGGCCACTGGCGATGGACAGCCACAGAGAGGAGAATGCGGACCGTGTTGAGCTTAGCGACCGGAGAGAAGGTCTCGTCATAGTCCAGCCCCGGTTGCTGGGTGAAGCCACGAGCAACCAACCGAGCTTTGAGGCGATCAATGGTCCCATCAGGAGCATGTTTAATGACGAAAACTCATTTGCACCCAACGGGTTTCTGGCCGGGAGGAAGGGGCACCAGGGTCCAGGTCTGGTTGGCCCAAAGAGCAGCCATCTCGTCTTCCATGGCCGCACGCCACCCAGGATGTTGCAGAGCGTCCTGGACAGAAGTAGGAAGAGAGACCGAGGAGAGCGAAGTAGCCAAGGCCTGAAGAGGTGGAGAGAGGCGATGGAGAGAAACATAATCCGCCATTGGATGAGCGGTAGATGCCGACACCGGAGCAGCAGAACACGGAGAAGCCGAGGTCGAAGCCGACTGCAGAGGAGCAACGGGAGGAAGAGGGCGACGAGTATAGACCCGAATAACTGGGGGTCGAGGAGGGTCAACGGTGGGAGGAGGCGGAGGGATGGTGGGAGGAGAGTGGACGTGGATCACTGGCCGGGGAAGGGAGGGTGTTGTAGGAGGTGGTGGTAGAAGTGGTGGCAAAGGAGGAGGGAAGAAGGGTTGATCCTCCCGGAAAGTAACATCAGCCGAAACAGAAACCTTCCGGGTGACCGGAGAGTAGCAAACATAGCCCTTTTGGGTACGGGAGTAGCCGACAAAAATGTGTTTGGCCGCACGGGGATCCAGTTTGTCAAGAGTGGGGCCCAGGTTATGGACAAAGCATGTACATCCAAAAACCCGGGGGTGAGGGGGAAGGCGGGTGTGGAGGGAAAAAGAAGGCTGAAGGGGGTAGCGTTCTGGAGAACGGGAGAGGGGAGACGGTTGATAAGAAAACATGTTGTGGACACCGCAAAGTTCCAGAAGACTTTGGGAACGTGCATGTGGAGCATGAGAGAGCGAGCCACATCGAGCAAGTGGCGGTTCTTGCGTTCGGCGACCCCGTTTTGTTGAGGGGTGTAGGGACAAGAGGTCTGGTGAACAATACCGAAGTTTGCGCAGAAAGTGGCAAACTCGTGGCTAGTATATTCCCGTGCATTATCAGAGCGAAAAGTTTTAATGGTGGTAGAGAATTGCGTACGAGTCTCTAACACAAACGCCTGAAATACACGAGGAAGCTCAGAGCGATCATGCAGGAGATACAACCAAGTAGTACGAGAGTAATCATCAATAAATGTTAGAAAATAGCGATAACCAGAAATGCTAGAAACTTTATAGGGTCCCCAAATATCAGAATGTATTAAATCAAATGGAGCAGAGCTCCTAGTACAATGAGCTGGATAAGAAGAGCGAGGCTGTTTGCCAATAATACAAGAATCACATTTAAAACCAGAAAGAGAAAGGTCGGGAAGCGCCTTCTGCAGGATAGGTAGAGGGGCATGCCCAAGCCGACAATGCCAATCAGACGAGGAAACGGAGGAAAGGGATGCGGGAGAGACATCGAGGAGGTAAAACTCGTTCTGCAGCCGACCCCTACCAATGGTAATCCGCGTCTGCCGATCCTGTATCAAAAAACCAGAAGAGGTGAAGGTGATAAACAATTCATATCAGTAGTAAGACGACCAACAGAGAGTAAATTAAAAGGTGAGGCTGGCACATAAAGAACAGAGCGAAGAGAGAGAGAGGGAGGAAGGAGGAGATCCGCGCAGCCGGAGACCGGAACAAGCGCACCATTGGCCACAGTAATAGAGGGGGGGTGAGCAGCAGCAGAGAACTGGGGCGGCCGTATGGAAGTGATGTGGTGGGTGGCTCCAGAGTCCAGGATCCAGCGAGAGCTGGAAGAGAGACAGGCAGTACCTGCAGCGGAGGTGGAGACAATACCTGCATGGGAGGTGGAGGCATAAGAAGCAGAAGGGGGGTTGAGGAGCCCCTGGAGTTGTTGCAGCTGAAGGCGAAGAGCCTCAAGATCCGTACCAGTCGGAGGAGAGCTATCGGTAAGAGCAGCAGTAGGCGGGCGAGTGGGGTAGCCATGTTTCTTGTGACAAACGGCTTCAGTATGGCCATCCCGGCCGCAGTAGGTGCACTTGGGCCGTCCGCGGCCACCACGGCCCCGCCCACGGAAGCCCGTACGGCCACCCCGAGGAAAGGAGGGTTGTGGGAGTAAAGGAGGAAGGGCCTGCTGAAGAAGGGCCGGCGAGGGTGGTGCAGGAGCCTCCGGTGGAGGTGGTACGCGAAGTAGCATCGAGCAGACATCAGAGAAAGAAGGGGTAGTGGGTGAAGCCAGAACCTGGGCCCGAATACTGTGTAGGTGTGGCGGGACGCGAGCCATAATCATAGCAATACAAACAGCCTCCTTCTGGGCGCGTTGGGCAGCGAGATCAGTAGTCGCGGGCTGGTGCTGAATCCAGGCTTCCGTGAGAGTTTTAGCACGGGCCACGAAGGAGGTCATGTCCAGAGCTTTGCCAACATCCAAGGCTTGAAGATCAGTGTGGATGTCAAAAAGGTGTTGAAGGCTGTCCTTCCCGGAGTACAGCGAATGAAGTTCATCCCACATGGCTTTAGCAGTCTCATGATACATGATCATCTGGTACGGCTCACCCTCGACCGAGTTCAGGATCCAGGTCTGGACACGACCGCCATTGCGGAGCCAATCATCAGTAGAAGGAGTTGGTGGGCCCTGGGTAAGGTGGCGGGCAAGGCCCTTGGCCTGTAAGACCCGGCGGACAGAGTGGACCCAGGGGATGAAGTTGGCCTTGCCAGAGAGAGAAATAGTAGTAATCCGAAGCTCATCTCGAAGTTCAAGAGGAGCCACGTGGTCGGCAGAGGGTTGAGCGGTAGTGGAGTCGCTGGAGGACATGGCGACTGAAGAGCAGCAGACAGCAGGGCTCGGAGAGAGAGGAGGGCCCGCAACGGTCTGGAGGTCGCGGCGGTCTGGAGGTCGCGGCGGTCTGGAGGTCACGGCGAGTTGGAAGAGGTCGCAGCTGGGGAGAGCAGAGCTGAAGTTCGCGACAGAGGCCGCGGCGAACTGGGGGCAGGTCGCGGCAGCGGACAGGAGCAGTCCGCAAGAGGTCGCGGCGAGCTTGGGCAGGTCGCGGCAGAGGTCGCGACAAACTGTGGGCAGTTCGCTGGAAGAGGAGCAGAGGATACAAGCAGAGCCCGCAGCGGACAGGAGCAGTCCGCAAGAGAAGGCGGAGAGAGAGAGAGTCCGCGAGCAGAGGCTCTAGTGGACAGAAAAAGAGCGAGCTAGAGGGAGCAGTCCGCGAGCAAATATGCTCAAGCGGATACAAGCAGAGCCCGCAGCGAGAGAGAGAGAAGCTAGAGGGAGCAGTCCGCGAGCAAAGAGGCTCGAGCGGATACAAGCAGAGCCCGCAGCGAGAGAGAGAGAAGCTAGAGGGAGCAGTCCGCGAGCAAAGAGGCTCGAGCGGATACAGGCAGAGCCCGCAGCGGACAGGAATGATCGTCCGGAACGGATAGAGAGGTGGGTCCCACGAGCCAGAGCAGAAGATGGCTATAAGAAGCCTGAGGAGGGTGGAACCACGGAGGGAGAGAAGGGAAGCGGAATCAGAAGGGCAGTCCGCACGGGACCGGAGCGGATGCAGGAAGGCAGTCCGCGCGAGACCGGAGCGGACAGGAATGCAATCCGCAGGGTAGCCGGGCGGACAGAAGCAAGGGGCAGTCCGCAGGAGACCGGGCGGACAGAGAAAGGGCAGTCCGCGGTTAGACGTAACCTCGCTTTGATACCATGTTGGAAGAGCCCAAAGCTTGTATGTATTTATTTCAGTATCTAAATACAAGGAGAGAATACAAATATATAGGAGAGAAGAGAGAAGAATAAATCTTATACATGATGTGGGACTAAAGAAGGAGAGGAAAAAATGGGCCACCAAATGGGCCTTTTACATGGGCTTTTCTAATAGAACCCAAAAAAGACATGTCAAAATTAGTGCCCACACTGCGTACCCAGACGGTCCACTCGTGCTTATATTAGACCCCTCCTCTCCTATCTTTGACCCGGGTTTTGGAATGGAAAATGAATGTTGTGGTTTAGCGAAAATTTACATTGTTTTTGATGAAACAGAAGATTCAGGAAGTGAAGGAGAAGAAGCAGAAATTATATATTATATACTAGCGAGAGGGTCGTCGAAACCGGTGAGAAGAAGCAGAGAAGCCCTAGAAACCTAGATGAAGATCGCTAGAAACTCAAAGAGAACAACCACAGATGGAACATGGCACGAGAAGAATAAGAGTGACAAATGGTTTAATTAACCGGGCGCGTTGAAATGATGGAAGGAAATGACTACGTGTAAATTAAAGTATGAAACAGGTGATAAATCAGCCATTTTCTGCGCCGATATATCGAAAACGGGCCGATATATCATGCGTTTTTTCAAACCATTATAGGATGAAATTAAAATAACAACATGTCGTTTGGGGTGTCAAACCTTTATATCGTCCGACATGTCTACAACACTTGTTACCACAACTCCATCCTTTGTCATTACTCATTAGGGGCTATTCAGACACATGCAACCCTTCCACTTTCAAATTCGCCCGCCATCATCCTCTCTGTGCTGGAGCACTTCCAGGATGTCACCACTGCAAACCCAAGATTCTACATATGCACGGAAGTCATTATTTTGAGTACCTTTTCGTCTTTTCATTGAATATCTGGACTATATTATTATGGATGTGATGGTATATACGATATACTATATTATTATGGATGTGATGGTATATACACGTTTGTTCCATGATTTCATGTTAATTTGCCGTGCTAATTGACACTGCACTTCAATTTATTTGCACTCCAATTTCCAGCGATCCTTGCATATTTTTTAAATCAATATCCCTTATTTCTTGTGTTTGTTGTTGGCCTTTATTTATTTTATTACTCGCTCGCAAGTTTAATTCGGGCTCCTTATTGCATGTGTGCATCATTTAGAATTGGTTAGACTTTTCCTGACACTGTACTTAGGTCGTGCATTGTAGAAAGTCCCACTTACAATTTACAAAGAGACCATTAGATTTGTAGTTGAAATTTAATATCTATTGTTATTGGTGAGCGACTGTCAATAATGTGTTAGATTTATAGTTGAAGATATCTTCTTCTTTTAAAGTTTGATTCTTGCCAGGAAGTCTGCTTGAACATATTGCAGTAGGTTAGATCTGCCTAACTCTGAAATTTCTTCATAGATGTTTGTGATAGTCTCATGGGTAATAAATATGATGCAATTCTTTGCGGTTTACTTATTATACTTATTATGATGCAATTCTTTGCCGTTCTTTTTTTTATGATTCCGTGCTTAGTCAACAACTCATTAAAACAGTAATGTATGGTGGATATTAGTTATTCTTTCATCATTTATTAACATTAGTGTAGGGGGAGGACATTCTATATAGCACAAAAGCATCATTATGGGTGATTGCACTCCGGTTTGATACATACTGAATGGTTGGATTTCATTTTGGATGAGCTGTTTAATGTTTTAGTTTTAGAATTACAAGTGAGCCGGGGATATATCCAAACTGCATTTTTTAAAGGAAGAGTGGGACGCTGTTATTACATGAATGCATTATTGATCGTATGGGACTATTATTAGTATGTATTATGCATTTATAATATCTTGCAATTTATATCAACTCATCTATTGGTGTAGTAGTTTTTTTGGATAGGGATTGCGTCATCATACTAATATTTATGTCAAATGCATTTTTATACTATGTGAATATACTATGGACATGTATCTGCTGTAACACAGTTGAAAGTGCAGATTCGAGTCATTTGACTGCAATATTTGTTACTTTCTACTTTTTTGCAGACATTGTGATGCAGTGGGAGACCGACTAAAATGAAAATGTACTAAGATGAAATCAAAATGAGACTATGGTTTAAATGACGTGCACGTGTCAACATGAGGCAATCCCAATAAAGATCCACTAGCAAGTATAATTTTTAGCAACACTATGAGCACGTTTTGCACGATCAATAGTAAGGATTAACGTTAAGAAAAAACTATGATTTACCTACAAAGTGAGGCATGATTTCAATTGAAGTGCGCCGGTGAAGATCTCACAAATCAAACCACAAATACAGTTCAATAGAATAAGTGATCCAGCAAACCTCAACAATAGTTCATACCAACACATTCAAGTAAGAAAACTATAACTCTTATACCTTGACTTGCTTATGCATGGGGGCGACGTGATTAGGATTGGAGGAAGGCGCCGGTATAGTCGCCCTTGGCCACGAGTGGTTCCACGAGTAGGTTGGACGGGGGTGTAAGCTGTAGATCAGGGTGGACTTGGGCTGTTGAGGGGTATCTGGGTGAGAGAGGTGGGGGTAGAGTGTGTTATTGGGGCTGTGGGTAGTGGGGGGGGGGGGGGAGGGGCTTGGTCTGGCGTACAGGGTGGTTGGAGGGAGGGTGGTCGGGCTGGGTGAAGGAGATCAGGATGGGGTGGGTTTGGAGCTAGGTTGGCGGGTTGGGAACAGGGGAAAGAGGGCGGGACTGGCGGGTGTGGCCGGACAGGGTCAAAAAAAGGAGGGGAAGACTGTTGCGGGTAGGGGTTTGCGGGTGAGGGCAGGGAAGAGGGCCGACTACCAGAGGAGCGCCAGGACTAGGAAGGAATGGGGGTGGGCGAAGGAGTTTGCTGGAGGCTTACCGGGCCTGGGTGGGGAGGTCACCGGGCAGGGGGGGGAGACACACGCGGAGTCGGAGTCCACCGACCAAGATTGATAAGTTGCAAAGCATCTATTCCCGCAGGAGGCGGTAATCGGCGAGCCGTTTGGGTGATCCGAGTCCGCGGCTGTGCCCGGAGGGTCGTTCCGAGTCTATTTCATATATTAGTTTATTTTATTCTGATGTATTTAGCTCCCGATCGGGCTGAACAATTACAACCGTCCGATCGGGGAGCCCTAATTCTATTTTGATTATTATAATTTACATTCTGAATCTCGTAATGCAAATGCATCTATAAAAATTCCTCTGACAGATAAAAAACTTGTATTTCACATGTAATTTTGTATATGTGAAGAGTATGAACTATTCTACTATTACTTTCACAGGTTATCGTTTGGAGGATTACCCTTGAAGACCTACATGCGTCTGTAATATCTTTGGAGTCCATCAATGGATGCATGGTTTATGACGAGACTCAAAATGGGTACAAACAGTTCCTGCCTGTCCTTTTTAGCAGACTCAGTGGGCACGAGGGTTCGATATTTCGTATTGGATGGTCTACTGACGGATCCAGATTGGTGTCCGTCTCTGATGATCGAAGGTTCGCAATTAGTCATTTACGGACCTTGAGCACTGATTTATACATTTTTCATGTAGCAAGCCTAAAAGTTGGATAATATTGAGCCTGTTGTGTGCTGTTATGTTAGGACAGTGCTCGCATCTGGATGTTCAGCAGTGATGAAAATCTTGGGAGTCAAGCCTCAAATAATCTTGTGCTATTTGGTCATACAGCTAGAATTTGGGATTGCCATATATCAGATTCGGTAAGGTTTAGCAATTTCAGTATCCTTTGATTTGTTTCTCATCTATCTTCATAATTTTCTCTAGACCTCTTAAAGATACTAAATAGCTAGGGCCTAGGGGAAAGAAAGGATGAGTGAGAGTGAGTGTTATTTTGTTTTTTATTGTAAATTTTTTTATCTCAAAAATAATATTGCAAACTTTTTCGGGGCTTCCTTTTTAAATTAGTTGCACGGGAGGAGCCTGTGCACACCCAAAACTTTCACGGACGGGCGAAACCCATTCATGCATGACTGCACTAGTGTAGTACCATGCACGACTGCTATTATATATACTCACACACAAGCAAACGGTTAAATACTCAAAGTTCTCCGAGTTTGCATAATTATAAGTTGCTCACCTCTATCTTCTGAAGTTGAAAAAACCTTCCCTCCGAGTTTACATTTCACAGCATGCATGCACAAAAAGTATCCCCCCCCCCCCCTGAAGCTTCTCTCTAGGGAGGGTACTTCTGTGCATGCATTTCATGAAATGTAACCTTAATAAGGGAAGTTTTTGTACTTTAAAGGGGGGGGGGGGACATTTAATTATGCAAGCTTATAGGGGAGGCCCCTGTAAACACGTATAGATAGAATGATGTTTATTGAAGAAATTAATTTGTGTTCTCATTTTTTTCCCCACCAGTGAGATGAAGAATGTTGTATGGTGTCTGTGGGAGGGGATAATGGCTGTTTGTGGACTGGTTGGGGCATAGGAAGAGGTAGGCTGGTGGGGGTTTGACTAGGGTTGGAGGGTGATGGGAAAGCTCACCTAGGGTTGAGGGAAGGGTGGAGACGATTCTCCATGCCTTGGACTGAACATGTATGTTTCCCTGATGCGGGAAGGTGGCTGTATGGTGGTAGGCAGGCACTGGACAGAAGTTCCATAGGCTAGAAATGGCCTGTAACTAGTCGGCTATGGAAGGAAGGAGGGGATCCATCAAATCATGCACCAGGAGGGGTTCGCCGCAAGGCGGGACCCACATTCGTGTATTCACGCAGGAGGGCTTGTTCGTGTCGCCGATCCGACTCCTCGGATGTGTCCGGATCCGTGCTGCGAGTCAAAATCATATATTACTTTAGTATTTTTGATTTATTTTTATTATATTTGAGGGGCCCCACCTACGACCAATTATAGCCGTCGATGGTGGGATGCCCTATTATTTCTTTTATAATAAATAGACACATAGTGAGTTGGTTTTAGGCATTGCAGAATTTGGAGACTTGTATTCCCGGATTCCCGCGATCTCGCCACGATGCCGACTCCGTGAAACCCTAGGTGACGACTCCTAGGTTGGTATCTTCCTCCCCAAGGTTCCCCCTAACCCTAGCTCTCTTTTCCCCACCTTGATTCCTTGAATCGTCCTTCCCTAGTCCTTACAGCCCTTTAAACTGTCGGCCACCCCCTGCCTTCAAAATCCTACAGTTGTTGGATATTCCCCCTCCAGCAAACCACCGAACCCCCGGGTTTTCCCCCACCCGTTCCACCAACTGCCGCCCCTGCTCCCTTTCGGCAGCATGTCTACAGTCTCCGCCCAGCCCCCTTGCCCCACCGCAACTCTCCTCCATCCATAGCCCAAAGCCACACCCCACCTCCATCCCTCTTCGTGGAACTACGTCCAATGAACCTTTATATCCAGTTCAGTATCCAGATCAGTCCAGATCTGGACTTTTGCTGCCCCGATCCACCATTTCCCCTCACCCTCCCCTCCTCCCCTAGCCCAGATCCGCTCCTAAACATTAGATTCATAATTCCCTTTCCCGGATCTACCGATACATCGCAGGATCTAATCATTCCCGGTCCGTTTCCACGTTCCACCGCCTTGGGCAGCCACCTACGCTATTTCCAGGCCACCAGTTCCGCATTAGATCGCCGTCGAAACGCATCCGGCTCCGGAAACTTTAGTGTCTTGGTCAGCCCACTAATTTGGTGAGTCACTTGTTGTATTGGATTATTTTATTCAACATTTTATTGGATTGGACACTGCATTTGCTTGGAATCTTGTTTGTGGGAATTCACTTCGATACACTTATAATTTGCAGGTGTGATTTATTCGCCGCGCGCTTAGTCTTGACCCTCTGAGCTGAAGAAAGCCATTAATTGCTTGCTTATTGAACGCTATTTCTGTTCTTTTAAATATTTGTGTGGGTTGAAATTTATTTTGCTCGAACTAATCTGTCTCCTTTACCGACGATATCATTGCATTTAGATTTGGGTTAGTGTGTCAAATCTACATTCCACCTCTAGAAGTGTTGGTTTTGTGCACCCCCGTAGCCCACTCTACATCAATTGGTATCAAAGACAGGTTGGGTCGTTTGCATGCTAGTAGTGGTAGGATTTTTAGAGCAAGCATGTCAGATCCACTAGTCACCGAGCGGCTAACGACGAGCTCGAATTCGGGTGCCGCTTTTGCTGAGTTTCAACGTCGTATCCTTGATCGTTTGGACATTTTAGCTACCTAGTTCGACGACGTGCGTCATGAGCTTGCCGAGGTGTACCTCCGTTTAGATCACCTAGAGAATGCCAGAGACACTCCAGTCTCCAGCACAGCACGACGACTCGCTTGAGGATGACCCTGATGCTCCTCCTCGTGTTGACCAGCGTCCGATGGATGGTCAGCCTTTCGTAGTCCGTTACCGTCGTGATATTCCTCCCTGAGCCCAGCACCGCCGGCGAGGCGGAATCCCGATCTAGCTATTAAGCGTAAGCAAGCTGCGGCTCGTGATAGACCCCCACACCAACGTGATGAGTATTGTGTGCCCCGTCAGCCTCAGCCTGACCCTCGCCACGACCATCACCGTGATGAGTATTATCTCCCAGGTCGGAGAGAGCGTGGTCCTTCACCCGCTCGATACGATTACGCCCATGATGATTACCCAGAGGATTATCCTGACCCACAGAGAGGTGGCCACCACTACGACATCACTCGTCATATTCTCTGCGATGCCCCTTCACTCGATGGCCGCGTGGACCCAAAAACCTTTAGCGATTGGCTACTTGACATGGATTATTTTGAGTGGTATGACACGAGTGACGAGAGTTGTGTTTTCTTCGCCAAAATGAAACCGGTCGGACAAGCCAAAGTATTTGGATTATCATAGAGAGAGCCGTTGAGCGAGATGACTATTATTCTATCACCCGATGGGATGATATTAAGCAAAGACTGAAAGAAAAATTTCCCCTTGCTCCTACCGAGATCAGTTATTTGATCAGTTACAGAACTTACAACACGGGACACTTACTGTCGCAAAGTATATGGCTCGCTTCGACGAGCTTGTCGTTAGGAGTGACATCTCGGAGGAGCCCATTGCCACCGCCTCTCGTTTCAAGGCTGGGTTATGCTATGAGATTCAGAGAGAGCTGATTCCCCATCGTGTCGAGACCGTTGATAAGATATTTCAGCTCGCTCTAATACCTCTGATCATTTAGCACGAGGCAGTTCCCCTCTCGGACTGATACCTCGACTTATAGGAAACCTGCTCCGCCCCAGACCACCACGGCTGCACCCCAAGTGTTCCCACAGACACAAAGGGCAAGGCCGTCGCCACTGATGGCCAACAATCTGGGGGTATTTTGTGTTATAGCCTTATAGGTGTTCTGACAGAGGACACATGGCGGCGCAGTGCCCCACGCCAAGTCTGCTAGTTGAGGACGAGGAGCAGGGTTTCAAAATAGGTGAGGAGGTCACTGAGGAGATCACAACCACTATCAAGAAAGGTTGGGAGAATGACGCTGAGCGATCCTTAGAGATAGAAGTGATTAGGCGCCTCCTACATACCCCACGTGTAGATGAAGACTGGTGTCGCAGTACCATATTCTATACATGCTTTCCTAGTGCAGGTGGTCCCTGCAAGTTGGCTATCGACAGTGGGAGTTGCGTGAATATCGTGGCCCAAAAGGGTCTTGACCATATGCTGGTGAAGGCTGATCCTCACCCCCACCCCTATCGTGTCGTGTGGGTTGATAAGACAACGATTCAGGTCACCCAGTGTTGTCTCGTGCCGATTAACATTTTCCCTTTCCTGGATAAGGTTTGGTGTGATGTCATTCCCATGGACGTCGCCCATGTGTTACTCGGCCGCCCCTAGCTATTTGATCGTGACGTCACGTGTTTCGGCCGCTCGAATACGTGTGTTCTTTATGACAAGGGGAGGAAGATTACGTTGACGCCTACCCAACCCAAAAAGAAATCTAAGGGTCTGATTGAGCCTTCTGTGAGCATGAGCACCTCGAGACCCTTACACATCTTGAGTTGAGGCTAATTTTTGCTTGATAGTATTGAGTCTGATATCATCTTTGTTGTGGCGGCCACTATGGCTTATGTGTGCCCCCCTGAGGCCTTGACGACCACCCCCCAGCGGTGCGTCCCCTTTTGGATGAGTTTGTGGATATTATACCTGATGTGCTCCCCGATAAGTTGTTCTCCCCCCCGGACATTCAACACTCTATCGACTTGGTCCCGAGGGCTTCTCTTCCGAACCGGCTCCACTATCGTATGCACCCTGGTAAGCACGCTGAGCTCAAGAGGCAGGTTGACGAGCTTCTTCGTAAGCAATTTATTCGTGAGAGCTTGAGCTCGTGTGAGGTTCCCGCCCTTCTTACCCCTAAGAAAGACGGTAGTTGGCGTATATGCATCAATAACCGGGCCATTAATAAAATCACCGTCAAATATTGTTTACCCATCCCACGACCCGATGATCTACTGGATACTATGTTCGGTGCCCAGATCTTTTCCAAGATTGACCTCCGTAGTGGGTACCATCAGGTTCGAGTTCATGAGGGAGACGAGTGGAAGATGACCTTTAAGACCAAGGATGATTTGCACGAGTGGTTAGTTATGTCATTTGGGCTATTGAATGCCCTAAGTACGTTCATGAGAGTCATGGCGCAGGTCTTACGACCCTACATAGGCAAGTTTCTGGTGGTATACTTCGATGATATACTGATCTATAGCCAGACCCAGACCGACCATTTCGATCATCTGAGATTTCTCTTTGGCACCCTCTGCCGGGAGAAACTGTATGTGAATTTGAAGAAGTGCTCCTTCCTTTCTGAGTCTGTCATTTCTTGGGATTCATCGTATCATCCACTGTAGTATCTGTTGGCCCTGAGAAGGTCATGTCCATTCGAGACTGACTTGTGCTTGCGACCATCCACGAGAATCGCAGCTTCCACGGACTTGCTACTTTCTATAAGAGGTTTGTCCAGGGGTTCAGTATGATCATGACCCCAATCACGAGCTGCCTTCGGAAGGGCGAGCTTCAGTGGACCCCCGCGGATACTATGGCTTTTGGGGAGATCAATGAGAAATTGATGACTGTTACTGTCCCGAGACTACGTGATTTTATACGCGAATTTGAGGTCGCGTATGACGCTTCTAGTGTTGGTATCAGTGGCGTATTGAGCCAAAAGGGACATTTGGTTTCTTACTTTAGTGAGAAATTGAACGAGGCCAAACAAAAATACTCGAATTACGATCAAAAATTTTATGCGATTGTCCAGTCTTTGCGCTATTGGAGGCACTCTCCTTCCCCGAGAGTTTGTGCTTTATTCGAATCATCAAGCGTTGCGATATTTAGATTCATAGCACAAATTGGGATACCGACATGCCAAGTGGGTCGAGTACCTCCAGGATTTCCATTGTGTTCTCAAACACCGAGCTGGTGTTGAAAACAAGCCGACTGATGCGTTGAATCGCTGTGTCTCCTTGTTATAAACAATGACTGTGCGTGTAGATGAGCTTGATTGAGTGCTTCTAAATTATCCGACATGCCTCTATTTTGGTGAGATTTATACCGCCTTGTCCCGCTTCAGACCCTGTTAAGGGCTATCAGATCTTTGAGGGATTTCTGTATCGGGGCTCCCGTCTGTGCATACCGCAGACTTCCTACCGTGATTACTTGATTTGGTAGTTGCACGCGAGCGGCGCCGCTGGGCACTTTGGGCGGGATAAGTTCATAGCCATTGTTATGGATCGCCTTTACCGGCTTTGCCTTGAGAAGGACGTCGCTCGCGTTGTCCGCCATTTCAGTATCTACCAGACGACTAAGGGCACTAAGCAGAACACGAGTCTGTACACGCCTCTACCTGTACCACACCGCCATTAGGAGGACATCAACATGGATTTCGTGCTCGGACTCCCCCGCACTCTTCAGAGACACGATTCCATTTTTGTGGGTGTTAATCAATTCTCGAAGATGGCGCACTTTATTGCGTGCTGCAAGATGGCGGATGCTTCACACGTAGCATCCATCTTTATGAGGAACATTTTTGAGTGACATGTCCTGCCCAAGTCTATCATGTAAGATCGCGATGTGAGGTTTATGAGCTATTTTTGGAAGACCCTGTGACACAAGATTGATACCACCCATAGGTTCTCCTCGGCTTATCATCCACAGTCAGAAGGGTAAATAGAAGTAGTAAATCGTAGCTTAGAAAACCCACTGAGGTATCTGGTGGGCGAGAATGCTTATAGTTGGAACCTTGATCTTCTAGTCGCGGAGTTTGCATATAATAGTTCAGTCAATAGGTCCACTGGGTTGAGTCCATTTCATGTAGTGTCAGGATACGACCCTAGAAAACCTATCGACTTTATCCCTAGTCCCCTAGAGTCGCGCCCTAGTGAGACAGCTAAGTCTTTTACACGTCGTTTGCATGAGTCGGTCCACCGACGAATTATTACGAGCAATGAAAATTATAAAATCCATGCAGATAAGCGAAAGTGAGAACAAGTATTTCAAGAAGGTGAACAAGTATGGTGCGAATCCGCCCTGAGAGGCTCCCTTCGGGACTTGCCAAAAAGCTAAGCGCAAGGCGAATGAGACCCTACTCAGTTATACGTCGTATTGAGGCGAACGCCTATAGACTCGATATCCCTGCAAGTATGGGAATCCATCCAATATTTAATGTTGAAGATCTGACGCCATACTACGAGCCTCGCTAGTATGTGGACCCGAGCAGTGGAGACTCCCAGCCGCCCCTACCCCCACTCTCGTTACCCTACCACCCTCATAGTCCACCCATGTCTGATGGCCACCACAGTACATCCTTTGCTGACACCCACCCACCCGAGGATTCGTCTTCTTTGGTTTCACCGACGACACCGCCGATCACACCGGGATCCACCACTAAAGAGATGAGCGATGAGAGCATTACAAAGGTCAGATCCCACCATTTCGTTCCTACCACAGGCGGGCCGCGATGCCATTACTTGATACATTGGCAGGGCCGTCCAGATGCAGATGACGTCTGGATACTACCAGCTGAGCTCGATCGACTCGTCCCTAGACTTTGACTTCAGTACGATCGTCTCCATTCATCAGAGATAGACTTTTCAGTCGGGGGGAGTTGATGGGGATCCATCAGATTATGCACTGGGAGGGGTTCGCCACAAGGCGGAACCCACGTTCGTGTATTCGCGCAGGAGGGATTGATCGGGTCGCCGATCCGACTCCGCAGATGTATCCGGATCCGTGTTGCGAGTCAAAATCATATATTACTGTAGTATTTTTGATTTATTTTTAATGTATTTAAGCGACATCACCCCCGACCAATCATAGTCGTCGATGGTGTGATGCCCTAGCTTTTCTTTTATTATAAATAGACAAGTAGTGAGATGGTTTTAGGTATTGCAGAATTTGGAAACTTGTATTCTCGAATTCCCGCGATCCTGCCACAGTGTTGACTCCGTGGAACCCTAGGTGACGACTCTTAGGTTGGTATCTTCCTCCCCAAGGTTCCCCCTAAACCTAGCTCTTTTTTCCCCACCTTGAATCCTCCTTCCCTAGCCCCTACAACCTTCAAACTATCGGCTGACCCCCGGCCTTCAAAACACTACAGCCGTTGGATATTCCCCCTCCAGCAAACCGCCAAACCCTCCCCCTGGTTTCCCCCCACCCGATCCACCAACTGCCTCCCCCGCTCCCTTCCAGCGGTCTGTCTATAGCCGCCACCCAACCCTCTTGCCCCACTGTAACCTCTCCTCCATCCACAGCCCAAAGGTGCACCCCACCTCCATCTCTCTTCGTGGAACCACCTCCAATCAGCCTCTATATCTAGATCAGTTCTTTTGCAGCCCCGATCCGCCATTTCCCCTCACCCTTCCCTCCTTCCCTAGACCGGATCTGCTCCTAAACATCAGACCATCCTTCCCTCGCCCGGATCTACCCATACATCGTCGGATCTACTTATTTCCGGTCTGTTTCCACCTTCCACCGCCGAGGACAGCCGCCTACGCTATTTCCACACCACCAGTTCCACATTAGATTGCCGTCAAAATGCATCCGGCTCTAGAAACTTCAGTGCCTTGGTCAGCCCACTATTTTGGCGAGTCACTTGTCGTATTTGATTATTTTATTCAACATTTTATTCGATTGGATACTACGTTTACTTGGAATCTTGTTTGTGGGAATTCGCTTCGATACACTTATAATTTGCAGGTGAGATTTATTCGCCGCGCGCTTAGCCTTGACCCTCCGAACGGAGGAAAGCCATTAGTTGCTTGCTTATTGAACGCTATTTCTGTTCTTTTAAATATTTGTTTGGGTTGAAATTTATATTGCTCGAATTAATCTGTCGCCGTCACCGACGCTATCATTGCATTTAGATTTAGGTTAGTATGTCAAATCTACATTCCACCCCAAGAAGTTTGGTTTTGTGCACCCCCGTAGCCTACCCTACATTGAGGGGGGGGGGGGGGGGGGTGATGCAATCAGAATATGGTGGAGGAGGGCTAGATGCATCCATGATATGGTGAAGGAGGCGTAGTGGGGTTCGGCTATGCCTGAAACAGCTCAGGAGGGGACGGTTGTGCTGCGTGGCTGCTGGAGAATAATTTCCAAGGGAAGACTGCTCTGGATGTTTGCTTGGAGGCTGCTGGAGAAAGGTTTTCAAGGGATTGGCTACTGTTGGTGTGCTGTTTTGAGGGGTGACTGGGCTATTTTAGGGTTGAGGAGGTGGCAACACAATAAAAGAAAGGAGGTAAACAAGGGGGAAGAAAGTACGTAGGAGTCGACACCTAGGGTGATATGAGCTCTCCGACACAGAGTTAGCGCTGCAGATGACCCGCGGATCACGAAAGATGTCGCTCAATCTGCGATTTCCGTCAAACCGGCTTCTTTTCTTTTATTTATAATAAAATATGACTAGGACAACCATCTTGGATGGCTATGATTGGACGTACATGATAGTTGACCAATTTCACTAAATTAAGCACTAAAAATAAAACAAATATATGGAAAGTATTGAAACGTCACTCTGAACACGACCTCTGATTCAAAATTTCCATCGGGCGATGCTAACTATGACAGGTGCCCAATCAGCCCCGAACATGCCTCGAACTTGCGCTTCATTGTCTTGTCGACCCTCATTAGCTAGTATGTGGTTTAGAAGGTAATTTTGTTTTTGTTCTTTAATGCCACTGGAGATGAGGCTCATTGTTATTTTGAGTACTAGAGTCGGGGGCATGGTGTTGCCTGTGCATAATATTTGACAATGATAAATTTTCGTGCACAATTTATCAAAGTGAAGATACCCCAACAGATGATCACGACACTTCAATCATTATATAATTCTGGATTATTGTGTTACCAATACAAAAATTTGATTGAAGGCGAACTTGAAAACAAGATACAGTTCACGACGGATACTCATGCCTAACCTCAGAAGGTTGGTTCCTTCTTGAAGCCACTCTCTAAATGAGAGATCCCAAACTATAATGATCCAATGATGTCTACTACTCTCAGGTCTCCTCCTTATATATGGGGGGGGGGGGAGACTCGCTTACAAATTTCCATAATACCCCTACAAGACAATACATTGTGATCAAAACAAATAAAATGCTCCAAGTGATTGTCGCCGCGTGTGCACAACAATATATCTTGCTTGAAAATAGACCTTGACCCCAACGTCGAGGTGTCGTGCTCCGACTAGTAGTGGTGTGCCCACGGGTTGGCCGTTGTTGAGGTGCTCAAGGCTTGATTTGGTGTTACGATAGTGATCGCAAGGTCCTCAAAGTTGAGGATGTCCGGCTCTTCCAAATCATCGCCGATGATGACACAAAACTCTATAACAGGATAAGCATGAGTAAGAGAGTAAATTTGTTTGCAATGGAAGCACGAGCTCTTACTCCGTAAGTCGTGATACTATTGGTTGGAAAGACTGTGAGTGAGGAGATGAAAGTGGTTTCGTGGAGGCACGAGGGGTCGGCGAGGACGAGGTGGTGGAGGTTTAGGACCAAGAGCAAAGTATGGGTGGTAGGGGACTTGGGGGGGGGGAGTAGAGGTGGAATGAGGGTCCATGGAAGTTGCGAGGAATTCAGCCTCCATGAGTAGGGAGAGGTCCATGGATTGGTTGACAATAGATGAAAGGAGGGTATGGAGGCAAGCTCGAATATATGATGCTGCAAACCATGCATAAACTAGCACAAGTAGTAGTCAGGTGGGAAACCCGAAACATGAGTGACCGGTTCGATAAATTCATCCACATAAGAGTCAATGGAGCCCATTTGGCAGACCCTCGCAACGGTGTTTGATCGTGTTGCCGGATAGTGGTGATTGTAGTACTGAATAAGTGCCTCAGCAAGAGCTTCCCATATGAGGCTAAGAGAGGACCGACATAGCCGACGCACAGTCTGACTGAACTGTATAACCATGCCCGAGGAGACTGTTTGAGACCATAAAGTGATTTCTTCAGACGACATACAAGAGACTCCCCTGTGGTCTCAAACCTGGGAGGTTGTTGCATATACACGATCTCCCACAAATCGCCATTGAAAAAAGCCTTTTTGACATCCAAATGATGCAATGTCCAATGTCGATGAACAACGAAGGAGATCAAAACACGAATAATATTGAGTTTGGCGACTGGAGAAAATGTCTCATCATAATCTATGTATAACCTGTAATTCATCGAGATCAAAAGTACCCAAGAAGACAGGTATTAGCAGACCATTGAGCTAGCAGAGGCGAGCTTGGGCGAGCAGAGACGAGCTTGGGCGAGCAGAGGAGAGCAGAGGCGAGCTTGGGCGAGCAGAGGTGAGTACCTCGCGAGTTTGGGCGAGTAGACCCTTGGAACTCGCTGGCAGAAGCTGGATAATCGTCTATACCCCCCTAAGATTTCTCTATAAATAGCCATATGGGGTACTAGAAATGACACTTTTGGAAGAGATTGAGGTCCCCCCAAGTGGATACTCGCCAAGCCTATGCCTACCTAGTAC
Source organism: Platanthera guangdongensis (assembly GCA_039583875.1). Taxonomy (NCBI): domain Eukaryota; kingdom Viridiplantae; phylum Streptophyta; class Magnoliopsida; order Asparagales; family Orchidaceae; genus Platanthera; species Platanthera guangdongensis. The sequence goes on along the minus strand of CM077150.1, from coordinate 14,616,952 downwards.
CTCGCCCAACCTTTTGGTTGCGGAGGGGAAGTTTCTCCCAAACTTCTGGGTATGTGATGAGACCTCCTTGCTGAAGCACTTGGGGTGTGCTTGTAGATTAGTTTTTTCTCTCCCGCGATAGCCATTTGAATTGTAGCGTCGAACCGCAGAATCAGTAACCTTAGGCTGCCTTGATCCGAATTTTGGAATAGAGAATTTTCCCGGCTTCAACAATCTAGATCTTGTTGTTGAGTAAAGCCAAGAGCCATATGGCGAATCTTCAGACGTTGGACCGTCCCATCCGGACCATGTTTGATGGAGAATACCCACTTACAACACACACAAGTTTATCCAGGAGGAAGAGGGACAAGATCCCAAGTGTGCTTTTCCTAAAGAGCAAACATTTCCTCTTCCATGACCGCCCGTCACCCCGGATGTCGGAGAGCCTCCTGCACATAGGTAGGGGTGGTAATAGTGGATAAAGAAAGGGCAAGTTTTCAGAGTTCTGGAGAGAGGCGGTGTATAGAGACATAATTTGACGTCAGGTGAGCAGTAGAGATGGTTGTCGGATCAACAGACCGCAAAATATCATCAGCGGAGGGCATATCCCATAGAGTAGTAGACGAAGGAGGACGATGAGTATACACCTGAAGCAAAGATTGTTTTGATGGGATTGACGTGGGAAGGAGAGGTGGGTTTGGCGGGATTGGCGGGATTGGCGTGTGAATGAGAGGGGGAAGGTTAAAGGTAAGAGGGACTGTCGGTCGCAGAAGGAGAGACCGAATTGGTGAATCAGTTGGTCGAGAATGTTAGGGTTGATCTTCGAGAAAGGTGACATCAGCAGAAGTAACAACTTTGCGATCCTTGGGAGAGACGTAGACATAGCCCTTCTGAGTACGAGAGTAACCAACAAATATATTTTGTGTCACGCGGAGCAAACTTGTTAGTGAATGGACCAAGATTTTGAACATAGCAAATGCAACCAAATATGCGAGGTGGGACAAAAAAGGGTTTGTGGAGGGAAAAAAGAGATTAAATGGAAACGCAAAGTTGAGTACAGAAGAGGGCATGCGGTTAATAAAGTAGCAGTTTGTAGAAACCGCAAAATTTCAGTAGAGTTTGACAATAGTCATTTGAAACATAATAGAGTGTGCAACGTTAAGAAGGTGACGATTCTTGCGTTCAACAACACCATTTTGTTGGGGATATAAGTACAAGAGGTTTGATGGATGATCTCGAACTCAGCAGGCAGGCCAGCAACCCCATGACCTATGTACTCTGGGGCATTGTCGGTACGAAGAGTTTTAATTGTAGTAGAAAACTGATTGCGAGTCTCAATAATACAGACATGAATAACCCGAGTTAGGTAAGAGCGATCATGAAGTAAATATAACCATGTCATTCGAGAGTAATCATCAATAAAGGTGATGAAGTAACGATATCCAGAAGTACTTGCACTTTTATAGCGTCCCCAAATATCTGAATGAACAAGAGCTAAAGGAGCATTGCTCCAGGTATAAGAAGGAGAGAAAGTAGCACGATGTTGTTTGTCGTAGATACAAGACTCACATGTGAAGTCATGGAGGGACAGATCAGAAAAATCTTTTCGGAGTATGTGGAGAGGAGCATGCCCAAGACGCCGTGCTAATAAAAGAAGAGAATCGTGGGGGGAGAGGGGTCCAGGATGTAGAGCCCATTCGACAACTGCCCTTTACCAATGATATGATGCGTCTTGCGATCTTGCACAACACAAGATGTGGAAGAGAATGTTACATAGTAATCAAGGTTTTTTGTGAAACGACTAATAGAGAAGAGATTGAAAGGGGAGTCTGAAACATGAAGAACTGAGCGAAGAGTGATGGAGTAAGATTGACGTCTGCTGATCCAGAGACCGGAGTGGTGGCCCCATTAGCAACAGTAATGAACTTGGGATACACAAAGTTCAAGTATCTGGAAGGTTTCCGTGGGGTAATGTGGTGTGAGGCCCCAGAATCCATTACCCAGGATGAACTATGAGCGAGACGAGATACCGCCATTTGAAATAGACACAACAGAGCCAGGAGAATGATTGATCATCCCTTGAAGTTGCTAGAGTTGGTTGCGCAAGACATCAATGTCAGCTTGAATGTTGTTTGGAGGTGACCACAAAAAGATATGAGGAAGCATGATCGGCCATTGGAGGCGACCTAGTGGTCAAAAAACAAGCGACAATAGAAGACTTCTCCGTGTACAGCGGCCTAGCAATAACATCGGCAATAGAAGAGGCTGAGCGAAAAAGATGGAGGGGAGAGGCGGCCAGACGACCAAACACTGGCGGTAAGAAAACTGGCGAAGAACAAAATGCGCGGCTAGAAGGGCACGAATAGCAGCGAGCTTGTGCGGCCAAGGAAAGATGCAGGCTGAGCCGCAGGAAGACGCAACATGAGCAATGACGATCTCCGGCCAGGATGCAGCTAGCGGCAAGGAGGTCGATGGAGGTCTGTGAGCCAGGAGAGCCAGACGACAAGAGGAAAAGCGGGGAGCGGCAGCCTTCTGGAGAGCTGCGGCTTGGAGGAGAGCTACGACCTTGAGGAGGTCCTTGGCAGACTGGAGAACGACGCAAGATAGCAGTGGAGCAGGCGGCAAGAGTCACCACGCGCGACTGGGGAGCAAGAAAAGCACGAGCGACCAACACTAGCTGCAAGCTGAGCGTCTAAAGCAACGAGCTGAGCCACTAGAGCGGCGAGCAGAGCGACTAGAGCGGCGAGCAGTGCGATTTGAGCGGCGAGATGAATGTTCGAAGCGGGAGGCAAGGGTAGCGGGGGAGCAGATGACCGCAAAATATAAATGCAGGTAGGAAGGCGGTTGCTAACGTGAGGCAGCAAACAGCGTGAGAGGATGCAAATAAGAACGGCAAGCCGCAGAGGCTGCGGTAAATGATCTCCAAGTGGGGCCCAGTGTCAGAAGCGGAAAGGCTATAAATCCCGATAAAATGGCCAGGGAGGGAGGGAGACGCGCAGAGAGAAGCGAAACTATGGGTAGAAAGGAAGAGACTGCAGGGAGGAGTGCGGTTTAAAGAAAAAAACAACTGGAGAGCTGTGGTTAGAGAGAGCTGGACCGCAGGAAGAAAAAGAACAAGGCAGAGGAATGCATAAACTAGCTCTGATATCATGTAGAAATGTACACAAAAAAGGAGAAATAATAATATTTATTAATCTCTCTCAAATAGCTTCAATACATACATCCATATAATTGTATATTTGTACATTTATATAAGAGGGGAAAGAGAGGAGGAATCTTATCCTAAGATGTGAGACTAAACAAGCTAATAAGGTGAGCCTCAAGATGGCGAAATTTTGGAACCGGATCTCGTATGGAAATCTAGGTCCGGGTTAAATGTGGGCACGACACGTGGACAAATCACGACGGTCCATAAAATTCACGTAAAATCCCGCTAATTCTTCTTCTTCTTTCACTTTTTCTGGCGCGTAAGTGGCGATTCCTTCCAAAATATTTCTTCTGCCAAGCTATTTTCTCTTTTTCCATTAATAGCAGCTTAGTATGACCCAAAAAATTTCTCCATCCGCTCGCCTGTTCTTCACCGTTCTTCACCCTTCTGAACCTTAAACCGACATTAAGGATTCGTCGTCCTGTGCGCCTGTGCTGCCCGGGACATCTGTTAAATTTCGCACCAGAAAGGAGACATTCTCGATACTTTGGACAGGAATGACGAAGATATAGGTATGGGCCCAAACTTTTTCCCATCTATTTCCTCTTCCTCCCTTAACACCAACAAATCTAATTAAGGTGATCTCCAGCCAGGAGATCATAACTAACCTCCAGGAGATCACATTTATTCTCCAGACAGGAGATCACATTTATTCTCCAGACAGGAGATCAATGTTGATCTCCTGGAGATCAATTTCCTGGAGATCAAAACCGATCTCCTAGGAGATCAAAACCGATCTCCATGGAGATCAAAACCGATCTCCATGGAGATCAAAACCGATCTCCATGGAGATCAAAACCGATCTCCATGGAGATCAAAACCGATCTCCATGGAGATCAATGTTGATCTCCTGGAGATCAATGGAGATCAAAACTGATCTCCATGGAGATCAAAACTGATCTCCTAGCTTGAGAATCAAATGTGATCTCCAGAAGATCATCCATGATCTCCTGAAGTTCATTCATGAATGTTAAATATGAGCATACTGAGAGAGTAAGCATATGAATGTTAACGATTCTTTAATTTTCGTTAAATTTTTTGACGTTATCATGTTTGTAGGATATTTTTCCAATAGTGGATAGTGAAGAAGAAGCTTATGAATTATATTGTCAGTATTCTACTAGTATTGGATTTAGTGTGCGTAAAGAGCACAAATTATTTTGGTCCGGTACTAGAATTTTAAAGTTACGTGAATATTGCTGCTGTAAGAGCGGATCAAAAAGAGCTACAAGTGTTCCAGATTCAGAGTTTAAATTTCGTCGGCTAGATACCAGGACAAATTGTCCGGTTGTTATTGTATTTAATGCGAACAAAGAAGGTAAACAGTTGACTGTTGGAAAATTTGTGGAAGAACATAAGCATCCGCTTGCAAATGAAAATGAAAGACACTTCCATCACAACGAAGTGTAAGTAAGGAGAATGGTATTGTTCTACAGTCAATGACTGAAGCAGACATAAGAACATCTGATGCATACTCCTACCTAGCTGATGAAGTAGGGGAATCTCAAAATTTGGGCTTCACCAAACGTGATGCATATAACTTTATTGACAAGAGAAGAAGATCTAAGTTAGATGGTGGCGATGCTGCTAATCTTTTAGAATTACTTAAGGAACGATAATTACAGGATAATATGTTTTCCTTTGATGTACAAGTTGATGACATGAATAGGTTGACCAATTTTTTATGGATTAATGGTCAAGAAAAAATTGATTATGATTGCTTTGACGATGTCATTATATTTGACACTACATATAGAATGAACAAGTATAATCTTGCATGTGCTCCGTTTGTGGCAGTTAATCATCATTGACAAAATGTAGTTATTGCAATAGCGTTTATATCAGAGGAAACCATAAAAACATTCATTTGGTTATTTGAAACTTTTCTAAAATTTGTTTCCGGCAAGCAACCTTTGACAATATACACAGATCAAGATCAAGTGATGGTTGTTGCAATTGGGAGAGTGTTGAGCTAAAGTCGACATCGTTTATGCCAATGACATATTGCTAAGAAGGCTCCTTCGAAAGTTCACTCATTCAATACAAATAGTAATATACGTTCTTTATTTTATACTTGTCTTCACAAATGTGATACCGTTGAAAAATTTGAAGAATCTTGGGGTCGAATGATTGTTCTTGGGAACCTTCAAGATAACAGATGGTTGAATGATCTCTACAAAATAAAAGAGAAGGTGTCTACGATATTTAATAAGAATGTTTTTGATCATGGTATTTTGTCTACTCAGAGGAGCGAGTTCATGAACAATATGTCATGCAATTTACAAAGGCTTCTTCTTCGTTGGTTGGTTGTTTTCTTCAAATGGAGAAAATGATAATCAATTGTCGGGAAAGAGAAAAAGAAGAGGATTTTAGATGCAAGCATGGGACTGTCCATGTTGATGTTAAAAATTGTCCAATCTTAAAACAAGTCTCCAAGATGTACACCAGGACAATGTATGGTAAATTCTACGAGGGCTTCAAAGTAGGGGCATTTGGTCTATTCATTGAAAAAGAGTACATGACAAGTGAAAGCATATGCATTATGGAGATACGGTAGTGTGATCGAGCTGAGAATAACAAATATTGGACAGTTGAGCTTGATCTTAAGACATTTGATATAAGTTGTTCTTGTTGCAAGTTTGAAACAAAAGGGATTTTGTGTAGCCATGCACTTAAAGCGTGGACACATAAGAATTTAACAAACATTCCAGAAAAATATTTACTTCGAAGGTGGATGGTACAATAACAGCCGGACAATTTGTCCTGGTATCTAGCCGACGAAATTTGAACTCTGAATTAGGAACACTTGTAGCTCTTTTTGATCCGCTCTTACAACAACAATATTTACGTAACTTTAAAATTCTAGTACCGGGCCAAAATAATTTGTGCTCTTTACGCACACTAAATCCAATACTAGTAGAATACTGACAATATAATTCATAAGCTTCTTCTTCACTATCCACTATTTGAAAAATATCCTACAAACATGATAACGTCAAAAAATTTAACGAAAATTAAAGAATCGTTAACATTCATATGCTTCCTCTCTCAGTATGCTCATATTTAACATTCATGAATGAACTCCAGGAGATCATGGATGATCTTCTGGAGATCACATTTGATTCTCAAGCTAGGAGATCATTATTGATCTCCATGGAGATCTGTTTTGATCTCCATGGAGATCTGTTTTGATCTTTTGATCTCCATGGATCTCCAGGAGATCAACATTGATCTCCTGGCTAGGAGATCATTATTGATCTCCTGGCTAGGAGATCATTATTGATCTCCTAGGAGATCATTATTGATCTCCATGGAGATCATTATTGTTCTCCATGGAGATCATTATTGATCTCCTAGGAGATCATTATTGATCTCCATGGAGATCAGTTTTGATCTCCAGGAAATTGATCTCCAGTAGATCAACATTGATCTCTTGTTTGGAGAATAAATGTGATCTCCTGGAGGTTAGTTATGATCTGCTGACTGGAGATCACCTTAATTAGATTTGTTGGTGTTAAGGGAAGAAGATGAAATAGATGGAAAAAAGTTTGGGCCCATATCTGTATCTTCGCCATTCCTGTCCAAAGTGTCGAGAATGCCTCCTTTCTGGCGCGAAATTTAACAGATGTCCCGGGCAGCACAGGCGCACAGGACGACGAATCCTTAATGTCGGTTTAAGGTTCAGAAGGGTGAAGAACGGTGAAGAACAGGCGAGCGGATGGAGCAATTTTTCTGGGTCATACTAAGCTGTTGTTAATGGAAAAAGAGAAAATAGCTTGGCAGAAGAAATGTTTTGGAGGGAATCGTCACTTACGCGCCAGGAAAAGTGAAAGAAGAAGAAGAATTAGCGGAATTTTACGTGAATTTTACGGACCGCCGTGATTTGTCCACGTGTCGTGCCAACATTTAACCCGGATCTAGATTTTCATACGGGATCCGGTTCCAAAAATTTCGCCTCAAGATGAGTCTATCTTTGGGCTTCTACATATTCTTTAACAGTTTGCAAATGTAGCGAATGCTATTTTAGTTTTTTAAGGGGTTATTTCAGACTTTACAATGAAAACTAATTTAGGAGAAATTATATGCCTGTTACGGCCTGGCCTGGCAGGCTGGGGCTCGATACCCAGTCCTCCAGGGTCGGGCGGCAGGGCTCTTCCCCGCTCCCTAACGAGCCTTCTTTTCCCCCCTCCCGTAACAGGGCCGCGACCCACACACCCCAACCCCTCTCGTAACAGGTTTGGTGCTCACTTTTATGTTACGGGCCGGGCCTGGCAGCGGGTCCAGCCTGCCCCAGGGCTGGGCGACAGTGCTTCTCCCTGCTCCCGCACGAACCTTTTTGTCCCCCCTCCCGTAACAGGGCCGCGGCCCACACACTCCAACCCCTCTCGACAACCAATTTAATTGCCGCGGGTTGTTGATGGCAGGATTTGACCCCGACACCCTTGATAAGAAGCTTTCAACACAGCTCTCATCACCAACTGATCCGCGGCTCAGTTGGTGGTGAGGGATGTGTTTAAATCTTCTTATCAAGGAGGTCTGGGTATCGAGCCCCAACCTCAACAACCCGCGGCAATTATACTGGTTGCCGAGAGGGGTTGGTGTGTGTGGGCCGCGGCCCTGTTATGGGAGGGGGGAAAAGAAGGCCCGTTCGGGAGCGGGGAAGAGCCATGCCGTCCAACCCTGGAGGAGGACTGGGTATCGAGCCCCAGCCTGGAGTATATTCTGAGAGGTTATTTAGAAATCATTATTTCCAATTTATCATTTCCTATTTACATTTTTGTAAGCAATTTTGAATTTGTTCTGCATGCGTTTGCTTTCAGGATAGACTATTCTTTTCTGTTTTTATGGTGCTGTAGAAAAGATGTGTAGGCACTCGATATGATGCAAATATCTCTAATTGATATGAATATATATATATGTGAAAATATTTGTCAGTTATTTATATCCTGAAATACTGTAGCAAAATATTTTATGGTGCGTTTGTTTCGGTTGTTGCTGATCGAAAAGGAGTTGTCAAAAATAGAGTTTGAAAAAGGAGCTGTCGGTGAAAAATGGAATTTGCAGTGTAAAACTGTCGAGTAAAACTCCGTTTGCACAGCTGTTCTAAAAGCAGTTTCAATAAACAATTTGGTAAAAATGGAGTTTTTGTACAATAGTTTTTAACATAATTTCTTTTATAATTTTTGTGATACTATGGTCAAATCAAATAGATTATTTTGTAAGTATCATATACCCTTTGGGTGGCTATTATGATTGATCCAAAAAAAAGTTATTTTATTGCTATTGATCAGTGAAGAAGAAGCAAACAAATAAAGACACTATCAGGATTACAATCCACAATTTATCAGTTTATACACATTCATTCTACAGCATAAAACGAGGACATCCTTATGAGACTTTTTTTTTCAACTAAAATGTGTAAAACCACATCCTCATGCTAGAAATAGTGAAATCAAGCAACTAGTTATGATTTTTCAGCAGGTAATTGACATTCCGTGTATGCAGGGCACATGTTCCAACAGAAATGAAGCTACCAAAAAGAAACCCATGTAAAACCATCGAACAGTAATTATATTTGGTTGATTATGATCTTTTGAAGTAGAGTTCTAAATCAACATAATTTTTCTTGTTTCCTAAAAAAAGTTGACCATCGGATTCAGTGGTGATAGCTAGCATGATTGCCATAATCCAGGAAACATTTATAAAGATGCAAAAACCTGGTTGAAAATACAGTAAAAATCCAAATCCGGTAGCTGTGAAATAGGTCGATTGACTTGCTCATTTAAAAGGGCAAAAGAAATCTATATAGAGGACGATTTGCGAGGACCAATACAACATAAATTTCAGATTCGAAAAAAAACCTTGGAATTTCAGAGTGGTAGCAGAATAATTGAAGGCAAAAAAGCCGGGGAAGTATGGAATAGAAGGAACGAGTAGAGGAAGAAGAACTTGGTGCTGCATAAATTGGTGACGATCGTCAGGGTGGTGGCCATCAGATCTTAAGAGGAGAGATGTATTAGCGAAGGGCCGCATTCCCTCTGTAACACCCCTTCCCAGTATTACAGAAATCAGCCGTCCGGCCGGGTCAGCGATATAAAGAAAACTAGGAAGCTGTATTAAAACTAGTAGCAGCAGGTAATAAAAGTCCAAACTAAAACAGATTTAATAATTACAGCGGAAGTAAAAATTAAACTAAGGTTAACCACATACCTGATGTCTGGATTCACAGAGCCACTAAACAAGAATGAGATTTGCAATAACTGAAAATCTGAACTATCAAAATAAGTCTGATATAAGATATATAAAATATTAATGAGTTACACTGTCCACAACTACAAGTACATGCTGAAACGGAGTAAACTGAAATAGTAAAAGTACTACACTCTGACACCACCATGACGCTCATCCTAGACGTAGTTTTCCACCTGGGTCACCTGAAAAACATTGCCCACGAAGGGTCAGAGTAAAGAAAAACAATTCCCCTTAGTGACACTAAAATAGATTTACATATGAATGCATGCATGTCTTTAAAACTAGTCTCGTGCACTGAAAACATTTTATGCTACATGTTATGCATGCTTTTCCTATACTTCCTGGTGAACACACTAAAATTTCATATTCATGACTTGCCGTTCAATTTCCCAAGTCCTGACGTTCACTAACTAGTATACTGTCTCACGTCAAGCCTGTACTTGAGTTCTAAGTGGCTTCTAGCCTACACGTTTACTGGGAAGGCTCTAGGCAGAGTAGCTCCTAACGCGCAAAATCTGAAACTGACGACCCGAGACCATCTGACGAACTCAATTGTTCTAGTGCCACGCGGACACGGTCTCGAATCTACTAACTGTCTCAAAGGGGAGTCAACTCCCAAGACTGTAACTCATAGGATATCGTATGCCCTATGAGGAAGGTAGTGCGTCTCTACCAAACACAAAAAGACTGGTGTGCTACTGACCTTTTTGGTCTGACGCTACTCTGCATGGGATATCTTTTCTGGTGTACTACTGGTCGACCCTTGACTTTCTCGTGGTCGACTTGAAGGGACCTTCGCACCCTTGGTCGGACAGACTCCAAACTTACGTGTACATGTGAAGTTTCGTACTTAACTAACCGTTCACGATTCTACTAACGTGGTTATGAAACAAGACGTTATCATACGCGTTTCCACAATTATTTTCCTACTGTCACACTTCTCTATGCATGCTTATGATGTTGTACGAAACCTACTCATGCGTATAAAATATACTTACTTGATATGTCTAACTAAAAAAATTTAGGATTTCCTTACCGTGGTGCTGCGACGCTCGTATACTCGGCGCGACGACATTTTCTTTTCCAAAAGTAAATCCTACTGCTGGGGACCTTCAAAACGCTGCCCCGACCCCGCCAAAATCCTGCAATTTACCGTATCCCAAATTTCAGAATTTTCCCCTCTACGATAATCCCGTGGAAAAATATATATATAGCTAGGGTTACAACATTCATGAGTTAAACTTCAATTATTACCTTTAAGTAGCGATTGAGGCTCCCAACGCGTTCCACACAATCCGTCACATCCTATAATTTACGCACTTGACTGACTAACGGACACTATCATAAGAAAAAGTAACATTATACCTTCCCGACGCGCCGCCTCGATCAAAATTCGTCGCGACTTGCCCCTACAAATCAAATAATTTTTCGCGTCAAATTTCGGATGTTACAAATCTCCCCTCCTAACAAAATTTTCGTCCTCGAAAATTGTAACCATACCTGAATCGAAAAGAAAGGAATAGTCTGCATTGCTCTTAAGTTCATCCTCACGCTCCCAAGTATACTCTGGCCTGCCACAGTTCATCCAAAGGACTTTGACCATGCGAATCTCTCTATTTCTGAGCTTCTGTATTCTTGAATCCACTATTCTGACTGGTCTAACCCCAATACTAAGATCTGTCTCAATTGGTGCTTCCTCGGTACTTATGATCTGACTGGAATCTCTGACTGCTCTCCTCAGATAAGAGACGTGAAATACATCATGTACACCACTCATTTCCTCAGGTAAGGCCAATCTGTAAGCAACCTCACCAATTCTTTCCAGCACCTCAAAAGGACCAACGAATCTGGGGCTCAGCTTTTTCATCCGCTTTATTCTAGAAACTCCTCTGACTGGTCTGACCTTCAGATAAACGTAGTCTCCAACACTGAACTCTACTGATCTGTGCTTCTGATCATAGTACTTGGCCTGGCGATCCTGAGCTGTCTTCATACGCTCCTGAATAAGCTTGATCCTATCAGTGGTCTTATCAATCCATGACTCCCTGATTGTGGATCTCTCTTCACTTTCAGCCCAACATAACGGTGTCCGACAACGTCTGCCATAGAGGGCCTCAAACGGTGTCATCCCAATACTTGTCTGAAAACTGTTGTTGTAGGAGAACTCCACTAGTGTAACATATTTCTCCCACTTTCCTCCAAAATCCAAAATGCACATCCGTAACAAATCCTCCAAAGTCCTATTTGTGCGCTCAGTCTGTCCATCTGTCTGGGGATTGAATGCGGTGCTGAAATGTAATCTGGTATCCAACCGCTCCTGTACGTAACGCCACTCCCTGGAGGTGAATCTGCCGTCTCGGTCTGAAACTATAGTCATGGGAACACCGTGAAGCCGAACTATCTCGTCCAAATATAACTTTGCCAGCTTCAGATCTTGATCCGTCTTCCTAAGAGGAATGAAATGGGCGACCTTAGAAAGTCGATCAACTATAACCCACAAGGAATCATTTCCACTCTGCGATCTCGGCAAACCATGAATGAAATTCATGGATATATCTTCGAATGTCCACTCAGGAATGAGAAGTGGCTGCAACTTGCCTCAAGGCCTTTGGCACTCGGCCTTAACCAACTTGCACGTCTCACACTTCCCTACGTAATCTGCAACATCTCTCTTCAAGCCTGGCCACCAGACTAACTTCTTGAGATCTGCATACATTTTCGTGCTACCCGGATGTATAGAATATCTGGAATTGTGTGCCTCAAATAAAATATCCTCGCGAAGGTGACTAACATCGGGGATACACACCCTGCCATCAATCAACAATAAATCATCCTGAATAATGAATCCATCCTTCTGTCCTGACTGCACTGAGCTCCAAATCTCTGTCATCTTTGGATCCAACGGTAGAGCTGTCCTGATTCTGTCCTTGATATCGCAGGTAATCTCCATCCAATTCAACCTTGCAGAACCAAAACTACTGCGTGGCACAACGGTAATATCCAGTCTCTCCAGCTCTCGCACTAACTCCTCCTGCTGAGTGAGGAGAAAGAAACATGAACCTCTACGGCTAAGGGCATCAGCTACAACGTTCGCCTTTCCTGGATGGTACTGAATGTCTACGTCGTAGTCTGATAGAAACTCTAACCATCTGCGCTGCCTCAAATTGAGCTCTCGCTGATCAAAGATATACTTGAGGCTCTTATGATCAGTGAAGATCTCACAACGAACACCATAGAGATAGTGCCTCCAAATCTTCAGAGCATGTATGACTGCTGCAAGCTCCAAGTCATGCACTGGATAGTTCCTCTCATGAACCTTTAATTGTCTCGAGGCATAGGCTACGACCTTTCCATGCTGCATGAGAACACATCCCAAACCCTGACCTGATGCATCGCTGTAGATCTGAAACCCGTCAGGCCCTGATGGTAAACTCAAAATCGGTGCGGTCATCAACCTGCCCTTCAAGTCCTCAAAAGCCAACTCACACTCAACTGTCCAATCCAAGCCCTTACCCTTCCTGGTGAGGGAAGTCAGTGGTAAGGCTATCTTCGAAAATTCTCTGATGAATCTCCTGTAGTAACCAGCAAGACCCAAAAAGCTACGAACCTCTGAAACTGTCGTCGGCCTTGACCAACTCTTAATGGCCTCTATTTTCTTCGGATCAACACTAACTCCTTTCTGACTGATGATGTGGCCTAAGAATGCAATCTCTGAAAGCCAAAACTCGCACTTTGAAAACTTGGCAAACAACTGATTCTTTCTGAGTGTGCTCAAAACAATCCTGAGATGGGCTGCATGATCTTCTGCACTCTTAGAGAACACCAAGATGTCATCTATAAAGACGATGACAAAACGGTTCAAGTACTCCCGAATACCCTGTTCATCAGGTCCATAAATACTGAAGGGGCATTGGTCAGCCCAAACGGCATGACCACGAACTCGAAGTGTCCATATCTGGTGCTAAAAGCCGTCTTCTGAATATCCAAGTCACGAATCTTTAACTGGTGATAGCCTGACCTCAGATCTAACTTGGAGAAAGTGTTTGATCCCACCAACTGGTCAAACAAATCATCAATCCTGGGAATCGGGTACTTGTTCTTTACTGTCAGCTTGTTCAACTCACGGTAGTCTATGCACAGTCTCAGACTATCATCCTTCTTTTTCACAAAAAACACTGGAGCACTCCATGGTGAAGTGCTGGGGCGTATAAACCCCAAATCAAGTAACTCCTGCAATTGACTCTTCAACTCTGCTAGTTCCCTTGGAGCCATCCGATAGGGAGATTTGGCTACCGGTGTAGTCCCAGGCTGCAAGTCTATCGGGAACTCAATCTCTCTATCTGGAGGGGCACCATGGAGCTCTTCCGGGAAAACATCGGGGAATTCCTGCACCACTGGTACCTCTGACAACTCAGCCTTAGTCTCTGCCTTCATTAGTGTTACGAAGGTTTCACAACCCTTACTGATGGACCTTCTCGCTTGGACTGCAGATATGATCATCTTCACTACTCCCTTCAAGCCCTGAAAAGAAAAAGAAGTCTGATTGGGGCCATCAAACTGTATCTGCTTCGCCCTACAGTCAATCCTGGCGTTGACTGCCGAAAGCCAGTCCATTCCAAAAATCAGGTCGAATCATGCAATAGGTAGCTGCAAAGCTTCCACAATAATCTCGGTGTCACCAAACTGCACTGGTACCCTGCACATATCTCTGGTCTGCAGAAGGGATCCATTCGGCATCATAACATCCAGCGCTACAGTCTCTGAGAATACTTCTAAATTCAACTTACGCACTAGAGATTCTGCGATAAACGAGTGCGAGGCACCCGTATCAAACAGAATCTTAGAGGGTAAATTACGAATCATAAGGATGCCTACATGAATGATTTTCAAAAAAAAAAGAGTGTCACTACGGAGGATTAAATAAACTTATCAGGCAAAGTAAACACTTACCTGTCACTACATTCTCCTGCTCCTTAGCCTCCTGCTGACCAAGCCCATAAGCTCTGGGCTGCATCAATTCTCGACCCTGCTGTGGTCTTCCATCAGTAATCATCAACACTTTGCCCTTGTCTGCTCTGCTAGGGCCACCAATCTCATACTTCGACTGCAGGAACAAAATACATTTGTCATCTACCGAAAATTTATAAATGTACAAAATACAATAAGGTTGATTACCTGATTCGAACCACCTTTCTGACAGAAACGAGCAATGTGTCCAGGTTGACGACACTTGTAACACACGCCCGCGCTGGCCAAACACTCTCCTGGATGGCGACGCTGACACTTGGGACAAAGGGGGTAGTCCCTTCTCCTGTCACAAGATTGACCATACTTTCTCGCATCAGGCTTCTGCTTCTTGTTCCAGTTCTTCCCCTGATCATTCCTGCTCTGCTGCGACTGATGCGAATCCTGAGATCGCTTTGCACGGAAATTACTTCGCTTTTGAACCTTCTGCTGGTCAGCCTCCAGCCTGCGAGCCGTATCCACTAAGCTCCTGTAATCAGCATTGACCATAGTCATCAGCGGCTGTCTCAATGAGTCACGTAAGCCATCCACAAAACGGCTGCACTTCTCAGTCTGGTCTCCCTGCATTACGCCCGCATATCGAGCCAGATGGGCAAGCTCTCGCTCGTATTCAGCAACAGTCCTGTCCCCCTGGAAAAGCCTAAGGTATCTCTCCTGTAGACTTCGTCGTGCGGAAGGAGGCACGAACCAACTCGCAAGGGCTCTAGAAAATTCGCCCCACGTAAACATGTCTGGCGTACGACCTGGCCAAAAACATGGTCATAATATTTAAAAAGAGAACATATCACTTCCAAAATAAATAAAGAAATTTTTCATAACCATTTACCCGCGGGATCATCCGCCCGGTACTTGCCCCACCAGACCTTTGCCTCACCTCGGAGGAGGAAAACTGCCAGAGGAACCTTCTTATTCTCTGGGCACTCCAAAACATCCAGCAGGTCTCTGGTGTTTGCTACCCAATCATCTGTATCCATCGGGGTCTCATCCCCACTGTAGTTTGAAGGCTGAAGTTCTCTAAAATTCCTCAAATAACGCTCCAGGGTCATCTCCACGGGCGCTGGGGCAGGAACTGGTGCAGGGGCTGGTGCGTGTACTGGAACTGGAAACCCTGCAGCCAGTCCTCTCTGAAACTCCATCAAGGCAACAGTAACCGCCTTCGCAATCTGAGACGCTATATCAGTGCCCTCTGAAGCTGCTGGAACTGGAGGTACCTGTGGCACTGCAGCATCTCTCATAGTGGCGTTAGGAACAGGGTCCTGACGTGAAGATTCACCTGGTTCACTTACTCGAGTTGCCTGATAGAACATATAAAAGAAATCTGGTTATTTATCAAGCATCTGCTAAAACTGGCTTGACAACTATATTCGTACTCATGCGAAAACTAAGCCTTAAACGCAACTTAAAATACTCTACTAACATGAGTTTACTGTTATACAATCCTATGGCTCTGTGAAAACCTTCTAGGGTCCAGGGATCCTAAACCTCGCTTTGATACCAATTTGTAACACCCCTTCCCAGTATTACAGAAATCAGCCGTCCGGCCGGGTCAGCGATATAAAGAAAACTAGGAAGCAGTATTAAAACTAGTAGCAGCAGGTAATAAAAGTCCAAACTGAAACAGATTTAATATTTACAGCGGAAGTAAAAATTAAACTAAGGTTAACCACATACCTGATGTCTGGATTCACAGAGCCACTAAACAAGAATGAGATTTGCAATAACTGAAAATCTGAAATATCAAAATAAGTCTGTTACAAGATATATAAAATATAAATGAGTTACACTGTCCACAACTACAAGTACATGCTGAAACGGAGTAAACTGAAATAGTAAAAGTACTACACTCTGACACCACCATGACGCTCATCCTAGACGTAGTTTCCCACCTGGGTCACCTGAAAAACATTGCTCACGAAGGGTCAGAGTAAAGAAAAACAATTCCCCTTAGTGACACTAAAATAGATTTACATATGAATGCATGCATGTCTTTAAAACTAGTCTCGTGCACTGAAAACATTTTATGATACATGTTATGCATGCTTTCCTATAATTTCTGGTGAAAACACTAAAATTTCATATTCATGACTTTCCGTTCAATTTCCCAAGTCCTGACGTTTACTAACTAGTATACTGTCTCACGTCAAGCTTGTACTTGAGTTCTAAGTGGCTTCTAGCCTACACGTTTACTGGGAAGGCTCTAGGCAGAGTAGCTCCTAACGCGCAAAATCTGAAACTGACGACCCGAGACCATCTGACGAACTCAATTGTTCTAGTGCCACGCGGACACGGTCTCGAATCTACTAACTGTCTCAAAGGGGAGTCAACTCCCAAGACTGTAACTCATAGGATACCGTATGCCCTATGAGGAAGGTAGTGCGCCTCTACCAAGCACAAAAAGACTGGTGTGCTACTAACCTTTTTGGTCTGACGCTACTCTGCATGAGATATCTTTTCTGGTGTACTACTGGTCGACCCTTGACTTTCTCGTGGTCGACTTGAAGGGACCTTCGCACCCTTGGTCGGACAGATTCCAAACTTACGTGTACATGTGAAGTTTCGTACTTAACTAACCGTTCACGATTTTACTAACGTGGTTATGGAACAAGACGTTATCATACGCGTTTCCATAATTATTTTCCTACTGTCACACTTCTCTATGCATGCTTATGATGTTGTACGAAACCTACTCATGCGTATAAAATATACTTACTTGATATGTCTAACTAAAAGGAATTAGGATTTCCTTACCGTGGTGCTGCGACGCTTGTATACTCGGCACGACGACATTTTTTTTTCCAAAAGTAAATCCTACTGCTGGGGACCTTCAAAACGCTGCCCCGACCCCGCCAAAATCCTGCAATTTACCGTATCCCAAATTTCAGAATTTTCCCCTCTACGATAATCCCATAGAAAAATATATATATAGCCAGAGTTACAACATTCATGAGTTAAATTTCAATTATTACCTTTAAGTAGCGATTGAGGCTCCCAACGCGTTCCACACAAAATCCGTCACATCCTATAATTTACGCACTTGACTGACTAACGGACACTATCATAAGAAAAAGTAACATTATGCCCTGCCGACGCGTCGCCTCGATCAAAATTCGTCGCGACTTGCCCCTACAAATCAAATAATTTTTCGCGTCAAATTTCGGATGTTACAAATCTCCCCTGCTAACAAAATTTTCGTCCTCGAAAATTGTAACCATACCTGAATCGAAGAGAAAGGAATAGTCTGCATTGCTCTTAAGTTCATCCTCACGCTCCCAAGTATACTCTGGCCTGCCACAGTTCATCCAAAGGACTTTGATCATGCGAATCTCTCTATTTCTGAGCTTCTGTATCCTTGAATCCATTATTCTGACTGGTCTAACCCCAATACTAAGATCTGTCTCAATTGGTGCTTCCTCGGTACTTATGATCTGACTGGAATCTCTGACTGCTCTCCTCAGATAAGAGACGTGGAATACATCATGTACACCACTCATTTCCTCAGGTAAGGCCAATCTGTAAGCAACCTCACCAATTCTTTCCAGCACCTCAAAAGGACCAACGAATCTGGGGCTCAGCTTTTTCATCCGCTTTATTCTAGAAACTCCTCTGACTAGTCTGACCTTCAGATAAACGTAGTCTCCAACACTGAACTCTACTGATCTGTGCTTCTGATCATGGTACTTGGCCTGGCGATCCTGAGCTGTCTTCATACGCTCCTGAATAAGTTTGATCCTATCAGTGGTCTTATCAATCCATGACTCCCTGATTGTGGATCTCTCTTCACTTTCAGCCCAACATAACGGTGTCCGACAACGTCTGTCATAGAGGGCCTCAAACGGTGCCATCCCAATACTTGTCTGAAAACTGTTGTTGTAGGAGAACTCCACTAGTGTAACATATTTCTCTCACTTTCCTCCAAAATCCAAAATGCACATCCGTAACAAATCCTCCAAAGTCCTATTTGTGCGCTCAGTCTGTCCATCTGTCTGGGGATTGAATGCGGTGCTGAAATGTAATCTGGTACCCAACCGCTCCTGTACGTAACGCCACTCCCTGGAGGTGAATCTGCCGTCTCGGTCTGAAACTATAGTCCTGGGAACACCGTGAAGCCGAACTATCTCGTCCAAATATAACTGTGCCAGCTTCGGACCTTGATCCGTCTTCCTAAGAGGAATGAAATGGGCGACCTTAGAAAGTCGATCAACTATAACCCACAAGGAATCATTTCCACTCTGCGATCTCGGCAAACCATGAATGAAATCCATGGATATATCTTCGAATGTCCACTCAGGAATGGGAAGTGGCTGCAACTTGCCTCCAGGCCTTTGGCACTCGGCTTTAACCAACTTGCACGTCTCACACTTCCCTACGTAATCTGCAACATCTCTCTTCAAGCCTGGCCACCAGACTAACTTCTTGAGATCTGCATACATCTTCGTGCTACCCGGATGTATAGAATATCTGGAATTGTGTGCCTCAAATAAAATATCCTCGCGAAGGTGACTAACATCGGGGATACACACCCTGCCATCAATCAACAATAAATCATCCTGAATAATGAATCCCTCATTCTGTCCTGACTGCACTGAGCTCCAAATCTCTGCCATCTTTGGATCCAACGGTAGAGCTGTCCTGATTCTGTCCTTGATATCGCAGGTAATCTCCATCCAATTCAACCTTGCAGAACCAAAACTACTGCGTGGCACAACGGTAATATCCAGTCTCTCCAGCTCTCGCACTAACTCCTCCTGCTGAGTGAGGAGAAAGAAACATGAACCTCTACGGCTAAGGGCATCAGCTACAACGTTCGCCTTTCCTGGATGGTACTGAATGTCTACGTCGTAGTCTGATAGAAACTCTAACCATCTGCGCTGCCTCAAATTGAGCTCTCGCTGATCAAAGATATACTTGAGGCTCTTATGATCAGTGAAGATCTCACAACGAACACCATAGAGATAGTGCCTCCAAATCTTCAGAGCATGTATGACTGCTGCAAGCTCCAAGTCATGCACTGGATAGTTCCTCTCATGAACCTTTAACTGTCTCGAGGCATAGGCTACGACCTTTCCATGCTGCATGAGAACACATCCCAAACCCTGACCTGATGCATCGCTGTAGATCTGAAACCCGTCAGGCCCTGATGGTAAACTCAAAATCGGTGCGGTCATCAACCTGCCCTTCAAGTCCTCAAAAGCCAACTCACACTCAACTGTCCAATCCAAGTCCTTACCCTTCCTGGTGAGGGAAGTCAGTGGTAAGGCTATCTTCGAAAATTCTCTGATGAATCTCCTGTAGTAACCAGCAAGACCCAAAAAGCTACGAACCTCTGAAACTGTCGTCGGTCTTGGCCAACGCTTAATGGCCTCTATTTTCTTCGGATCAACACTAACTCCTTTCTGACTGATGATGTGGCCTAAGAATGCAATCTCTGAAAGTCAAAACTCGCACTTTGAAAACTTAGCAAACAACTGATTCTTTCTGAGTGTGCTCAAAACAATCCTGAGATGTGCTGCATGATCTTCTGCACTCTTAGAGAACACCAAGATGTCATCTATAAAGACGATGACAAAACGGTCCAAGTACTCCCGAAATACACTGTTCATCAGGTCCATAAATATTGAAGGGGCATTGGTCAGCCCAAACGGCATGACCACGAACTCGAAGTGTCCATATCTGGTGCTGAAAGCCGTCTTCTGAATATCCAAGTCACGAATCTTTAACTGGTGATAGCCTGACCTCAGATCTAACTTGGAGAAAGTGTTTGATCCCACCAACTGGTCAAACAAATCATCAATCCTGGGAATCGGGTACTTGTTCTTTACTGTCAGCTTGTTCAACTCACGGTAGTCTATGCACAGTCTCAAACTACCATCCTTCTTCTTCACAAAAAGCATTGGAGCACTCCATGGTGAAGTGCTGGGGCGTATAAACCCCAAATCAAGTAACTCCTGCAACTGACTCTTCAACTCTGCTAGTTCCCTTGGAGCCCATCCGATAGGGAGATTTGGCTACCGGTGTAGCCCCAGGCTGCAAGTCTATCGGGAACTCAATCTCTCTATCTGGAGGGGCACCAGGGAGCTCTTCCGGGAAAACATCGCGGAATTCCTGCACCACTGGTACCTCTGACAACTCAGCCTTAGTCTCTGCCTTCATTAGTACTACGAAGGTTTCACAACCCTTACTGATGGATCTTCTCGTTTGGACTGCAGATATGATCATCTTCACTACTCCCTTCAAGCCCTGAAAAGAAAAAGAAGTCTGATTGGGGCCATCAAACTGTATTGGCTTCGCCCTACAGTCAATCCTGGCGTTGACTGCCGAAAGCCAGTCCATTCCAAAAATCAGGTCGAATCCTGCAATAGGTAGCTGCAAAGATTCCACAATAATCTCGGTGTCACCAAACTGCACTGGTACCCTGCACCTATCTCTGGTCTGCAGAAGGGATCCATTCGGCATCATAACATCCAGCGCTACAGTCTCTGAGAATACTTCTAAATTCAACTTACGCACTAGAGATTCTGCGATAAACGAGTGTGAGGCACCCGTATCAAACAGAATCTTAGAGGGTAAATTACGAATCATAAGGATGCCTACATGAATGATTTTCAAAAAAAAAAAGAGTGTCACTACGGAGGATTAAATAAACTTATCAGGCAAACTAAACACTTACCTGTCACTACATCCTCCTGCTCCTTAGCCTCCTGCTGACCAAGCCCATAAGCTCTGGGCTGCACCAATTCTCGACCCTGCTGTGGTCTTCCATCAGTAATCATCAACGCTTTGCCCTTGTCTGCTCTGCTAGGGCCACCAATCTCATACTTCGACTGCAGTAACAAAATACATTTGTCATCTACCAAAAATTTATAAATGTACAAAATACAACAAGGTTGATTACCTGATTCGAACCACCTTCCTGACAGAAACGAGCAATGTGTCCAGGTTGACGACACTTGTAACACACGCCCGCGCTGGTCAAACACTCTCCTGGATGGCGACACTGACACTTGGGACAAAGGGGGTAGTCCCTGCTCCTGTCACCAGATTGACCATACTTCCTCGCATCAGGCTTCTGCTTCTTGTTCCAGTTCTTCCCCTGATCATTCCTGCTCTGCTGCGACTGATGCGAATCCTGAGATCGCTTTGCACGGAAATTACTTCGCTTTTGAACCTTCTGCTGGTCAGCCTCCAGCCTGCGAGCCGTATCCACTATGCTCCTGTAATCAGCATTGACCATAGTCATCAGCGGCTGTCTCAATGAGTCACGTAAGCCATCCACAAAATGGCTGCACTTCTCAGTCTGGTCTCCCTGCATTACGCCCGCATATCGAGCCAGATGGGTAAGCTCTTGCTCGTATTCAGCAACAGTCCTGTCCCCCTGGAAAAGCCTAAGGTATCTCTCCTGTAGTCCTCGTCGTGCGGAAGGAGGCACGAACCAACTCGCAAGGGCTCTAGAAAATTCGCCCCACGTAAACATGTCTGGCGTACGACCTGGCCAAAAACATGGTCATAATATTTAAAAAGAGAACATATCACTTCCAAAATAAATAAAGGAATTTTTCATAACCATTTACCTGCGGGATCATCCGCCCGGTACTTGTCCCACCAGACCTTTGCCTCACCTTGGAGGAGGAAAACTGCCAGAGGAACTTTCTTATTCTCTGGGCACTCCAAAACATCCAGCAGGTCTCTGGTGTTTGCTACCCAATCATCTGTATCCATCGGGGTCTCATCCCCACTGTAGTTTGAAGGCTGAAGTTCTCTAAAATTCCTCAAATAACGCTCCAGGGTCATCTCCACGGGCGCTGGGGCAGGAACTGGTGCAGGGGCTGGTACGTGTACTGGAACTGGAAACCCTGCAGCCAGTCCTCTCTGAAACTCCATCAAGACAACAGTAACCGCCTTGTCAATCTGAGACGCTATATCAGTGCCCTCTGAAGCTGCTGGAACTGGAGGTACCTGTGGCACTGCAGCATCTCTCATAATGGCGTTAGGAACAGGGTCCTGACGTAAAGATTCACCTGGTTCACTTACTCGAGTTGCCTGATAGAACATATAAAAGAAATCTGGTTATTTATCAAGCATCTGCTAAAACTGGCTTGACAACTATATTCGTACTCCTGCGAAAACTAAGCCTTAAACGCAACTTAAAATACTCTACTAACATGAGTTTACTGTTATACAATCCTATGGCTCTGTGAAAACCTTCTAGGGTCCAGGGATCCTAAACCTTGCTTTGATACCAATTTGTAACACCCCTTCCCAGTATTACAGAAATCAGCCGTCCGGCCGGGTCAGCGATATAAAGAAAACTAGGAAGCAGTATTAAAACTAGTAGCAGCAGGTAATAAAAGTCCAAACTAAAACAGATTTAATACTTACAGCGGAAGTAAGAATTAAACTAAGGTTAACCACATACCTGATGTCTGGATTCACAGAGCCACTAAACAAGAATGAGATTTGCAATAACTGAAAATCTGAACTATCAAAATAAGTCTGATACAAGATATATAAAATATTAATGAGTTACACTGTCCACAACTACAAGTACATGCTGAAACGAAGTAAACTGAAATAGTAAAAGTACTACACTCTGACACCACCATGACGCTTATCCTAGACGTAGTTTCCCACCTGGGTCACCTGAAAAACATTGACCACGAATGGTCAGAGTAAAGAAAAACAATTCTCCTTAGTGACACTAAAATAGATTTACATATGAATGCATGCATGTTTTAAAACTAGTCTCGTGCACTGAAAACATTTTATGCTACATGTTATGCATGCTTTTCCTATACTTCCTGGTGAACACACTAAAATTTCATATTCATGACTTTCTGTTCAATTTCCCAAGTCCTGACGTTCACTAACTAGTATACTGTCTCACGTCAAGCCTGTACTTGAGTTCTAAGTGGCTTCTAGCCTACACGTTTACTGCAAAGGCTCTAGGCAGAGTAGCTCCTAACGCGCAAAATCTGAAACTGACGACCCGAGACCATCTGACGAACTCAATTGTTCTAGTGCCACGCGGACACGGTCTCGAATCTACTAACTGTCTCAAAGGGGAGTCAACTCCCAAGACTGTAACTCATAGGATACCGTATGCCCTATGAGGAAGGTAGTGCGCCTCTACCAAGCACAAAAAGACTGGTGTGTTACCGACCTTTTTGGTCTGACGCTACTCTGCATGTGATATCTTTTCTGGTGTACTACTGGTCGACCCTTGACTTTCTCGTGGTCGACTTGATGGGACCTTCGCACCCTTGGTCGGACAGACTCCAAACTTACGTGTACATGTGAAGTTTCGTACTTAACTAACCGTTCACGATTTTACTAACGTGGTTATGGAACAAGACGTTATCATACGCGTTTGCACAATTATTTTCCTACTGTCACACTTCTCTATGCATGCTTATGATGTTGTACGAAACCTACTCATGCGTATAAAATATACTTACTTGATATGTCTAACTAAAAGAAATTAGGATTTCCTTACCGTGGTGCTGCGACGCTCGTATACTCGGCGCGGCGACATTTTCTTTTCCAAAAGTAAATCCTACTGCTGGGGACCTTCAAAACGCTGCCCCGACCCCGCCAAAATCCTGCAATTTACCGTATCCCAAATTTCAGAATTTTCCCCTCTACGATAATCCCATGGAAAAATATATATATAGCTAGGGTTACAACATTCATGAGTTAAACTTCAATTATTACCTTTAAGTAGCGATTGAGGCTCCCAACGCGTTCCACACAAAATCCGTCACATCTTATAATTTACGCACTTGACTGACTAACGGACACTATGATAAGAAAAAGTAACATTATACCTTGCCGACGCGCCGCCTCGATCAAAATTCGTCGCGACTTGCCCCTACAAATAATTTTTCGCGTCAATTTTCGGATGTTACACCCTCTAGACGCCCACCATCTTCTGCCTAGATGTGCTTCTGGACCCCAAAAAACAGGGGCGTGACCGACGGTTCATTTTTGACCTAGCGTCTCCTTTATTAAAAAAAGTGGAGTTTTCGCAAAACTCACCCCAAACAGTGCTTTTATTAAACCTCCATTTTTGTCCTGCCGCACTGGAGCCCAACAGCAGAAACAAACGCAGCCTTACCTTCATATTGTTTCTTATACACCCACGAGCTGTCTTACACGGGGTTCCTCTTTGCCCCGACAACGCCACTACTCCCAACAATGGCAATACCCCCCAACACTCTCTTTACCCCTAAAATACTATTTTGCCCAATACAATATTGGGGCAGCTGAGTGACGTGATACTATCGCTGCCAGGGAACAGGGGATCCCCGTGCAAGACTACTTGGATTAATGTAAGAAATTTAGTGTAAATAATAAATAAATAAATTCTTTTATTTTAAATGTACTACATAGTCACTCGATAATCGCCGAGTTGCTACTCAGTCACCAGGATCAGCTCTTTCTAAGCTTTGTTGGCTTAGTTTTTAAAAGCATTTGGGTTTGACAATAAATTCAATGGTTATGATTTGCCTGATGATACTCTCCGTTATGTCATTCCACCATTACCAAAGTTTTTTTTATATACAGTATATATTAACATTATGTTAGTTGCTTTGTCATTATATCTTTTTTCAAGGGGCCTTCACTCGGCAATGTAGTTTTTTCCGAATATTATTTAGGCAAAATGGTGTTTTCCTAGTTGATCTTTTGTTAATTTGATTGTTTTTGTCCCTTTATTTTACTTAGTTTATCATGTTAAACTAGATATTGAAATCTTTGTTTAGTTTATCATCACAGCTGGTGAGGACTGTACCTGTCGGGTTTGGGATTTTGATGGGAACCAGCTTTTGATGTTCAAAGAGCACATGTAAGATTTGTATGTGCTTGTTATAACTCCATCAGTGAACTTTTTGACTTTGGGAATGTTTCTAAATCCATTATTACGTTTTTACTGATCAGTGGAAGAGGCATATGGCGATGTTTGTATGATCAAAGCTCATCACTTCTTGTTACCGCTGGATTTGATTCTGCAATTAAAGTTTATCGGGTGTGTTTACCTTCAGTTAGTAAACTTACAAAAGATGATATGTTGTTGAATGATCCTAAGAATGCAAAAAAGATTCTCACTATTGCTGTTCCTCGATCAACGGGACATGTGGGTCTAGTGAACAGGTCATCCCTATCTCTATGTCTGTAGGCTTCTGTCATTTTCCTACTATTTTTGCAATGTGTATTTTTTTGATGTGCTTATTTAAACCCTAAAGACTCCATCTTTATTTCATTATTTTCTCAAAACTGCTAAAATTGGTTAATATTCTACTGGTAGTTTTTGAAGGCTTTGCAATAAGTGGATTTCCTAAAGATGTCACATTAGAATAATTAACTACTACTAAAATGCTTAATTGCCTTAATTATATTGTCTCTAAAGCTTTGTTTGTTTCTCCATCAATTTCTTTTTTGTAAACCTGAAGCCCTTTACATTTTTGGTTATTAAATACAATTTGGTAGTACTAGATTCTCTTTGTGCGAGCATCCGGGGAAATGTAATTTAGTTCAACTTTCCGGTGGCCAGTCTTTTATGTCTACTGTAAAGAGGGAAAAATACCACCTTGTATATATGATGGGCACCCAGGAAGCACCGGTGCGGGTACGAGTACCGGGTACGATACGTATCCGGTACTGCGGTACGACAAAATTTTTAAAACAAAGATACGGGTACGGCGGGATACGTTGTATTAAATATAATAAATATATATATATATATATATATATATATATATATATATATCTCACAAATGTAATTAAAAGTCCTCAAAATAATATTAGATATAGTATAATTGCATAAATCATCAATTTTTATACCTTATACATACTAAACAACATGAGTATGAAGAATTAATAGCACATGTATATAGTAAAAAAACAAAATAATAAAATTTAAATCAAAATCTTTATAATTTTAACGAAAAAAAGATACTTAAATCTAAAACGAATTTTGTTATAAACAAACACCGCTAAATGCATTTATGGTTCATAAAATTTTCTTTTCTAAAAGTCACAAAAAAGTCTTTTGTTTACTTTAGAAAACATACTCTATCACAATATGCAGAACGATCTGGCAAGTCCAAATGTATCTACAAATTAGAGTAACAGGTGCATCCGCCGAGTATCGGGTACGTACCGGTACCGGATACGTATCCGGTACGGGTACGTGACCCTCATGGAAGTATCGATGCTTCATAGATGGGCACTTATATCGAATACAAAGAATGAGTACAAATATATAGATGAGAGAAGGAGAGAAGAAGGTCCTATACAAGATGTGGGACTAAAGAGAGGAGAGAAAAACAATAAATGTCAATAAATGTTACATATTGGGCCTAGACTAAATGTGCTTTTCCAACACTCCCCCGCAAGCTGGAGTGTATAGGTCATATGCACCCAGCTTAGACAAACACTGGTAGAATAGGGTACTAGATAAGGCCTTTGTGAGAATGTCAACAACTTGATCAGTGCCCGGAACATGCTTTAACTCAAGTTTCTTCAATTGAATTTTCTCTCGAATAAAGTGACAGTCGACTTCGATATGTTTTGTGCGCTCATGAAACACTGGATTCTTTGTTATGTGTATGGCGGCTTGACTATCACAAAATAGAACAGCAGATGAGGGGAGTTTTACTCCCAGGTCAGTAAGGAGACTTTCAAGTCATGTGAGTTCTGAGACAACCGAGGCCATCGATCGGTATTCAGCTTCTGCATAGGAGCGGGCGACCACAACTTGTTTCTTACTTTTCCATGTAATGAGATGACCACCAAAATAAGTACAGAACCCACTTGTTGACCTCCGATCGTCCAGAGAACCGGCATAATCGGCATCAGAATAAGCGACTAATGCAGGAGCCGAGTCGGAGGTTTTGTAAATCAGCCCTTGACCCGGAGCTCCCTTAAGGTATCGGAGAATCCGTTCAACCGCCTGAAGATGAGAAACCCGGGGGGCGTGCATGAACCGACTGACAACCCCAACAACAAACGATATATCTGGCCTCGTGACCGTTAGATAGATCAACTTTCCCACAAGTCGTCAATAGTATTCTGGGTTCTGAAGAAGCAAATCGTCATTAGAAGCATGAGCACACAGTTTGTGATTTACCTCCATCGGGGTACAAGCTGGTTTGCAACCGGATTGACCAGCGTCTTTGAGAAGATCGAGACAATACTTTCGTTGGGAGAGGACCAGCCCGTCTGGTCGTCGTGCGATTTCGAGATCAAGGAAGTAGCGAAAATGCCCCAGGTGTTTAGTCTGAAATACTGTGCTCAGATGCCGTTTGACTTCTTGAATCCCCTTTGAATCATCCCCAGTGAGTAGTATGTCATCAACATAAACCAACAGAAGGACGGTTTCAGTGGCCCGGTGTCGGGTGAATAGGGAGAAATCTGCAGAACTCCGAGTGAACCTCATGTCCCGAACCACCTTGCTGAACTGGTCAAACCACGCCCGAGGGGACTGTTTGAGACCATAAATGGATTTCTTGAGAAGACACACCCGAGATTACCCCGTGGTCTCAAACCCGGGCGGTTGGCGCATGTAGACGGTTTCCTGAAGGTCGTCATTCAAAAAGGCGTTCTTGATATCGATCTGATGAAGGGGCCAGTGGCGGTGCACTGCCACAGAGAGAAGAACACGGACGGTGTTGAGCTTAGCCACCGGAGAGAATGTCTCCTCATAGTCAAGGCACTCCTGTTGCGTGAAGCCACGGGCCACAAGACGGGCCTTCAGTCGGGCAATAGTGCCATCCGGAGCATGCTTGATGACGAAAACCCACTTACACCCAACAGGGTGCTGACCTAGTGGTAAGGGAACCAAGTCCCAAGTCTTGTTGGCCCAAAGGGCCGTCATTTCTTCGTCCATGGCAGCCCGCCAGCCGGGATGTTGAAGTGCCTCCTGCAAAGAGTTAGGGACAGAAACAGAGGATAATGAGGTGGCAAAGTGAAGAAGAGGTGGAGAAATGCGGTGGAGAGAGACGTAATTCGCCATCGGATGAGCGGTGGAAGCGGGAGCCGGAGCAGCAGGTAGCGGAGCACCAGAGGTCGAGGCCGACTGCAGAGGGGCAACGTGAGGAGGAGAGCGATGAGAGTAGACCCGGATAACTTGTGGTGGTGGACGGACCGGAGGTATGGTAGGAGGAGGAGAGGAGGAGGAGCGGGGAGCAGGGATGACAGGACGAACGACGGGGTCTGGACTAGGAGTGATATCCAGATCAGAAAAGAATGGAAGATCTTCACGGAAAGTGACATCCGCAGAGACCGTAACTTTGCGGGTAGCACGCGAATAACACACATAATCCTTTTGAGTGCGCGAGTAGCCCACAAAGATATGTTGGGCGGCACGGGGATCCAACTTGTCGATGGAGGGACCAAGTTGGTGGACGCAGCAGGTACACCCAAAGACCCGAGGAGGAACTGGAAAAGGCAGAGTGGAGGGAAAGAGGAGGCTGAAGGGAGTAGCATACTGGAGGACGGAAGAAGGGAGACGGTTGATGAGAAAACAAGCCGTGGAGAGCGCGAAGTTCCAGTACGGTTTGGGAACCCTCATTTGGAGCATAAGGGAACAGGCGACATCAAGAAGGTGACGATTCTTGCGCTCGGCGACACCATTATGTTGTGGAGTATACGGACACGAGGTTTGGTGAAGAATGTCCGAACTCAGAGCAGAGAGTCGCGAAGGTATGACTGGTGTACTCACGCGCATTGTCAGTACGAAGAGTACGAATAGATGCAGAGAATTGAGTGCGAGTCTCAAGTATGAAGGCCCGGAACACGCGGGGAAGCTCAGATCGATCCCGGAGGAGGTACAACCACGTCATGCGAGAGTAATCATCAATAAAAGTAAGAAAATACCGGTAGCCAGAAATACTAGTGAATTTGTACGGACCCCATATATCGGAGTGTACCAAAATAAAAGGAGCGGAGCTCCGAGTACAGTGAGAAGGAAAAGATGAACGGGACTGTTTGCCCAAAATACACGTGTCACACTGAAATGCAGGAAGAGAAATATCTGGAAGAGCCTTCCGGAGGACTGGCAGAGGAGCATGACCCAAACGGCGATGCCAAGCCGAAGAGGAGATAGATGCGAGGATAGTGGGAAAGTCGTCAAGGAGATAGAGCCCATTCTGCAGCCGCCTCCTACCAATGATAGTCCGCGTCTGTTGATCCTGTATGAGAAAAAAAGAGGAAGTAAATGTCACGTAGTAATTAGAATCAGAAGTGAGGCGACCAACAGAAAGTAAATTGAAAGGAGAGCCCGAAATGTGAAGAGCTGAGCGCAGAAGGAGAGAAGGGTTCAAGGGAATATCAGCACATCCAGAGACAGGAACAGATGCCCCATTGGCCACAGTAACGTACTTCGGGTGAGGTGAAGACAAGTACTGAGGTGGCCGAACAGAGGTGATGTGATGAGTGACACCAGAATCGAGGATCCATCGCGGGCCAGAGGAGAGGCAGGCGATAACTTCATTGGAGATGGAGGCAGCGGAGGCAACCGAGGCAGGAGGGCGGCTAAGCAATCCATGAAGATGCTGGAGCTGAAGACGAACCTCGTCGAGGTCAGGACGAGTGGAAGAGGAGTCAGTCGCAGCAACAGCGGCCTGCAGACGAGGAGGGCGGCCATGTTTGCGGTAGCACGTGGATTCAAGATGCCCATCTTTGCCGCAGAACGAGCACTTAGGCCGAGGCCGGCCACCCCGGCCCTGGCCGCGAGAGTCAGAGGGGCCACCACGAGCAGAAGATGGAAGAGGCAATAAGGGAGCTGGGGCCTACAGAACAAGGGCCGGAGAAGGAGGCCCGGGCACATCCGAAGGCGGGGAGACCTTGAGAAGCATAGAGCACACATCGGAGAAAGATGGGGTAACAGTAGAGGAGAGGATGTGAGCCCGTACACTATGAAGATGAGGCGGGACCCGGGCCATCATCATGGCTATACCCACAGCTTCCTTTTGGGCACGTTGGGCAGCAAGATCCAGAGTAGGAGGCTGATGGTGGATCCAAGCCTCGGCCAGAGACCGAGCCTGAGCAACAAAGGAGGTCAGATCGGTCGCGCCACTGCTATCAAGGGCCTGGAGAGCAGTGATAATGTCGTACAGATGGTGAGGACTGTCCTTGCCAGAGTAGAGGGTGTGTAGCTCGTCCCACATGCCTTTGGCCGTCTCATGGTACATGGTCAGGCGATGGGATTCGCCATCAAGAGAATTAAGAAGCCAAGTCTGCACCCGACCATCATTCCGTAACCAATCATCCGTAGGAGTACCGATAACGGCCTGAGTCAAGTGATGAAGGAACCCCCTGAATTGCAGGACACGGCGAACAGAGTGTGCCCATTCTACAAAATTTTTCTTGCCGGTCAGAGAAATGGTAGTAATACGGAGCTCATCGCGGACTTCCGGGAGAGAGGCCGGGCGGTCAGCAGGAGCCAGGAGGAACCGCCGTGCCAACAGAATCAGCAGAGGAGGCCATGGAGAAGAGAGGCGACTAGGAGAACAGACCGAGCAACAAAGAAGACCGCGCGACCTGAGCAGAGACCGCCCGGGCACCAAACTGCGAAAGGAGTCCGTGACCAAAGGCGGAGGCCGGGAGAGAGATCAGGTCGCAGCGGACAGAGAGATGCTGCAAAGAAAGGAAAAGGAGAAGACTGCGACCAAAATGCGGGAAGGCAAGAGTCCGCACGGTCTGGCTGAGCACAGCAACGGTCGAAGAAACAGGAGGCCGGTGGCGGGGAGAGAGAAGAGACCGCGAGTAGGGAAGACTCGAGCGGAAAGAGAGAAGAGACCGCAACGCCCGGGACCAACCCGCAGGAGAGGCAGGCCGCAGAAGAGGCAGGCCGCAGAAGAGGCAGGTCGCTTGCGAGCTGAAGCAGGCTGCAAGAGATGTAGTCCGCAGCGAGGAGCAGGCCGCGGCGAGCTAGGTCAAGCCGCAACGAGCCGAAGCAGGTCGGGAGAGAGGCAGGCCGCAACGAGGTATAGGAAGCCGCAGCGAACCGGAGCGAACCAGTGCAGGTCGCGAGAGAGGCAGAGCAGCAGGCCGCAGCGAGCTGTACCAGGCCCGGAGGAGAGACAGGCCGCAGAGAGAGAGAGAGAACAGGCCGCAAGAGACAGCGGTCTGGAGGAGAGAGAGGGAAGGTGGACCCGACGAGAGAAAAAGAAGGGGAAGGCTATAAAATGCCGGATGGGAGGGGTGGAACCACGGAGAAGAAGAGGAAGCAAAAGAAGAGGAGCGGAGCGGACAGGAAGGCAGGCCGCAAGAAGCCGGGCGGGTAGCAGACAGAAGACAGACCGCGCGGTTAAGAAAGGGGAAGCCGCTCAAGGAGAATCAGTGGCTCTGATACCATGTAGAGAGGGAAAAATACCACCTTGTATATATGATCACTTATATCAAATACAAAGAATGAGTACAAATATATAGATGAGAGAAGGAGAGAAGAAGGTCCTATACAAGATGTGGGACTAAAGAGAGAAGAGAAAAACAATAAATGTCAATAAATGTTACATATTGAGCCTAGACTAAATGAGCTTTTCCAACATCTACAAACATTTGTACTATTATTTTTGTAATGATTAATAAACGATCACTAAAATCATTATGAAAACATTTCTCTGCAATAATTTCATATTTCTTGTCAAATTCTGTAAATTTTTTGTAATGTATATTTTTTCAGTAATTTGTAGTCTTAATGTTGAAACCTGATATCGGTCTCTTGTGAAGTTCGGGGTCCCATAGATCTCCCTTCGGGAGTTTCTCATTTGGGAGCTGCACGCGGGCGGGGCCGCGAGACACTTTGGGCGGGATAAGACGATTGCGTTAGTTGAGGACCGTTTCTTCTGGTCTGGCCTAAAGAAGGACGTCACACAGGTCGTTCAACATTGTTGTGTCTTCCAGACGACAAAGGGGTCCCAACATCCCACGGGCCTGTACACTCCATTACCTATTCCCCACCGGCCCTGGGCAGACATCAGTTTATATTTCGTACATGGACTTCCCCGCACACCGCAGAAGTTCGATTCGATCTTCGTTGTCGTGGACCGCTTCTCGAAGATGGCCCACTTTATTCCTTGTCATAGGACTTGCGATGCTCCACATGTGACGGCCCTGTTCTTCAGGGAGGTATTCAAGTACCATAGGTTGCCTACTTTTATCGTCTCCGACCGCGACGTCCGCTTTATGAGTTATTTTTGGAAGACGTTGTGGAAGAAGACCGGTACGACGTTGACGTTCTCCACCGCCTACCACCTACAGACGGATGGGCAGATGGACGTTGTCAACCGTAGCCTGGGGACCTTGTTGCGTTGTCTCATTCGGGATAGTCCGACCACCTGGGATACGGTCCTGCCTATCGCAGAGTTCGCATTCAATAGTTCGATCAATAGGATCACAGGTCTGAGTCCATTTCATGTCATATTAGGTTACGACCCTAGGAAACCCGTTGACCTGGTTGACGTCCCGATAGAAGCCCGACTTCAGACAACACTTGGATTGTTGTTGAGGAGCTCGAGAGACTCGCCCCGGACTTGCGCCGAGAGTACGATCATCTTCACTCACCGGAGATGAGTGCTTTCAAGTCGGGGAGAGTTGATGGCGATCGAGAGTTGCGGGTGCTGCATCTGGTTAGTCTTCCTCTCGGTGGATTCCGAGATTCTGCTCCTGCCGCCCGTTCTTGCTCCGCCAGCCCGCCGAGTTCCCGTCCCCGTGCAGGTGCCCGCCTCCTCTTCGCGCCTCCTTGCAGCCTCGCGGTCTCTCCTTCCTTCCCCGTCTCCCTGTTGCAGCCCGCTGCCCCTCCCCTCACCCCCTTCCTGTCTCCCGCTGCACCACCCTACTTTCCTTGGCCTGATTCCCTCCCCTCTCCATTTTCCTGCAACCCATCCACCTTCCCGGCCAATCCCAACCCCACTCCTTGCCACCAACCCGCTAGATTCATCTCCCCAAGACTCCAACCCACACCAGAGCCCTCCCCTAACCCCAATCTCATAGATCCGCACTCTGCCCACTCTACCTCCGTAAATCTCACCCTCTCCAAATAACCCCAAAGTCAACCTTTCCACTTTACCCGCAGCCCGCCGTGGAGCCACCATCAAATCGGAAGTGCCCCGCTAACAGTTCTCCGTCCCGAAGCCGAGCCGTCGTATGCATGAGCGAATCAAGGTATTGGTGTTTTAGTACTCCTGTTTGAATTCGTTGGTATTGAACTATTGTTGTGGTTTTGGAATCGTTATATGCTGTTGTGCTTGATTTGTCGTGTGATTTGCGGGATGCATCCGACACACTTCAATCGAGAGCGCGCCTCACTTTGTTGGTTAATCATAGTTGTTTCTTAACGATTAAATCTTGTTTTGATTGTGCTAATCGTGTCCATAACATTGCTAAAAGAAAATTGCTACTTGCTAGTGAATGTCTATTTTGGACTGTTCTCATACTTGCACGCGCACGACATTTAGATCATAGCTTCATTTAGGCTGCATTTTAGCGCATTGTTGTGTTAGCCGGTCTCCCACTACATCATTAGGTCTATGCAATGCCTTTTGTTTTAATTCTTTCCATCATTTACAACATCTATAGTTTTTTTTCTTCTGCTATAGTTGTTTTTTCTATAATCTTTTTCATTCTTTCTAGTTTACTGATTGTGAAGTTGCAAGTGATCAACTTATGTTGTTTTTTCTATTATGGTTTACAAGTGATTAAATTATAGCTGCTTCTTAGATTTATACAGATTGCAGAAAGAAAAAAAAATGCAATCACATTATGCTCAAATCACTTCAAATCATAACATGTAATTAGTTTTTTCTTGAAAAAACTAAAGGCGCTCATTTCACAATTTTTGGTCTATACAATGCCTTCAGTTTTCAACTATTCATTGCTATACACAATTAGTTAATATATACTTGTATGTTGGGTTAAGCTTTGTGGTAATTTTAAATTGTTAATCAATTTTAGTTTCTACACTAATTAATAATTATATTTAAATAATTTTTTTTTTGTAAAAACGTTTCTTGTATACTAGTTTTTTGAAAAATCACGTTTCCCGTATCCCGTCCCCGTGCTACATAGCCATCCAATTCCCTGAAACCAAAATTTGTCACGCAAGCAGTCATCTCAAGTCCTTCGATTTCCTTTCAAAAGTTTAGATTCAGTGCACCGTTGATTCTCCGACAACTGGTCTCTCATTGAACAAGCACCAAGCCTTCTATATCATAATCATTGTAAGTTTGTTGATTGGTTGTATTTCTTAGTGTTGAATATTATGCTTATTCTCAGATTTGTGGAATATTTTATTCTAATTCTTGTGCCAAGGTCTCTTGTAACTTGTTGAGTCTTGTTTGCTCAAGTATTTGTTTTCTAGCACTCTTGCATATGTATTACAATATTTGTTTTTTTCTAGAAGCTTTACCTAAATTCTGATTATTGTGCCTTATTATTTATCATTTTAATTGTTCCAAGCATAGTCGCCGGTTTCGTGTCTAATTTATTCAAGCATTCATAGAGTCGACATACGCTTTTGTTACATCTGTCCTTCATCAAATAACCTTTTAGGTCTTTCATTAGCTTATATAGATGTTTCTTCATTTTGTTGCAGCAAAAGTGAATATGTACGGTGCTTGCGGTTTGCTCAAGAAAATATCCTCTATGTTGCCACTAATAATGGGTTTCTATATCATGTTGATCTTTCTAATCCTGAAAACATAAGATGGACTCAGCTTGCCCAAGTTAGTAAAGCATCGCCAATTATCTGCATGGATTTATTGTCTATGAGATCATGGAATTCGTCTTCATTTAAGGAGTTTTTCATTGCTATTGGTGATGGGCTGGGAAATGCTACGGTCTTGAAGCTGATTGATGGAAACTCTACTTCTATAATGGTTTCATCTCTTACTTGGGCAGCCGAAAAGGAGAGGCAACTCTTAGGAATTTATTGGTGCAATTCACTGGGTTGTAGGTAATTGCTAGATTATTGTCTTTTATTTTTTCGCTCTTTCACGTATAGCGGTTTTTCCGAGGGATGCTCATTTTTTCTTTTTCATCAATCATACAGCCACCTTTTTACAGTTGATCCAAGGGGGTTATTAAAACTATGGAAAATAAACAACTTTTTAACATCTGATAATGACAACGAGATGAAATCCAAGGTGTCATTTATTGCGGAATTCACGTCTTATTCTGGGGCGCGGATCATGTGTATGGATGCATCGGCTAGAGACCAGGTGATTCCTGTGATATTTGAAATTCAATTCTACTCAATGTGTTCATTTTTGTAGGTATTATGCTGATACACCTGAAACAGACTAAGTTAAAGGTATCCGAGAGACACTTCACCCCTTCTTTGTGCATATTACATTTAATTTAACACTCGGTGGGTCACACCCCGAGATCACGCCCGTGCTTTAGAGCATATCTTGAACGGGTCAGGAAAATGGCAGGAAACAACGCGATTTGTAGTTTTTGTGTGCCCTATTATAGCTAGAATTTCCAAGAAACAATCATATAACTGTTTTTTTAAGTTATATGCTTTTCTAGCATATGAAAGTCTGGATTGTACCTTTAGATCCTAGTCCGATCCGACTATTGTCCCTACGTCTGAAAATGAGTTTGAGGGGTTCGGAGACATGCATATAATTTTTTAAAAAAGATTCAATATTTTGCTTTGTGGAACCGGATATCTAAATCCTTATATTTATGAAGCATGCAATTCTGTTGTGGCTATCCAATGTTATCCTTTTAATTTGATTTTTCTGAAGATATGTTTTCATCCAAAATTTGTGTGTATCTTTACCATTTTACTTAACGTTATAGAACTCTGAGAGCTATGTTACTAAGACTCTATTTATGACAATTGTGGCGGCATAAAATTGTGGTAGTAAATATAGTGTAGTTGTTTATTTTCATTTAATTTTTTTGTGACAAATTTTTTTACCCAAATTCCATTTTTGGGGTCTGGGCGTTACTGCCACTAAATTTTGACCACACTGTTATGGGCTACTTGCCCAGTTATTTTGATGCGTCTTTAGTTATTATGTTTTATTGTCTTTTATGCTGTAGTCTGTGTCCTAAGGTTCATTAGGTTTTACTATGAGTCTATGATGTGTCCTTAATTATTTTTATGTTCTTGTATCCACTATTTAAAGGATCCCCTTGGTCTTGTAATGTTATCTTGCAAGTTATTTTCTCATTCCTTGTCTTGAGTAAGAGATTTTGGTTGCTCTCTCCTCCCGTGCAAGCCCTGTCTAGGTAGTCATGGACTCGTGGTTCCGGCTCTAAAGTATCTCCTCCGCCTCTGGTCCCTCCTCCGACGAGCACACAACAATCTGGTATCAAAACCATCCTTCCTCCGACACCACATTCCTTCTCCTCATTTCCACACCGGCCACCTTCAAAGCATTTTTTGTCACCGTTCCCGCACCATCTTCCCGCGCCAACCTTCGACCTTCATCCTCGACACAACCAAGCGTAGTAGGGCTCACGATCATCTAGAACTCATGATCGCCGGTTTTCCCCTTCGAAGCAGCGACGTCGTCGACTCTCACAATCACCTTTTGACTCCCTGGTTTGGGCCTCGACATCGTTGTTT
This sequence comes from Platanthera guangdongensis, assembly GCA_039583875.1. Classification (NCBI taxonomy): domain Eukaryota; kingdom Viridiplantae; phylum Streptophyta; class Magnoliopsida; order Asparagales; family Orchidaceae; genus Platanthera; species Platanthera guangdongensis. Next base: position 14,579,909 of record CM077150.1, on the reverse strand, counting down.
CCATCGACTCTACCTGAGCCGATCTCGCGGGACATTTCCGTCACCCGACTCCCCAAACGAACGAAGCTCGATCCTGCTTCCGCATCAAGCACCACCCCTTATCAGCCCTGCGCGCGTCCTTCCCGACGTCGCCTTCCGCACCATCAGCCGTAGATTTGGTTTCAACTTTTCATCTCTCTCAAATCGCACCAATAACGCCTTCCTCCCTTTTCGTCTTTTTCTGATCTTGTGCCATTCTCCTGAACGCACGTAGGGAGCATTCCATGCCTTCAAACTCCTCGATCCACCGTCCTTTTCCTTCATCAAGCAGGCATCCAGCCAAATTAGCTGGAAGCTGCCAGAGCCGCCTGCCTTCTGTCCCATTTTGAGCCCTGCTGCACTTGTCACAGGTCTTTCAAGTAGCCAACACTAAAAAGTTTTTTGAGGAGTTAATTAATTAATTAATCACCTACATGATTAATTAATTACAAAGCTTGGGGTTTTTTCTAAATGGTTATCGTTTGAAAGCGTTGCGGTTTTCACTACTACTCAAATTCAACCATCTCCGAGGAATCCAACTGTCCAATCATCCGCTCTTTAGCCCGCGCTACTTCAACATTATCGTCGATTGTCCTCCACGCTCTGGGGGACTTGCCCACACTACCAGATTCTATAAGTAATTTCATGCAAACATGCATGACATCCGTAGAGGGATGCTTTCTTGAGGCCGAAGCCTGTCATCGGACAAATATGACCACTACCCACAAGTTTAATGAATTGATTGTCATTTTGATTATTACTACTCTGCCTGCTGATCACGCTTGCAGTAGCCAGGCGCCTCCACCGCTACTTCCTCGACCTGATTCCCCGACCATGGTACCACATGAGGGCAACATCTTTGCCCATTACATCAAGTTGGCTTTTCCAACTTATGATGACAAAGATAGTCTCCTAGGCTGACTCACTAGATGCAAACATTTTTTTATCATCAATAAACATCGGTGACAGAATGGATCACTCTGGCCTCCTTCTACGTGGTCGATACAATGCAGTTATGGTTCACCCATTTGCAGGAGAATCCTGGACCGTTCTGATGCGATTTCAAGTTGGTTTGCAATATGCTCTTTGCCCCCTGATTTGCAGTACCCCCTGGGGGGCCTCACGACGTTACGTCAGACATGGCCGATTGATGACTATCTAGAACAATTTCAGATTCTCTAGGCGCACATGACGATTCTCTCTGAGATGCAGGTCGCCATCTTTACCAGCGGGCTACACGATCAATGTCGTATTTGATGCCCCTCGAGAGTTGGTGACTGCTATGAGCGTAGCCAGATTGTGTGATCGTCGTTTTCAGTTGGTGCAGGAGGCCTACATCCCCACCAGCACAGTGACTCCGGAGGGACGTCCCGAGGGCACCCAAACCGCGCAGATTCATCATTTGTCTCGTACAAAAATGTTTTATTGGCGCGTGTGGGGCTATGTTTTAACTGCGACGAGCAATTTACTCGGCCATCACACATCGACGCAAAAGACTTTTTTATCTGCACGTGGAAGACATTGAGGACTCTAATGACAAAGGGGTCGGGTGAAGTGGGCATTGTTGTCAATCTCCTTTGAGCTTGAGGTCAAGTTCTTTTTGAACAGTGGGAGAAATGTTATGGGCTACGTACCCAGTTATTTTGATACGTCTTTAGTTATTTTATTTTATTGTCTTTTATGTCGTAGTTCGTGTTTTTTAAGTTTCATTAGGTTTTACTAGGATGTGTCCTCAATTACTTTTATGTCCTTGTATCCTTTGTTTAAAGGACCCCTTGGGACTTGTAATGTTATCAAGAAGTTATTTTCTCATTCTTTCTCTTGAGTAAGAAATTTTGGTAGCTCTCTTCTCCCGAGCAAGCCCCGCCTAGGCAGCTGTAGTTTTGGCTCCGAAGTATCCCTTCTGCCTCTGGTCACTTCTCCGGCGAGCACAAAACACACTTTTTAATTGTGGTGGTATCTTGAAAAAAATAACGTTTGTAACCGCATCTACCCAAACCACTAGCTGCGGTTTTCATAATTGTGTTTTTATAACTGCATTACTGCATATTTCATAACCACACTTTTAATAACCACATTCACAACAGTCAGCGTATTCCAAATTCCAATTACTCTCCCAAACTGGGCCTAATTTACTTAAGATTGTTTGGTTGGTGGTGACCACATACTAAATGTTGAACATGTCCCAAACTGGGCCTAATTTACTTAGATTGTTTGGTTGGTGGTGACCACATACTAAATGTTGAACATGTCGTATTACTCCATCTTATCTATTATTTACTTTTACAGATACTGGTATGCGGTGATCAACGTGGTAATCTCACTGTATTTCCCCTCTCGGAGGGGCTAATGAATGCTGACTCTGTTGACACGGTGGAAAAGATCTGCATAGCAAATAGGTTTAAAGGAGCGCATGGAATTTCTACTGTATCCAATATAATGATTACTACCTTGGATTATAACCACGTCGAAATATGCACAGTAAGACTTAGAATCTCAATTATTTAACCTCACACAAAATTTTACTGAACTCCGAGCAATAAATTTCCACCATTTTGTAGACTGGCGGTGATGGATGCATTTGCTACTTTAAATATGATAAGAACTTACAAGTTCTGGAATTTATTGGAATGAAGCAAGTGAAAGAGTTGAGCACAGTACAATCTCTATACACAGGTTTCATCTCAGATATAGATTCTATGAAGGATGAATATGCAATCGGCTTTACATCCGCGGACTTTATCATCTGGAACTTAGCAAGTGAAACGAAGGTATTTCATATACTTATTTGCATTAATAATTCGAACTTTAGATTGTTCACTCTTCCACTTTCAACAGATGTTAGAAATTCCTTGTGGGGGATGGCGACGTCCATATTCTTATCATCTTGGAGCTGTTCCTGAGTATCAATTCTGCTTTGCATATGTTAAGGTTGATAGTATGTGCTCCTGAAAAGTTGTTAGTATAAAAATGTTCATAATATTATAAATATATCAGTTATACTGACTACTATTAATAATCATTTGCTTATACATCTCTATGCTTATTTATTAACCATATGTTTTGTATACTTCGTGGTGACCAGGATCTTAATATCTATATCCATAGGTTGTGGGTACCCACTCAAGAAAAACAACAATGCACACGGGTTTTGCACTTGCAATACCATGGGAGAGAGATACACACATTGTGTTTCGTATCTTTTCCGGGGCAAAAAATTCTGGCACAAAATTCGGATTCGTTAATTGCAACAGGTTGTGAAGATGGAACAGTGAGATTAACCAGGTCGGTGACCATGTCAATTCCTTCATTTATTTGATCTTATTGCAGTTGACACTGTTTTGAGATGTTATTTATTTATCTTCAGCTGATTATCTTGTGCAATTTCCATCTAGAATGTGTGGTAACCGGCTATCTTTCCAACATTTTTGTTTCAATGAATAAAAAAAGTAACCTTCATTAGTGAATACTATTTTGTGTTCTAAGATACTGCAAAGAAGTGAAAAATCTGATTATTGACCTCAACAGGTGCACACCTTTGAGATTGGAAAGTTGGTGCGAGTCAAAGCTACTTGGTGAGCATATTGGTGGATCAGCAGTGAGATCTATATGCTTTGCATCAAAGGTGTATTTAATTGGTGCTGGTCAAACTCGCATTACCAGGAATGATGCCTTAGATTTCTGTAAAATTGAGCCCCTTCTGCTTATTTCAGTCGGTGCCAAGCAAGTTTTAACTTCATGGATGTTGCGATGTAGGACTGCAGATGTTGCTGAGGAGTCACTTGATACCAAAAAATCCGAAAATATGTTTTGGTCTTCTGATAGTAAATATCATCCTATATCTTTTCAGTGGCTTTCCACTCATACCCCACCGAAGTGTGCCAAGCCTCAGAGGAGAGTGGAAAAAGCACCAAAAGCATCTGGACATGGAAATGCTTTTGTTAATGTCCCTGATACAAAATCTGAAACATTTATAGGTGAACATGGAGAGCAAAATTCTAATTTTGCATCCTTAGATATACATGAAAATGATTGGAGATACCTTGATGTCACTGCTTTTCTGGTCAAACTTGTTGATAGCAGGTAAACATTTTGGTCTATATTTGGTTTCTTGATTTAAAGCACAAATTTCTTGATTTTCGGCTTCATGTAAAAAATTCAATGTAATTCATCATTCTATTTTTTGTGACTTCAGGTTTACAACTTGTTTTGTTGTTGTTGCTTGTTCGGATGCAACATTATCACTGAGGGCTCTTTTGCTGCCTTTCCGTCTGTGGTATGTGGCACACAAGTCGTTGAAGAAATAGTTTTTAAGCAAACTAATGTATTAATATTATATGCATTTTGATGGTGACGTTGCTGATCATTCACACCACCCACAGAAACCTCGGGGGTCCCTTCCCCATCCCCCGGATTGCCATCGATCAAATAAAAAAAAATAGATTCTGATAATTTCATTTGAAACACTGATGTACAGGTATGATGTTGCTGTATTGGTACCACTACTATGTCCAGTTCTGACCTTGAAACATGTTGCTGTTCCTTTTTGTACCAGTGCTGATGGTATGTCTCTATATTTGAGTTCTCTAAAGTTTGTTTCAAATTTCAACTCAATGATTATTTTTTTAAATACTGTACGCTAAATATTAGTATGCTAGGCATGAGACATTCAGCGAGGATGAGGGTCAAGATAGAACTTAATGAAAGATGAATCTGGGCTAACTAGAATGTCAAAGTAAAAATCTATTTTATACCATCATATAAACTTAATGTAAGTAAATTGAAAATTTGTTGAGGGTGAAATGGCTTTCCTACTAAGGGTATGATTCTATCTTTACTGGGTAAACATATCATATGCTGAGGATTCTTCAGTTATTACTTCATTCAGAAATTGTAATTTAAGAAGACTGGATTTTAATGATGATTTCAGAATGTTGGAGGAGACGTACATTAACCATGGAAGAATAGTTCTATTTTGAATGTAATCAAATTCCCTAAAGTGGGTCTCAATTTTGTAGTTTAATCTAGGCATTATCTTAAAGTGAAAGGAAGGTTAGATAAGGGAAATCATAAAAAATTTGAAGTCTGTAATAGAGAGATATTACCTAGGTAAGCTACACGATGATAGATCTCTGAGTAAATGTCAGATTTCTTGCATATCTTTTGTAGTCTATGGGACCTTTCAAATATGGTAGTATTTCACATTTCTCCTGAAGTTAGCATGAGTAAAAAATCTAGGCTACCTTGCCGTTCACCCTTTTTACTCCACTTATTTGTTATCTTTTCTTCTGAGTTGTTTCTGGGAATATGTAAAATTGATTTCCCCTTTTTGTTTTTCTTAACTTACAAGTCTCCCATCAAATTTAATGCACTAACTATAACGAGCATCTTTGTAGGTGATAATTCAACTCGTGTAGCTCATATTGTCATTAGTGGGTCCACCGATGGTGGCATCTCTTTTTGGGATCTTACTGAAATGGTGGAGGATTTTATGCAGGCTGTTTCGGAATATAAGCCTCAATTGCATATTGATTGTCAAAGAAGGCCGCAAACAGGAAGGGGGAGTCAGGGTGGACGATCGTGGAGATACTTGGCAAACCAACCTAGTGACCAAAGAATGAGTGATGATTATATGAGCAAAGACAAACTTGGTAATGACTCGAATTCCGGGAGTTCTGAAAGTATCGTTCCAGAATTCCCCTGTTCACAAACAATCTACACCATGAATACCGGTTTAGATCCCTCCTCTTCACCTGATGAGCAGTCCATGGCCTCGCTTTTAGCAAGAAAAGAAGTAACGCCCTTACTTGTTCTTGGTTCTGTTCATCAGTCCGGTGTCAATTGCCTTCATGTGTCTGAAATGAAGAATTCAGATGGAAAACCAGGTCGACTTTATTGTGTTGTAAGTGGCGGGGATGACCAGGCACTGCATTACCTCGCCTTTCAGTTTGATGCGCCCATTACGAACTCAGATTCAAGTTGTGGTTATGCTATTTATTTTGCAGAACATATGCAGGATATTAATCATTGTCAACCATCAGGTATTTGTGTATATTATGTTCCTTAGTGTATGCAATTTAGTATTTCACTGAAAAGAAAAAAAAAATCTTTTGTAGTGTCAAGCTTCACTGAAAGGCATTCTTATAACACTACGAACAATGTCCATCGCCTTAGAGTACTTCAGAGACAATGTGTCAAGTCGGCTCACAGTTCATCAGTGAAAGGTATCAATTAACTATCCCATTTGATTAATTTTAGGTTGATTATTATTTTCAAATGGTATGCTAGTAATGAGGAACAAATAATGCCAATTGAACTTGTTGGTGAATGGTAACTTAGGTAATAACTATGTCTTGGGAAAGGACATTAATAAACACTCTATTAAACTTTATTTTGATAAATGTTTTGTAGCTTCTTCATTACCTAACTGGTAAGGTATAGGAGTGCTCCTAGATGAAGTGGTGCTTTCGAATCTGCATATAACATTGTTCAGGTGTGCTATTTGTGGGTAAAGCATATGAACAAGGAATAAGTTGAATTTAACATTCATAAAGCTTGAAAATTTATGGAGTATATTTGATGGGTATCATAGTCCGCGGGTGGGCCGACTTGCATCGTGATCCGTTCGGGCTTACACTCTCAGGAGTAGGCATTAGGGTTGTCATTTCGCGTTCAGAGCGATGACGAGATATTTTGTATGTTTTAGTGAGTTTATGACAAAAGATAGGGCACAATGACGACAAAGGATCCATATAGCCCACCCCAATATAGTGGGATAAAGGCTTGAGTGTTGTTGTTGATTGCGCCATCCAATCATAGTTGTTCGATGCATGTGACTCTCCTATAAATGTGTGTGGAGTTCATTTTGGGCACGACCATCCCTTTCTCTCCGCGATGCGACGTCGTGGAACCTATGTGTGAAGCCTAGTCTCAGACTCTTCCCTTGCATCCAACGGTCCACCGACCATCCCTTTCTCTCCTCCTCTCCAAACGGACGGAATTCATCCCTTCAAGGGCCAACTAGCCATCTTCCGTCATCCCCTCTACTCCCACATTAAAAATTTACCTATAACCGCAAGTAACCACCGCCGGGAACCACCAAAATCACCCGTAACTGTCTCCAACTGCTGTAACCGCCCACTACTTTGATGGTCACAGGTAGTTACTCTGAGTTCCCTGCCAAGTGGGCGCTGACTCCTTTTCATGGCCTGGTCGACAACATTCCCCTGATTTCTTTTTATTTCCTTGGCCAACCAGCAGTTTCCAGCATCTCTTTACTGCTGAACCTTGAGTGTCCAGTCTCTGTTCAGGGATCCATTTTCCGTTAATTGCGCCCCTCTTGAGAAATACAACTGCTTTAACTGTCATGGAAGTTGGAGTAAATGGCAGTTACTCCTCTAAATTGAAGAAATTAGACTTTTATTGAAGGAGGTTCGAAAAACTGCAAGGAAGATTCCTAGTGTTTGGTACACCCCTCCCGCTGCATATTGCCCTGCCACCAGGGTTCCCTGGGTGCCCCAATCCCTGTCCAAGATTGTGGTGTGGATTGACGACCCAACTGCTGCTCAGTCATAAGCAGCCCACCCCTTGCAGAATTTTAGTCAATCAGATTCCAGAATCCCGTGCAGAATTTTAGTCAATCAGATTCCAGAATTCAACTGTCTACTGCATTCCAGCCTAACCTTTCCATGCAAGCCACAACCCTGGCCGATCAGTCCTTTGTTTCCAGCCCTCCAAAATTTTGTTTTGAGTCCTTGTGGTGTTCCTCTTTCTGACAGTCCAATTCCAGCAACCCTTTCTTCCTGGAACTCCAAATCAGAGAAAGAAAAATTGTTATTTGGTGCTGGAGTCACACCCATTTCTCTGTCAAAGCTCGAAACAGCTGGAAACCTCCAACTTTGGCCTTGAATGCTTGTGTAAGTTCTAGATTTGGATGTTTATTTTCCTTTGTGTTGAACACCTGTTGAATTGTATGTGATTTGGGATATTACATTGTAATAATTTCGCTCCATTTCCTCGCATCTATTTGAAAATTTTATTCGTGACACATGTAATCCAAGCAATCTTACTTTAATATTTGTTAGAACTTGTAATAGTATATTATTGTTAATCACATACTTGACGATTACTTTTACGCACCTAGCGAGCCTCCAAATAAACCACCATTCATCAGGGATGTGTCCGCTATCTATGAGGTAGTCGGGAATGAGAGTGCTCTCAATGGTGTTTGGACCGATTCCATCATCATTAGTGCTAACACATCGTGTGATTATTTAAATGATCGTCGTACCCACGTTGAATTTTTTACACCCCACCCACTAAACCATCTAACCATGTGCCCCTCTGGAGTAAAATCTGGAGGGTTGTAGAGCATTTGCATAGAAGATCCGTTTAGTTTGTCGACCGTCATTCATCGTCTCTGTGTAGCCTGCATGAGTCCGTTTGATGTGGGATTACTTACAATAATGATATTTATAAATTTTAAGTTGATAGTCACAAGAGATTGCAAAGCTTTAAGGAAGGAGAACAATTGATGGTTCGTGTATGTATTGGTTCCTTAAGGAAGTTGCTCGAAAATCAAGTGCCAATCAAATGGATCCTTACACGGTTATAAGAAGAATTGGGACAAATGCTTACGAACTAGATATCTGTAGAGTATGCAAATTTCACTCGTATTCAACACAGAAGATTTGACTTCATTCTTTGATCCACATGACTACATGCACCATTCACCTACCGCCACTTTAGCTCAGCCTCTAATTTTGCCTATTACACTAGTTTTAGTCCTCGACACCGATTGATCATCCGTCTTCTTCACAATAATATCATATTCTCTGACACAACCATCATCATCCACTTACACCGGTACCATTGTCAACTTCATCTTCAGCGTCATCTTCAACAGTGTGATTTCCAACATCAATACCATCACTATGCTCGACGTCGACAACACCGATACCATAATTAGTACCATCTTCAACACTGACTTCCTCTACTTTGACTCAGACATCTTCAACACCATCTCTTATCGCAACAACACCATCTTCTGCACCTTCGTCGGCTTCAATAATACCATCCTCAGTTCCATCGTCAACATCGGCTTCATCAGTACCATCTCTACCCCCCACAACAGTAGTACCGTTGAGCTCGGACCATGAGTTTTGGATGCCATCAAAGCATAAGGATTCACCTTGCCTTCAGACGAGATCACACTCATCTTCATTTACGAAGGTAAATGCTTCCTAGGCGAGGGGAATTGATGGGGATCGCAACACACATAAACCTACACAAAGATCGGAGTTGTCGATTTTGTTTGGATCGACGATCCATGAATTTTGGTTATTTTGTATTTTTCTGATTTTTATTTTCATGTACTTAAGAGTCATGAGAATCACGACCGTCCATTGTGGACTCTTAGTGTATGAATAGGTATAGATTATTCATTTAAATGGTACTAAAAGATTGAATGAAGAAGAGAATCTTCCCTTTTATCACCCGATGTTGAAGCTGGAATCCAAGTGTTGAAGCTTGGTTGTTATCTCCTCCCCACCACCTCCCACACCTCCAGTCATTATGATTGGAGAATCATGACCGTCCATTGTGGACCCTTAGTGTATAAATAGGTATAGATTACTCATTTAAAAGGTATTAAAAGATTGTGTGAAGAAGAAAATCTTCCTTTTTATCACCCTATGTTGAAGTCGGAATCCAAGTGTCGAAGCTTGGTTGTTATCTCCTCACCACCACCTCCCACGCCTCCAACCAGCCAGCCCCTCCCACAGCTACCTTCCCCAACCTTGCCGGCCAATCTCCTCCCCACCATCTCCCACAACTCCATCCAGCCGACCCCCTCCCAACTCCTTCCCCATGCCCCCTCCAAAACCAACTACAAACATCCCTTCATTCCTCTACTTTCAGTTTTCTGACCATCGCTAGAAATCACCTCCAGCGACCTCCATCAAACCTCCACCACCTCCTAAAAATTCATCCACCACCACCATTTAATTTCCCTCCCTTTTCAATTTCCATGCGATTGCCCGAAATCACCTCCGGCCAACCCCTACCTCCACCACCACATAACCACCTTAACTATATTTCCAATGACCCCACTACCCCATATTCCCCGCTATCATAAAATTAGGCCTCTCCATTCAGCATCAGCTGGACTCTTCCAGCCTTCAAAGAGGTCTCTTCCAGCATCCTTCTGTGCTGGACAATCGTTGTTATATGCATATTGAGGCCTAAATCCAATCCCAGGCCCCACGTCCGGCCTCCAAAAGCTCTCTTGATGGGGATCGCGACACACATCAGCCTACATGACGATCGGAGCCATCCATTTTATGCGGATTGACGATCCGAGATTTTTAGTTTTTTTTTTTATTTTGATGTAGTTGAGGGTCGTCATGATTGGAGAATCTTGACCGTCCATGATGACTCCTTAATCTATATATATAGGGCCAACAGATTCATTCCTGAGGCATTGAAGGTTTGAATGAAGAAGAAATCCTCCATTTGATCACCCGGTGCTGAAGCTTGATAGTTATCTCCTCCCCTCCACCTCCAACACCTTCATCCAGCCGGCCCCTCTCACAGCTGTAATCCACCACAACATTTCAAGCCCCCTTCTGTTTTCAATTTTCTGGCAATCGTCGGGAACCACCTCCGGCCAGCCAAACGCCCACCCCCCCCCCCCCCCCCCCACCACCACCACCACCACCACCTCTTATATTTTAGTCCTCATTCCTGAATTTATTCCCCAACTCCATTTTCTCAACTTTCCAATTATCACCTAATTCCCCTCTCACATGAAGCCACCTCTCACACTTCCACAACCAGCCCTTTTGTTGCCACTCTTCCAGGCCCATTTCATGGCTACAGTTCTATCCAGAGAAGTAAAACGGCCACCTGTTTCCTGGAACCCTTTGCAGCCAACCAAATCTTCCCCATCCTAGCCCCTGCCACCTCCCAGAATCAGTACAGAACTCCTCAACTCTGCTGTCTGGTGCTGGAATCAACTCCCAGCCGGTGTTTCCCTTGCACCTCAGCCATCCCCGGCCAACTGAACCTCAGCGGACCCCCTGGAATTGCACAATCAGCCACCTCCTTATCATATCCTAGCCCCCACCTTCAGTGATTACCCCCTCCCTGTCCCTGCTGGAACTCCAAACAGCCAGCCCACACTTAAAATTCTCCACTCCCCCCTGCTCAGTCACTGTCCAGCACCATTCCTGGTTGGTTCTACACATGCCGAGCATATATATATTATTTGTTTCTTGTAAAATTACCCCAACAGTCCCCACATCACCTTTCGAAGTAAAAGAACCAAATGTCAATTAGGATACCCTACCCTGCCAAAAATCCTTCAGTTCAATCATTTTGGAATGCTATTGCCACAATTTTTAAATCTTAATGACTTGATTGAAGTAATAGAAATCACAGGGAACCAAAGTGAAGGTAGAGCTACATAAATTATAGCCAGTAAAAGAGTTTACCTTTTATTTTTCTGTTTATTTTTTTTTTGCAAGCTTTTGATTTTATATTAGTATTTTAATGCATGATTCATATTTGAAAGCATATTATTATATATTTCTCTCACCCTAGGTATTTGGACAAATGGAATTTGGGTGTTTTCCACGGGTCTAGATCAAAGGGTTCGTTGCTGGAAGATTGGAGTCCACGGAAAGCTCGTCGAACGTGCTCATTTGATCATCAGCGTCCCCGAGCCCGAATCCCTCGATGTAATCGTCTCCTCAGACAGGTGAAATTTTTTATTTTTGTTTTAGTTTTTATTTTTTTTTTAGTGCCTGATTATTGTCTTCAGAGATTCATGGATGCTAAGTTATTTCTGTATGTTATTTGGATCAGAAAAAGGTACCAAATTGCTGTGGCTGGAAGGGGAATACAGACTATTGATTTTTTTCCCCCAGATGAAGAGTGCTGAGAAATCCTGATTGGCATTTGTAAAATTGGTAACCGCCTGTCGTCCATGCGCGTAAGTTTTCAATCCGGACGCCGTTTATAAATCTGCGTCCGGGATTTCTGTGATGCTGACACGTGGCGGAAAAAGATAACGCGGACGGAATTACTAGTAATCTCCGTAAAGACCGCTCTTGATCTTCGTGGAGATTATGCGGGATCTCCTTGGATATCACTCTTGATATCCATGGAGATCACGTGATTTCACATGCTGTTTAGTCTTCCGTTTTTTTCATGGCAGAGTCGCATTGCGGGGCTCCCAGACTCGGGTTTGGAAACGGAGCCCGGATCGACTAATTTCTTATAGAGGATTAAATTCGGGTTTCGGTTTTTTTTTTACTTACAGGTGCACCATAGCCTCTGCCACGTGTCAATAGGCCACATTGTCATCAGAATCATGCCATCATTATTCATTTATACTGTAGCATATGTTGTATGAATCTATAATCATATATTTATCCCAGGCTTTAATATATATTATGTTATTTAGGATCTTCCGCGTGAAGGTTAATTATTTATGTGTTCAAGTTCTTTTTAATATATATATAAATTTTGAAGACCTGACTGTAAACCTAATAAATGTTGTTGTTTTAATAAAATGCTGTAATTGTGGGAACTTTCATTTTTTAAAAAAATCATTTTGATGCAATTTTAGATATAGTTTTGACTTAACAAAAACTGTTTCAAAGCGCGGTGCCCTGAATTGTCTATGAAGTATTTGTGTAGATGTGGTCGCAAATGCTATTTAACTAGAGAGTGATTGGCACGTGGCTCTGCTTCCACGACCAACCGCGATAGTATTTTGATAGTGACAGTGCATGGGGGCCTCTGATGCCTCACGTGACAGTATTCCGGCAATGACATTGCCCTGGAGTGATGAAGCTCTTGCCGCCTGCAAACCCACGAGCGCCTGAACGGGGGTTTGTGAGCGGTGGGAAGATCATGTTTTTATGGTATGTAAGAGACTTCGGCTCTGTTTGGGACAGTGGTTGCGGATCAGAAGGCCCCTCTCTGATCCGCAGCCGCTACTTTTTGTTGTTTGTTTTAGGTGTGGATGAAAAAATTTTGAATCCGCAGTTTTTTCCAACGCTTCACACCTCTCGCGTCTGGCTCCCTAAGAAGTGCTCTCGCACTGTATTTTCTTCCTGTTCGCCCTCACCTGCCTCCTTCGTTCAATTTTTTCTTTCGGGGGGATCGGGTGCAGATTGACGGCCCCTCCGCATCTCCAGTTTCCTCTTCCTGATCATGCTTCCCGTCGCCCTTGGTGCAGATCGACGGCCTCTCCTCATCTCCTCCAGTTTCTTCTTCCCGTTCCGGATTCTCGACAGCCTTGGTGCAGATCGAAGGCCCCTTCGCATCTCCTCCAGTTTCTTCCTCTCATTCCATCTTTCTGATGGCCACTCAGCATCTCCTCTAGTTTCTTCCTCTTGGTCTGACAGATTGACGGCCCTGGTGCAGATCGCCGACCCCTTCTTCGCAATCTCCTCCTGCAGATCGACAACCCTCTTCTTGTTCTTCTCTGCGATGCCATAGCTCGCCCGGTTCTCCTCCGGCAGATTGAGGGTCACTCGACTCTCTTCACCCTTGATGCCCTAGCTCTCCGAGCAGTGTTTTTCTACCAAACGGTCTGCAGCTGTATTATTAGAGCTTTGCTAAGAGCTCTATCTAACACCTCTACCCCATTCGTCACTTTTCCATCCGCAAGAGCTGTCCCAAACAAAGCCTTCGTCTATGTGAGAGCATTTTTTTAAAATTAATGAAAAATATATAAATTAAAAAAGTGGCAATTTGGTAATAAAAATGATAAAATTGGAATGCTCAATGTTTAATCAAAGAATATTTTTCTCTTTTAATATGTTATAGATGTGGTCGGGCGTCAATTGTGAGTGGGTTACCAACCCAGATTGAAGGATTGGAGGGAATTATTTAAATTTGATTATAGGTGATAATAGAACACTAAAGAACATATTCAATGGCCGTGATTTAATGTTGCTCATTCAAATGACCTAGACAAGATTAGAGTAAAAATTAGATCAATGAAATGTGCATGGTTTTATCTACAAAATTTGATCAAAATCAAGATGTAAGATGTAAAGGCGAGAATGAGATCCAATGGCTATTGGTATTCTTTCTAAGTGCTCGCTTTATTAATTCTACATTCTATTATTCTATTATATCAAGGTAAAATGATTTTTAAAGGTTAAATATGCATATAAATATAATATTAATTTTTGAAATCTTTGATTATATTTAGCATCTCTCTATCTTTGCAATTCAATAAATTTTGGCTGAATCTTCATAGCATGTATGCGCGTTCGTGGCGGATCAACCCCGTCAAATGTGTCCGTATTTTTAGGTAATATTATATAAGAGAATTGTTATACGCAGAATAAAATTTACTTTCATCAAATCAAATATCTAATCATCTATTTGAATTTTAGATTCTCTATTCATAAATCAAATTTCAAATTAATAATTCAAATATAAAAAAGTTAGGTGACCTACTGACCTATAAGTTTTTTTGTTGTTGTTGAAATTTGGTCTAGTTCATCACAAATTTACAGTTTTAATTTAAATCAGTCTATTTATATTAAAAGGATGATGTTATATGCAAATTAATAATGTTTATACAAAAGTTTAATATATATAAATCAATGCAAAAATTTTTTGTTATACACAAATCTAATGATTATATACAAATCAATTTAAAATAAAAAAAATTGTTAAATCAACAAAAAATTAAATTTAAAGACAACTCAACAATATCATATTTTCAAAAACAAATTAGTTTTATAAAAACCAAAATTAACTGATATCAATTATATTAGCATTTCAAAACATTCTAACTACAACCACCAAAAAATTGGAATACATCCAAATATTCTGGATAATGCTCTAAAATCAGATATACATGTACAAATATAATAAAAAAGTCAATGCAAATATATACATCAAACCAAAAAAAAAAAAATTGTTAAATTAAATTTAAAGACAACTCATCAATATCATTTTTCAAAAACAAATTAGTTTTATAAAAACCAAAATTAACTGATATCAATTATATTAGCCTTTCAAAACATTCTAACTACAACCACCAAAAAATTGGAATCGGCTGCTACATCCAAACCATTCTGGATATTCTTTATGCTCCAAAATCAGATATACCTGTACAATGAAAATTAGAGAGTCGATCCAAGTGATAACATTGTTTCCTAAAAACAAAAAAAAACACAATTTGAACAACCTAAATTCGACTCATATAATGAAAATTTTCAAACCAAGCAATGAAAAGCTGGCCTCTTGGAGCTCAATGTTGCTAGATCCACCAAAATCTGAAGATAACTCCACTGTTTGAGGGTAGATCGAATCTTGCAACTCAACAGAGTATGACAAAATCGGGTCTACGGATGAGGGAATTTTTGGGATTGTTTAAATGAAGAAAATACACATTATTTTAAGAGATCTAAGAGTATATCTAAGATTTCTACAGGAAAAAAATGAGAGAATAAAAAGTTAGGGTTTAGGGTAAACCTTGTTCCCGTGACTAGGAGAGATATTTCTTGAGGGAGAAAGGGGGCCAACCATGGTTCCATCGTCGGCCATGAGAGGAGTTCGCCGGCCCACGCCTGTTACACGCTGGAAACAGGCGAAAGAGGGGCGGCGCGAGGTGGGGAGCAATGTAGCGGCGGATGCGGGAAAGAGTGATGCGGGAACAGGAAGACGAACGGCCCAGACTGGAAGAGTGGAAATGAGGAATAGGGTTAAGTTTTAGGGTTTTATTTGGTTTATGTATAATATTTTAAAACACCTAAAATTTTCTAAAATTTTGATTTGTATATAGTCATTATTGGTTTACATATAACATCACCCTTTTAAAATTGTATGTGTGTACAATATTTAAATATTTATACCGAAGATTTTTAAGTAAATGTGGTTACGGACTGAATCGGCATCCCGGTCGGATCAGAGTAAAATGGACCGCCTTAGCTCTTGAGACCGTCGAGCACGCACACCGTCAATGAAATGGGTCAGATGTACACAAGAAGTTTTAACGTGAAAAAACTTCTCAACTGGATAAAAAACCACGTAACCGGGTCTGTGCTAGTCAAAATCCACGATTCGCTTGCAATTACAGGGTGTTTGGGGAATCGAGGGCGAAAAGCCGCTCCTCATTACAATTCTGTGGTGAGAGAGAATTCTATGACTCGCGTCGGGCAACAGGCTGCCCAGAAGGAGTGCTGATTGCAAGGCAGAGCCTGTGAGCACGTGCTTGCGACAGCTGTCTTCTTCCTTGAGCTGCGCGTTTTGGAACTTGGGCATCTCCGCTACTCGCTAGTGACTTGGTGTTGGCTCGATTGCGGTCTGAGGGTGGCTCGAAGGTGGCTGGGAGACGATGATCCGGCAGAGCTCTGGCTTGAGGAAGAAGAAGACTGGGAGCCCAAAAAGTGTTTAATGATGGGGTATGAGGCTCCTTTTATAGCCTGCAAGAGGTGGTTACGGTGGTTACACGGTTATCCGCACACCCTAACCACCTGCATAAACATTAATTTCATAGTTTAGGGGATTATTTATTTTAATGATGACATTCTCTCTTCCACTAACTTGGTGGTTAGCGGGTGGTTACCGGCGGCCGGCGGCGGTAGTTATTGAAAGGGTGGTCCCCCATGATTCACCTATAGTGGAGGAGATCATGGGAAGTGGGTTGACCGGTAAAACCCATGATTTCCCCTTATGAGGGTGATCATGGGGGAGTGGCTAATTACACCCCTAAACCTACAAATGGGGTTTCATCTCCATCAATTGCCCCCCCCCCCCCCCCAAATCCTTTGTTGTCAAAGGTTGGTACAAGCTGAGAAGACAAGGAATTTACCTTCATCTCTTGTGTGCATAATGATAATCGGTGGAAGGCCGGAGACGTCGGATGGCGGCGCCCTGCGAACTCAGGTAATTAATATATTGAAAAAATGGGGCTCTGAGGAGTAGCGGGATGAGGTACTAATGCGCCCGAGGGAGGCGCCCAACGCTCCCCGAGCCGAGCGGTGTGATGGCGGTCAGCCGGTGCGGATCTGCGTACCACGCCGGCGCGCGCTCCAGGTCGCGTGGGTGCCCGTGCATCTGGCCGCGCGGGCGCGCGCGGCTGGTCGTGCGCACCAGGCCATCTGCATGCGTGGTGCGTGCGCGGGGTGCGCGCGGGGTGCGCGCGTAACTGACCTCGCGTGCGCACCAGGCTGCGCGCTCACGGGGTGCGCACGCGCACCAGGCCGCGCGCTTGCGGGGTGCGCGCGCACCAGGCCGCGCGCACGGGATGCCCGCACGGGTACATGCACGTAGGTGCGAGTGTGTGCGCCCTTGCGGTGTGCATGTGTGTGTGTCATGTTTCTCGTGCTCCCACGCAAGCCTTTACTTTGCACGTACGAGCGGCCTTCTGTTCACTTCTCCTTTGACGACCTTCAATTTTGTCGCGCGTGGTACGCCTTTGTGTTGCATCTAACTTTTTATCCCCATTTTCTTTTACTTTGGTGGTCGGCTTCGAAGCGCATTGCAAGTCTTATGCGCATGCGCTCTTGTCTTTCCAACGACCCAATTGCAATTTGGCGGAAAAACAATTTGGGCTACCTGCCGACCTTGAGGTGAGGATACGGTGCAGATTACTGAAGCTCCTTTAAGTGGAGACCGGAAGAGGAAGGCTATGGCGGCTTCCTCTAGTGATGTTGACTTGGCGGTTACGGTGGCTTCTTTTGATGCTCGTTCTGTGACTACTCTCGAGGTACAAGTACTTGAGTGTCCTACCCCCCAGACACCTTCTGTGGAGGCGGCTGCTCCACCTTTGTCTTCTTCCCTTAAGGCAATGAGTGAAGTGGTAAGTGTTTTTATATTTGTATGACTTGCACTTTGTTTTCGCGTTTGACAGTTTGTAGTTGGCGCTTTTGCGCGCATATTTGTATGGCATTGCTACCTTTATATTACCCAGCTTCTTTTTCCTAAGCACTGTTCTCGCAGGTCTGGCCTGCATGAAAGTTTGGGCGAGGTTGGCTCGCGATTTTGCGCATGTTGGATTCGCGGTTTAGTTTGTGCGAGTCTGGCTCGCGACCGATTTGACTATGGACCAATTGTCGGAGAATGTAAATACTCGGTCTGTGTGCAACCGTAAGGGGGGCAGGCCCTGACGATAACAAGGTGTTGGCCTGCGGTAATGACGGAGAATGTAAGTACTCAATCCTGCCACCGGAGAATGTAGGTACTCAATCCGATTGCAATCGCAAGGGGGGGCAGGCCTT
The DNA here is from genome assembly GCA_039583875.1 of Platanthera guangdongensis. NCBI lineage: Eukaryota > Viridiplantae > Streptophyta > Magnoliopsida > Asparagales > Orchidaceae > Platanthera > Platanthera guangdongensis. The sequence goes on along the minus strand of CM077150.1, from coordinate 14,561,637 downwards.
GGCGACGACAAGATGTTGGTTTGCAGTAACATCAGAGAATATAAGTACTCAATCCGACCACCGGAGAATGTAGGCACTCAATCCGGTTGCACGACCTAGCCTGGCAATAATCCAATTGCCGGAGAATGTAGATACTCGATCTGGGTGCAATCGCGAGTGGGGCAGGCCCTGACGACGGCAGGGCGATGGTATACAGTAACGACAGAGAATTTAAGTACTCAATCCGATCGCCGGAGAATGTAGGTACCCAATCTGGTTGCGTGACCTAGCCTGACAATAAGCCAATTGCCGGAGAATGTAAATACTCGATCTGAGTGCAATCACGAGGGAGGCAGGCCCTGGCGATGGTAGGGCGATGGTCTGCAGTAACGACGGAGAATTTAAGTACCCAATCCGACCGTCGGAGAATGTAGGTACTCAATCCGATTACGCGACCTAGCCCGGGTATGAGTTGATTGTCGGAGAGTGTAAATACTCGATCCGGGTGCAATCGCAGGGGGGCAAATCCTGGTGATGTTAAGATGTTGAGCGAAAATGTTGGAAAAGAACCTGCTTATTGGCTTGCAAGCATGGTTTTACCTAAAGATTTCAGATTGATATTACTGAAACAAATACGATATTGCATTTAGAAATAAGCATAGCTCGCGCGTGCCTTAGCTCGTGACTTTTACGATCACAAAATGACAAAAGCAAGATGCAAGAGGATGCAGATAATAAAGAGTACAAACAAAGTAAAAAGACGTAGAGGGAAAGACGCGATACAAGTCGCAAGCTGCTGGTATGCTGCGGTGGATCTTCCTGCGTCGGGGAGAGCGTCCTTCCTAGGAATCCACTACTCAGCGTAGGTTCATGTCGTCAACACTGAAGGTGGTAGCGGATATTGGTTGTGTCTGTCTTGCGTAGCAAGCATGTGCTTTTTCTTGATCTCCGCGAACAACTCCCACTCCTCCGGGGGTTGGAAATTTCATTACAAGATGGGGGATTGACGGTATTACTCCGAAAGTGAACTGAACTGGCCTTCCAAAAATGGCGTTGTATGTTGAACTTGAATTGTTCACGACAAAGTTGACATCATGGGTAGCTTGCTTTGGGAAATCTCTCATCATGATGGGCAACGTGATTGTGCCTTGGACCAGAATGAGGTGGTTATCGAAACCATAGATGGGGCCTTCTGCGGGGCAAAGATGTTGCTTAATGAGCTTCATGCTTTCCAGGGTGGAGAGGAACAACACATCTACTGAGCTTCTGTTGTTTACCAGTATCCTTTTGACGTTGAAGCAGGGATCCGCGATCCCAGCATGGATAACGAGGGGATCCTGGTTGGGCGTCTGCAGCCCTTCGAGGTCCTTGTCATCGAATGTGATGGTGATATCCTGATTTGGCTTCCTATATGATCCTTTTACTGAAAGTATCCGTGTTAGGGGCCCGACAATGGTCTCTATGTTGCCCACCATCTGCCTTCCCCCACCGGTTCCCTATGGTGGGTTTTGCTGATCTCTTTCATGACATTGTGTTTGTTGGTTTTGTGCTTGTCCTTGCAAGAATCTCCCGAGGAGCCCTTGGCGGACGAGACGCTCAATTTCATCTTTCAGCCCGGCACACTCTACGGTGTTGTGACCAGGCGGCGGTGGAACTCGCAGTACCTTATCTGGTCAACATCAGGGTTTGACCGCGGTATTCTTGGCCGTTGGAATGCCGGATCATTCTGAATAGCGTACATCACGTTAGTGTGGGTGGTATTCAGAGGGGTGTATTATTGAAGTGGATGTTGCCCCCCATTCCTTGGAGGGTCACGTCGATGGTTGTCACTACGACGTTCAGCCTGACGTCGTTCTTCTTGTGCTATGAGAGTTTGTTCTTCTCCTTTCTTTTTTGTCTACCTTCAAACTGCTGGCGGTGTGCTTCGATGGCCTCGTCGGCCGCTATTTGGGCCTTGATCCGGTGAACAAGATCTGGATAACTGGGCACGGTTTCCTTCATGAGGGCTGAATAAAAGCCGCTGGGGCGGAGTCCGCCAAGGAAGACGCCTCTGAGAAGTTCAGGGTCGACGCCCGGAATTTGACGTGCCTCTGAGGTGAAGCGGCGAAAGAAGTACTTAAGGGATTCTCCTTCATTTTACTGAATGCCAGAAAGGTGTGAGGGATCACGAACAATTCTTCGGTGGTAATGAATTGGTCAGTGAATTGTCTTAACAATTCTGCAAAGTTTGTTATAGTTCCCGCTTCCAGGGAGTGGAATCAGATACGAGCTTGACCTTTAAGGGTAGCTGGGAAGACTTGACAGAGAAGTTCGTTTGTTGCTTTATAGATTCTCATAATTGTGGTGAAATGGTTGATGTGTTCTAGTGGGTCGTTCGTCCCATCGAACGTTTCGATGCTTGACAGTTTGAACTCATGCGGAATCGGAGGTGCTAGAACCTGGGGGCGAGTGGAGAGCCCTGATGGAGGTGACAGCATGCGAGGATATCGCGTTGCCCAAGTTCTCTATATTCCTCGGCAATTACGTCTCAAATTTCTTCTCGAGTGATCGTCTCGCATGGCGGCAGTCGGGTTTCTTCTCCTAAGTTGCGGCGACGGTGACCAGCTCCGACTCCCCGGGGAGTCAGGTGAGTGAAGCTAGCTGCATCAGAGAGTTCTTTTGATATTTATTCTCTTTGCGGAACTTCTTGCGTCAGGCCATGATTTGGCCGAGGCAGGGGAATAGCTGGTGCTGGTGGTAGAGGAGGAGCGGGGGGTGCTCCTAAATTTCTGAGCAGAGGGAGCATTTCGGTCTGCTGCTCCTCCATATGGCGAACATGCCCCTCAAGGGCGGTAACAGGTGCGAAAGCGGCCTCTGCGGCCAATGACACGTCCACCAGAGAGTGGGAGTGTGCTAGTTCAGTGTGTCCTTCTGGGACAGATCCTTCAGCTGTGTGGGCGCTTCTCTTTGCCATTGAAGTGGAACTTGAATGTTGCAAGTGTAACACCCTCATCCGTCATATGAAATATAACAGAAGGTCCGGTCGGGGCCCCACGTCATGTTCCACAAACAGTTAATGGTGTTACGTATTAATACCAAATTACCGCCAAAGGAACACGCGTGCTAACTCAGAACATTCTAGCTGAAGCTTTTAAAACAGTTATAAGAACCCAAATGCCAAAACATGAATGTCCACATAACCGCAAGTAGGAATGACAATACAAATACATCAAAAAGTTGGCCTTATGGCCTTATAAGAGTTTACTTAAATAATAAATGTCTTCCATACATCGGCATGCAGGCCGGCCATACATGAGCATAAAGAGTAAACATTCGCTTTGGCCTTCAAGGGCCGGCACAGCAACCAGGGCTTCAGCCCGCTACTTGCCACTAGGCTCCGCAGCACGTGCAATCAACATTTCACCGCAGCGGTGGCAAACAAAAGCAACGGTGAGCTAAAGCTGACCAAATTATAACGACCTCACCCCTTACATGGGGCGGCGGTGCTCCTTCCCTGTACTTTAGTAGCATAGCCAAACAATAAAGTGAAAGTACAACACAAACACACTTCACCACAGGTGTAGGCCCGCACGGCCACACACCCCGTGCTCTCAGGGCACTTATACCGTGAAGTCGGTCCGAACCCGGTCCGTCCCGCAACTCCACCACCGCCCCCAGGACGACAAACATCGTGAGTATTAAAGTCCTTTCAGCCGAAGCCTAGACTCTCTCTCCAAGCCATCGGTAAGTCCCATGTACCTTAAATCGCTTTAACCGAACCACTTGGAGTGGGTAAGGTTCCACCAACCCATTGCTCACCTCGCCACGGCCATTTAGCCATCGACGTGGGACAAGCTTCACTGAATCCCTATGTATCGATCATACAACAGTACATAACCCGACTATGTACAAGGCTGGCTCCCAGGCCACCAAAATGGCAGAACTTCGCTTCTATCAAGATTTTCGGGTGCACCTTGGAGTTAATCACAAGGACTCCCTGCTGCAATCTACCACGTAGAAACCTGAAAACATACGGTACGGAGTCTTCTCCGGCAATCAATGCATAATGGAAACATCACCGATCCAGACCAACTTGTCCGGGTAGGCTTCACACACCATGCCTATGTCCGTACTTCGATTCCGGACTCTATATGCAAGATTACGGGGACTATTCATGTCCACCCGAAGGAAATACCACACACTCACCGCACATTCGCGAGAGCGGGTTTCCTATGCAAAAAGGAAGAGGACTTCACATGTCCAAGAAGAGAATCGTTACCGTAGAGGTTCGCTTTGGCGCCATGGAAAACTAGCCAGATGAAAAGCACCGCAACGGCCTCGCCTCCACGGATCTGGATTCGACACGCGATTTGGGGCTCTAAAGCTCCATCGGTGGCCGGATTCCTCCTTCTCCTTCTTCCTTGCTCTCCCTACTCTCTAACTCTTTAGAAAGAAAAAGACCTAAGAGAAATGAGGGTTTAACCCTCAACTCCCGGCCTTATAACAACAGGGAGAGTTCTGGATCGTTGGATCCTATTTGAATGAAATGAACGCCCACGAATCGCCCTATAAATCACTTTCCTGGGCCGAACACGGCGTGTAACACGCCTGTGTCACAGGTCGTGTCTCACGATCCGAACACGATCATCGAACGTAGAAGAGGACACGAACTCAGACACGCCCGTGTTACTCTTGACACGCCCGTGTCAACCTCTGACACGCCCGTGCCACTGGGCGTGTTCCTCAAGCGACACAGGAAACCGTCGCGTCCTGACCAGGACACTGCCATGATACACGCCCGTGTAACTCTTGACACGCACGTGTCAGCCTCTGACATGCCCGTGTCACGGGGCATGTTCATTGTACAACCCCGTATTCGCCTCTATACAGTTTTTAAGCTTTTTGGAGATTTTGAACTCTCGGTGGCCAATTTTGGCTCTGGCGTGGAAACATACTAGTAGGGGGAGGAAAAATCGGCCGCCCCAGTGGCCCTTTTTTGGGGGGTCGGGGCCTCGCCCCTGCCCCCCTGCCCCCCCGCTGCCCGCCCCTGGCTTGGTGGGGCGAGACCGGCCTAGGCCGGGGGTCTCGCCCCTGCCCGCGGCTTGGGGGGGCGAGACCGGCCTAGGCCGGGGGTCTCGCCCCTGCCCTCGTCGCCCCTGTGCTCGGCCCCTAGGTGGATGAGGGGCGGGGTGGTTTTTACTCCTTTACCTCCCGGTGTGGCTGTTTCCTATTAGCCCGGAGCTTTTTAGCCCGAGGGGTTTTCGGTCATTTTGGTCCATGAGATTTGGAAAACTATAAATAGACCCCCTTGGGTGCCTTTGGAGAGGATCCTTTTCTTATCTTCCTCCTCCCTTAGCTTCTTCTTGGTAGAGTAGAGAGAGCTCTCCAAGGCGCCCAGCCTAGCCCTTTGGTAAGGGAGGAGAAGAGCTCAGGTAGCCTTCCGGATATGAGGTAGGACCTCCACACTAGAGCCGAGGGTCTGTTTCTAGCTTCTTGATCCTTTGGTCTATGACGTTCTCTTGAGTGTAGTAGGTGTGAGGTCACCCCTTTCCAGGGACCCCGAACTCCACAGAGGTCAATTTTGGCTTCAACACTTTGGTGCGGTGAGCGTGGAGAGTGACCAGCACAGAAGATCTCGGGAGAGAGTCATGACTGGAGGTCAGGGAGGTAGTGATGATCTCGGCGAGCTCCCCAGCTCAGGACCCTTTGTGGGGAGGCAAGAGTTCATGGCCTCCATCCAGGGTATCATGGAGATGCTGCGAAGCATTGCTCCTCAGGGTGGCAGCTCCACCCCGACCACCCAGGAGCTAGCTCCCCCCCTCGACGAGTCGACTCCCAGGGGTCTAGGCGAGATGACCCCAGCAGGGGGAGAAGGAAGCGCACCAGGAAGAAGGCCAGGAAAGGAGACGATGGGAGATGGGGTCGAGCGAGACCTCACTAGCCGGGAGTTGTTCTCTAGCCCGACGAGTGCCAACCTCCTAGGCGAGCAGGTTGCGCGAGTGGAGGTGGTGAGACCACCCCTTAGGGGGTCACCCTTCAGCGAGCTGATCATCTCAGCTCCCGTTCCTGAGGGGTTCAGAGAGCCAGACATGGCTTACTATACGGGGAAGGATGACCCCGTCCAGCATCTGCAGTGGTTCGAGGATGCCGTCTCCATCAGGCCGATGACGGATGCCTTCAAGTGTCGCCTCTTTGCGATCACGCTGAAGGAGAAGGCAAGGGACTAGTTCCATCAACTCCCTCCGAGGTCGATCTATGAATTCGAGGACTTGAGCCAGAGCTTTCAGCTTCGCTTCTCCACCTCCAAGAAGCGGAAGAGGAGTCCTGAGTCCATCTTCCTGATAAGGCAGGGGGCCGAGGAGTCGTTGGCCCGTTACGTAGACAGGTTCTAAGAGGAGATCCTGGAAGTCCAGAAGATGCCGGGGTATGCTCTCCAAATGGCCTTCACCGTTGGGCTGAAGGAGGGCTTCTTCAAGATGAGCTTGACCCGGAAGGCCCCCCTTTCCTTCGAGGAGCTGATGGAAAGGGAGGCAGAGGAGATTGCCATGGAGGCGGCCAACCCGGCTTTTGTCAAGAAGTTAGCAAAGCTAACAGAGATGGAGGCAAAGGAGCAAGGTGGCTCGAGACCTCAGAAAGGAAGAAGGAGAGAAGAGCGGAGAGCTCAGGAGGGTCCGGAACCAGGTTGGAGGCAGCAGGGAGGACCCGTTCAGGGCTCGGGAAGAGGTTACGCCCAAGATGGGGAAAACTTCCATGGGGGCCAAGGGAGGTTCAACTTCCAGAGGCAAGCCCCTAGGAAGCTCCTACCCCCACCACAGCAAGCGATGGAGATTGGTCGAAGGGAGAGGAGGAACCGCCAGGGAAGGAGAAGGGTCAGGGTAGAGTTGCCGTACTGTGACTTCCACCAGGCGGAGGGGCACGCCACAACTACCTGCCCCGAGTTCCTGGAGGTGAGGGGGGCGAGAGGCCCTGCCCAGCTGCAGCCACCAGTGCGGGTTGAAGAGGTTCTGCCCCAAGGAGGGGGTGATGATGTTTGTGAGGACCGGGTCGATGTCGGACCCCGAGGCGGTATAGCGGTGATCCACGGTAGAGTGGGGGTTGAGGCCACTCGGAAGGCAAGCCTCAATGTCATGTACCAAAGGAGTGTCGCCTCAACCTCCCAGACACCGCCCCAGGAGGAGAAGATCACCTTCTCGGTGAAGGACTTGCCGGATCACGAGGATCCGTTCTGTGATGCGCTGGTTATCCAGACGGCCATTGAGGGCTACACCGTCTCCCGAATCTTGGTTGACAACGGGAGCTCCGTCAACGTCGTTTTCAGGAAGTCGTTTGATGAGATGAAGGTAGAAACAAGGAGGGTGTTGGCCTCGGACGGACCCCTGTTCGGATTCTCAGGAGAAAGGAAGGAGGTCGAAGTGGAGTAGGACTCCAAGTAAAGTTGGGAGGGGCCTCAAGGAACTGCCGGTTCGTCATTGTTGACGCTCCAAGCAGCTACAACGCCATCTTCAGAAGGCCCCTCATCAGCGCCTTCCGTTGCGTGCCATGTTCCTTCCACCAATGCCTTAAGTTCAGCTCCGGAGGGATCCAGGTCAGAGTCAAGGGAGACTCCAGGATGGCAAGGCAGTGCTAAGTCACGGCCGTCAACACCATCTCTTGGTTAGCCAAGGCGCAGGAGATGGAGAAGGTCATGGAAAGCTTGAGCAGGATGGAAGTGTCTGAGGAGAAGGAAGCGGAAGACGGCCATCATGCCCAGGCCCCCTGAAGAAGCCTCGCCTTGGGAAGGTCTTTTCTTTTTTTTCCTATCTTGTAACAAGCGCTACCCCTGAACAGCAGAGTCAGGGGACCATGTAACCTATTTTTTCCCTGTTGGAGGATGTAGGATTTGGAAAGGTATGATTGAGATGCCTAGTCCTTTTGCTCTGAGACGGTCCCGCTACCCAGGCTCTCACTAGCTGGGCAGGGCCGGTGGTACCTCTCATTGATGTCTAGTTGTCTCACCTCGAGATGGATTCCGCCGGCAGGCTCTCACCTAGCTGGCAGGGCAGGTTGATCTCTCGGATGGTGGGAAGGTCTCACCTCGAGATGGATTCCGTTGCCAGGCTCTCACCTAGCTGGCAGGTTGATCTCTCGGAGGGTGGGAAGGTCTCACCTCGAGATGGATTCCGCTGTCAGGCTCTCACCTAGCTGGCAGGGCAGGTTGATCTCTCAGAGGGTGGGGTAGGTCTCATCTCGAGATGGATTCTGCTGTCAGGCTCTCACCTAGCTGGCAGGGCAGGTTGATCTCTCGGAGGGTGGGAAGGTCTCACTTCGAGATGGATTCCGCTGCCAGGCTCTCACCTAGCTGGCAGGGCAGGTTGATCTCTCGGAGGGTGGGGTAGGTCTCACCTCGAGATGGATTCCGCTGCCAGGCTCTCACCTAGCTGGCATTGATCTCTCGGAGGGTGGGAAGGTCTCACCTCGAGATGGATTCTGCTGCCAGGCTCTCACTAGCTGGCAGGGCAGGTTGATCTCTCGGAGGGTGGGAAGGTCTCGCCTCGAGATGGATTCCGCTGCCAGGCTCTCACCTAGCTGGCAGGGCAGGTTGATCTCTCGAAGGGTGGGAAGGTCTCACCTCGAGATGGATTCCGCTGCCAGGCTCTCACCTAGGGCAGGGCAGGTTGATCTCTCAGAGGGTGGGGTAGGTCTCACCTCGAGATGGATTCCGCTGACAGGCTCTCACCTAGCTGCAGGGCAGGTTGATCTCTCGGAGGGTGGGGTAGGTCTCACCTCGAGATGGATTCCGCTGTCAGGCTCTCACCTAGCTGGCAGGGCAGGTTGATCTCTCGGAGGGTGAGGTAGGTACCTCGGGATGGATTCCGCTGCTAGGCTCTCACCTAGCTGGCAGGGCAGGTTGATTTCTCAGAGGGTGGGGTAGGTCTCACCTCGAGATGGATTCCGCTGCCAGGCTCTCACCTAGCTGGCAGGGCAGGTTGATCTCTCGGAGGGTGGGTAGGTCACACCTCGAGATGGATTCCGCTGCCAGGCTCTCACATAGCTGGCAGGGCAGGTTGATCTCTCGGATGGTGGGGTAGGTCTCACCTCGAGATGGATTCCACTGCCAGGCTCTCACCTAGCTGGCAGGGCAGGTTGATCTCTCGGAGGGTGGGGTAGGTCTCACCTCGAGATGGATTCCGCTGCCAGGCTCTCACCTAGCTGGCAGGGCAGGTTGATCTCTCGGAGGGTGGTGTAGGTCTCACCTCGGGATGGATTCCGCTGTCAGGCTCTCACCTAGCTGGCAGGGCAGGTTGATCTCTCGGAGGGTGGGGTAGGTCTCACCTCGGGATGGATTCCGTTGTCATGCTCTCACTAGCTGACAGGGCTGGTTGATCTCTCGTGGAAGCCAAGTCCCTTACCTGGAGGAGGTCTCACCACCCAGGCTCCTATAGCTGGCATGACAGGTTGACCCCTCCGGGAGGTGAAGTGTCCTTTACCCGGAGGAGGTCTCGCCACCCAGGCTCCCATAGCTGGCATGACAGGTTGACCCCTCTGGGAGGTGAAGTGTCCTTTACCCGGAGGAGGTCTCGTCACCCAGGCTCCCATAGCTGGCATGGCAGGTTGACCCCTCCGGGAGGTGAAGTGTCCTTTACCCGGAGAAGGTCTCGCCACCCAGGCTCCCATAGCTGGCATGGCAGGTTGACCCCTCTGGGAGGTGAAGTGTCCTTTACCCGAAGGAGGTCTCGTCACCCAGGCTCCCATAGCTGGCATGGCAGGTTGACCCCTCCGGGAGGTGAAGTGTCCTTTACCCGGAGGAGGTCTCGTCACCAAGGCTCCCATAGCTGGCATGACAGGTTGACCCCTCCGGGAGGTGAGGTGTTTTTTTACCCATAGGGGGTCTCGCCACCCAGGCTCCCATAGCTGGCATGGCGGGTTGACTCCCCGGAGAGGCGCGCAAGAAAATTACACTCAGCGAATACGTTGGGTTGGACGTTTCTTTCTGAGCTTGTGCCAACCTCGAAAAGATCGGGGATTGTGTACAACCCCGTATTCGCCCATATACAGTTTTTAAGCTTTTTGGAGATTTTGAACTCTCGGTGGCCAATTTTGGCTCTGGCGTGGAAACATACTAGTAGGGAGAGGAAAAATCGGCCTCCCCCAGTGGCCCTTTTTTGGGGGGCCGGGGCCTCGCCCCTGCCCCCCTGCCCGCGGCTTGGTGGGGCGAGACCGGCCTAGGCCGGGGGTCTCTCCCCTTCCCGCGGCTTGGTGGGGCGAGACCGGCCTAGGCCGGGGTCTCGCCCCTGCCCGCGGCTTGGTGGGGCGAGACCGGCCTAGGCCGGGGGTCTCGCCCCTGCCCGCGGCTTGGTGGGGCGAGACCGGCCTAGGTCGGGGGTCTCGCCCCTGCCCGCGGCTTGGTGGGGCGAGACCGGCATAGGCCGGGGGTCTCGCCCCTGCCCTCGTCGCCCCTGTGCTCGGCCCCTAGGTGGATGCGGGGCGGGGTGGTTTTTACCCCTTTACCCCCCGGTGTGGCTGTTTCCTATTGGCCCGGAGCTTTTTAGCCCGAGGGGCTTTTCGGTCATTTTGGTCCATGGGATTTGGAAAACTATAAATAGACCCCCTTGGGTGCCTTTGGAGAGGATCCTTTTCTTAGCTTCCTCCTCCCTTAGCTTCTTCTTGGTAGAGTAGAGAGAGCTCTCCAAGGCGCCCAGCCTAGCCCTTTGGTAAGGGAGGGGAAGAGCTCAGGTAGCCTTCCGGGTGTGAGGTGGGACCTCCGCGCTAGAGCCGAGGGTCTGTTTCTAGCTTCTTGATCCTTTGGTCTGTGACGTTCTCTTGAGTGTAGTAGGTGTGAGGTCACCCCTTTCCAGGGACCCCGAACTCCACAGAGGTCAATTTTGGCTTCAACATTCATCAGTTGACACAGACCGGTCAGACGCAGAGAAGGATACGGCCCTGGACACGCCCGTGTCCCAGGCCGTGTGCCCGATATGGCTTGACTCTGAGGATCGTCGAATGCATTTCATCGACCTCACGAAAATTTGTCTAACTCAAAGCACAACACGGCCATGGACACGCCCGTGTCACAGGCCGTGTGCCTCACTCGACACCGCCCTGCTGGCATAGAGCAGGACACGGCCCTGGACACGCCCGTGTCGCAGGCCGTGTGAACCTATTCATGCACCAATTTGGCCTTAAAATGCTATCTGATCCTTTATGAGTTTTGGGGCGTTACAATTCCCCCCCCCCCTTTAAAGAATTTCGTCCCGAAATTATAGAATGGAAAGGTACACAAAATTAAATGGTACCTGAGCGGACTAGCTCGGGATACTCCTCATACATGGTCTGTTCTCGCTCCTAGGAAAGCTCCTCCTGACCGCAGTTGTCCCAACGGACTTTGGCCATCCTGATGTCTTTGTTGCGAAGTCGCTTGACTTCAAAGTCCTCAATGCGAACGGGCTTGACCTTCGTCATCAACCCATGATCAACAGGTACCTGATCGACCGCAATCACTTACGAAGGCTCTTGCACCACCTTCTGCAACACCGATATATGAAATACGTCGTGTAGACCACTCAATTCCACTGATAACTTCAGTCGATAAGACGCTTCACCAATTCGTTATAGTATCTCAAACGGTCCAAGGTACCTCAGACTCAGCTTCTTCAAGCATCGTACCCGTGAGAAACCCTTGAACGACTTAATTTTCAAGTATACTCAGTCACCAACAGCGAACTCAACATTCCTATGTGTGGCATTATAGTATTTAGCATGCATGTACTGATCAATCAACAATCATTCTCGTATTGTTTGTACCAACGAAGTGGCGTCTTCCACTTCTTATTGTTTGTACAGCTTCGACTCACCCGTCTCCAACCATGACAACGACGTGCGACATTTTCTACCATATAGGACCTCGAAGGTTGCCATTTGAATATTCGTTTGGTAGCTGTTGTTATAAGCAAACTCCACCATGTACATGTGATCTTCCCACCGCTTTCCGAAATCCAAGACCCACATGCGAAGCATGTCCTCCATCGTCCTGTTTACTCTCTCGGTCTGACCATCCGTTTGCGGATAAAAGGCCGTGCTAAAACTCAGCTTGGTTCCCAATAATTGATGCACTAACCTCCAGTCGTTGGATGTGAAGCGCCCATCTCGGTCACTCATGATGCTGCGGGGCACACCATGCAGTCGAACAATATTATCTACGTAAATTTTTGCCAGTTTATCCACCGAATCATCATTCTTATTCGGAATGAAGTGTGACACCTTCGTTAATCTATCTACGATCACCCAGATGGCGTCGTTTCTCTTCTGCAACCTTGGCAACCCATGTATAAAATCCATTGAAATATCATTGAACTTCCACTCCGGAATAGGCAAGGGCTTCAAGAAACCTCCAGGCTTTTGGCACTCCGTCTTCACCAAGGCGCACGTTTAATACTTCGCCACATAAAGTGCTACGTCTTTTTTAAGTCCTGGCCACCAGAACAACTTTTTCATATCTCTAAACATCTTTGTGCTCCCTGGATGAATCTAGTACTTAGTATGATGAGCCTCGTACATCAATTCCTCCCGTAGTTTACCCACACTTGGGACGCACAGACGACTATCCCTCCATAACAGTCCATCCTTAACAATAAATTGGGAATTTGACTCATCCAAAGCCTCATCTATGATCTGCTTCATGTTGTTATCCCCATCTAGAGCTTGCTGAGTCCTATCAACAAAGTCATACTGCAACTCTGTCCAGTTCAATTGCGCTTTGGCACTAGTCTGCTTGTCAACACAAGAGATCTATAATGCCTCCAAATCACGAACTAAACGCTCATCAAATATCGTCAGCCAGTTAGCATGCGCGGGAGCCCTGCGACTCAACGCATCCGCAACCGCATTGTCTTTCCCAGGCACATAATGTATCTTGAAGGTGTAGTCACCCAGGAACTCCATCCACCTCTACTGCCGCATGTTTAGGTCCTTTTGACCTAACAAGTACTTCAGACTCTTGTGATCAATATAGATATCGACCTTCACACCGTATAAGTAATGCCTCCACAGCTTCAGGGCAAATATCACGGTCGCTAAATCCAAGCCATGAATCAGATAATTCCTCTCGTGTACATTCAGCTGACGCGAGTCATAAGTTATTACACTCTCATGCTGCAGTAGAACACAACCTAAGCCACTGCTCGAAGCATCACTGTAAATCTCAAATCCTTCGGTCTCACTCGGCGAACATAGAATAAGCGTCGTGGTCAACCGACTTTTCAGTTCTTCGAAAGCTTGCGCGCACTCCAGCAACCACACAAACTTTTGATCTTTTCTCGTCAAAGTTGTGAGGGGTAACGCTATCCGCGAGAAGTTCTCTACGAAGCGCCTGTAGTAGCCGACAATTACCAAGAAACTCCGGACTTCTGCCACTAAAGATAACACAGGCCAATCTCGTATTGCAACTATTTTTGTCGGATCTACCACAACCCCTTCTCCACTAACTATATGACCAAGGAATGCTACCGAGGATAACCAGAATTTGCATTTGGAGAATTTGGCATACAGTTGATTCCTCCTCAATGTCTCCAACACCATATGCAGATGCTTTAAATGACCATCCTCGCACTGCGAGTACAGTAATATATCGTCGATAAAGACTATCACGAAGTGGTCCAGGTACTCTCTGAACGTTCAGTTCATCAAATCCATAAACACGGATGTCGCATTAGTCAGCCCAAACGGTATGACAGTGAACTCATAATGTCCATACCGCGTGCTGAAAGCTGTCTTGGGGATGTCGCTTTCTCTTATCTTCAACAGATAGTATCCGGATTTAAGATCCAATTTCGAGTACACCGTTGACCAAACTAACTGATCGAACATATCATCAATCCTTGGGATCAGATATTTATTTTTTTTGTTAGCTTATTCAGCTCACGGTAATCAATATAGAGTCATAAGCTTCTGTCATTCTTCTTAACAAAGAGGACCGGCGCGCTCCAAGGCGACGAACTTGGACACACATAATCCTGTTCCAACAGCTCTTGGAGTTAAACTTTCAGTTCTGTCATCTCCTTAGGTGTTAATCGATACAGAGAGCGTGACACGGGTTTGACACCTGACACCAGCTCACTGGTGAAGTCGATCTCTCGTTGAGGTGGGGCTCTAGGGAGATTGTCAGGGAACACATCAGGATACTCAGATACAATAGGGATACTGTCCATACTAGGCTTAGGCTTTGAAGCCTCCACTAATGTGAAAAACAGCTCTGCACCAAAACAAACTGCCTTAACCACCTGGAGAGCAGACATCAAAGTCTTGCTCGCCCCTTTCATGCCCGTAAATGTTGTCTCACGATCAGTTCCCAATTTGACCTCCTTGCGATTGCAATCAATGTATGCCCGCTGCTCCGAGAGCCAGTCCATCCCAAAGATCACGTCGAACTCCACTATTGGCAGTATCTCGTGGCAACAACCTACCGCTGCAGCTCAGTTGGTGATGAGGAGTGGTAATAAAACTCTCTTGTCAAGGTTCCGGGTTCGAGACCCCGTGGCAACAACCTACCGATGCTGATAAACAAGCGCAAAAATTTGGTTGGGGTGCAATGGGCCTGCAGGCCTTGATTTTTAGGCTTACTACCAGTGGTGTCGTGGGGCGAGACAAGCCACCGCCCATGATGGGTGCGGTGGGCCTCTGAGCTCTAAACTCGGGCTGTTGGTAGGCCGACGATGCTTGGTCTAAAGGGTCGGGTCGTTACAAAAAAAGTGCACTTTTGTGTAACGACCCGGGTTTAGGCCCACTGGGACGCCCCACGGCGTTGCCAGCCTACTAGCAGCCCGAGTTTAGAGCTTAGAGGCCCACCACAACCCTCCCTGGGCCTGGAGGCTTGTCTCGCCCCACGACACCACTGGTAGTAAGCCTAAACATCAAGGCCTGTAGGCCCATTGCACCCCAACCAAATCTCCACGCCTGTTAGTCTACAGCGGTAGGTTGTTTCCACGGAGTCTCGAACCCGCACCTTGATAAGAGAGTCTTATTACCACTCCTCATCACCAACCTACCGTTGCTGATAAACAAACACGAAGATTTGGTTGGGGTGCAATAGGCCTGCAGGCCTTGATGTTTAGTCTTACTACCAGTGGTGTCGTGGGGCGAGACAAGCCGACAGGCCCAGGGAGGGTTGTGGTAGGCCTCTGAGCTCTAAACCCGGGCTGCTGGTAGGCCGGCGACGCCGTGGTGCGGCCCGGTGGGCCTAAACCTGAGTCGTTATAGCAAGGATGTAGGTCTTGGCTTCTGAAGGATGTTGGGGATCGTGTTCCCACAGACGACGTCAAACTGTTGCGGACTGACTCGATGTCCCGGTCGGACCGGAGTAAATTGGACCGTCTTAGCTCTCAGGACCGTCGAGCGCGCACACAGTCAGTAAAATGGATCAGATGTACACAAGTGGTTTTAACGTGGGAAAACACCTCAACTGGGTAAAAAACCACGTGACTGGATCTGTGTCGGTCAAAATCCATTATTCACTTGCAGTTACAGGGCGTTTGGAGAATCAATGGCGATAAACTGCTCCTCGTACAATTATATGGTGAGAGAGAGAATTCTTTGACTCGCGTCTGGCAACATGCTGCACCGGAGGAGTGCTGGTTGCAGGGCGGAGCTTGTGAGCGCATGCTTGCTGAGGGTGTATTCTTCCTTGAGCTGGGTGTTTTGGAACTTGGGCATATCCGCTGCTCGTTGGTGACTTGGTGGAGGCTCGATCGCTTTTGAGGGTGGCTTGAAGGTGGCTGGGAGACGATGATCCGGTAGAGCTCTGGCCTGGGGAAGAAGAAAGCTGGGAGCCTAAAAAGTGTTTAATAAGGAGGCTTAGGGCTCCTTTTATAGCCTCCAAGAGATGGTTACACAGTTATCCGCACACCGTAATCACCTATGTAAACATTAATTTCATAGTTTAGGGGATTATTTATTTTAATGATGACATGCCCCTCCCACTAACTTGGTGGTTTGCAGGTGGTTACCGGTGGCGGCCGACGTCGGTAGTTATTGAAAGGGTGACCCCCCCCCCCCCCCCCCCCCCCCCCCCCCCGCCCCCCATGATCCTTCTATAGACTATAGTGGAGGAGATCATGATAAGTGGGTTGACCCCATGATTTCCCATTATAGGGATGATCATGGGGGAGTGACTAATTGCACCCCTAAACCTATAAATGGGGTTTCATCCCCATCAAATGTACATACTTATTGTATTAAGAAAATTCAATACTATTTTTTGCTAAAATAGAGTATTTGTAATTGCAAAAATAAATGTCTTCTATTTTTTATTTTTTTTATTTTATGCATTGATATGTGGACAATAAAAATATCTCATAATAACAATTTGTACTATCTTTAGAGCTGAGGATAATAAAAAAATGTGTATAACAATTTTCATATGAGTGATGATATATATTGACCGTTTTTGATTATATACATACATTTATTATTTATAAATCAATGCAAATAGAGTTTTGTTATACACACATATAATGGTTATATACAAATTAGTTCAAAATAAAAAATTATTATTATTTAAATAACTTAATAATTTATTGTATAATCCGTAATTTTTCGAGATCAGAAAGGCCTAAGGAGGTGCTTATTCGTAGACCTCGTTGGGCGAGCATGGGCGAGCAAGGACGACCAAAGACGAGCATGAGCGAGTAGCCCTCGTAACTCTCTAGTACGGGCGATCATCCGAAGACCGCCAGAGGACATGTTCCAGCAACCATAGCCGCCAGGGGCTCCATAGCCTCTAGGGGCTCCATGGCCGCCATGGGCTCCATAGTCTCCATGACCGCCATAGTCGCCAGGCTAGGGGCACCATAGCCGTTATGGGTTCCATAGTCGTTATGGGTCGGGTTATAAATAAGCCCCCCTCTTTTGGAGTTGTCTATAAAAAGGACCCTAGAGGTACCATAAATGGGGCTTTTGGCAGAGCAATGCGGGCAAACAGCATGACGGGCATCCAACATAGCAGGCATCAAGCGTGGTGGGCAGCCAGCATGGCGGGCAACGAGCAAGATGGCCAGTCAGCATGACGGGCATCCAACATAGCATACATCGAGCATGGCGGGCAACCAGCATGACGGACATCTAGCATGACGGTCAGCTAGCATGACGGTCAGCTAGCATGACATCCATCCAACATGACGGGCATGGTGAACATCCATCGCATACTCGCCCCTGGGCCAAAAGTCAAAGTACACATGTCAATGTAGGAGTCAAAGTCAGCATTCAAGACAGTACAAGACCAGAGCGAGTATGACGAGCAGCCCTTGCATACTCGCCTCGTAGGCGACCAAGACAAATGCTCGCCCAAGTCATACGAGCTCCTCCAATAGTCGTGTGGTCGCTAGGTGGGGGCTGAGCTATAAATAGACCTCATACCCCTTGGATTTCCCTATAAATGGGACCCAAGGGGTACAAGATTGTGACTTTTTGGCCGAGCTTTGGAATCTCGTTTCTGAAGATCTGAGTTGTAAGATAGTGATCATCCCTCATAGTTGCCATCTTGAGATAGTCATCAGGCTATTATTTCTCTTGTATGTTGCTCGGTTATTTTTGGTTGTGGAGAGGAAGTTTTTTTTAAAACTTCTGGGAACGTGATGAGACCTCCCTAACGCAGCGCCTAGGGTCCTTTAGTTTTCTCTTAATCTTTTTGTCCTTGCCCGTCAAGTCCGACCGCTGGATCAGTAACCTTAGGATGCATTGATCCAAATTTTAGAGTAGGGTATTTTTGTGGCTTTTGCACTTTGGTGCGGTGAGCCCACAGATCATAGCCGAGGAGGAAAATCTTACGAGTAGGCGAGATGGTGAATTCCAGCCAGAATGGATAGATAGTCGGCAACTTGGCGGGTGGAGGCGACTATATAATAATGGTGGTTTTTGAGGACTTCGCGCAGTGACTAAAGGGGACCTTGCGAGCAGTGTTGCCTCCTCGCACGGGGGTCACTGTGACCTTGCCTCGTCGTGTGACACCATCGGAGGATGGTGGTCCTTCTAGGCGTTCAAGAAAAGTGCATGTGGAGGGAGATCCGGAGCGACTGGTGCAGTCGCAATTCTGAGATATGGAGAATCTTGGCAAGGTTCCAGGATGCTCGTTCAGGTGGCAAGTATGGCGACATCCTCAAGCAAGTTCTATATGGCAGCATCCTCCAGCAAGTTCTAGATGGCGGCCTCCTCAAGTGAGTTCCAAATGGCGGCATCCTACATCGAGTTCTAGATGACGACATCCTTTAGCGAGTTCCAGATGGCAGTATACTCTAGTGAGTTTTAGATAACGACATCCTAGAGCTAGTTTCAGGTGGCGACATCCTCGAGCGAGTTCGAGATGGAGGCATACTCGTGTGAGTTTCAGATGGTAGTATCCTCAAGCGAGTTCCAGATGGTGGCATCGTCCATCGAGTTCCAGATGGCTGTATCCTAGAGCGATTTCCAGATGGAGGCATTCTCGAGCAAGTTCCTGGTGGCAGAATCCTCGAGCAAGTTCTAGATGGAGGAATCCTCTGGTGAGTTCTCGATGGCAACACCCTCAGTCGAATTCTAGATAACGACATTCTCAGGGGAGTTCCAGATGACAACATCCTCGGGTGAGTTCCAGATGGCAACATTCTCAGGCGAGTTCGAGATGATAACATCCTCAGGAGTGTTCCAAATGACGACATCCTCAGGTGAGTTCGAGACGACAACATCCTCAAAAGAGTTTTAGATGGCGACATCCTTAGACGAGATCCAGATGGTGAAATCCTCAGGAAAGTTCCAGATGGTGACATCCTCAGGAGAGTTCCAGATAGCAAAATCCTTAGGGGAGTTTTAGGTGGCGACTTCCTCAGGCGAGTTTTAGATGGCAACATCCCCAGGAGAGGTCTATATACATTAATGATTTCCCCAACCTCTGGCATATGAGGTGTGCGAGCCTTCTTTTCAGAAAACACTTCAAGAAGTTGATTAGGTTAAGTCAATCCCCACATTCGGATGCAAAAATGAGGCTCTGATTTAACTCTCGTAAAACCCAAAGCAGATGATGGAACAGTGTGTCGGGTTCTAATGCATTTCATTAGCCAAGCCCCTACATTGACGATCAAGATCATCTCCCCCCTTGTATGTTGGTCAAGTTACCTCTCGACTGCACCTCTCATCCGGCTAATGAGATTATAAGAAGAGAGTCTGGATGCTAACCTCCAATTCGACGAAGAGATGGTCGACTTAACCAAGCAACAAAACCTTGTATAAAGGTGTCATTAGCCTTTAAGGGCTGGAAAAAGTTTGCTTCTAGCGTCATTTCTAATGCAAAGCTTTCTATCATTTTTATCTGATCATAAGAGTCGTGACGGTTAACCCCCCTTTGATTGTTGAGTAACATGAAAGGGACGAAGATGCTTCAAGAAGAGAGAACCCTGGGGGTAGGATGAAGGCCTCGTGTGTGTGTGTATCCCACGAGATCTCCTAAGTGTCATGCTCTTACTTATGTTCCTTCGTCTTATCAACAAGGGTAGGATTGAGGCATCGTGTGTGCGTGTTCCACGAGACCTCCCAAGTATCATGTCCCTACCTGGGTTCCCTCGTCTTCTCAGCAAGGGGTAGGATGGAAGCCTCATGTGTGTGTGTCCCACATGACCTCTCGAGTATCATGTCCCTGCTCAGGTTCTTTCGTCTTCTCAACAAGGGGTAGGATGGAGGCCTCGTGTCTTTGTGTCCCACAGGACCTCCTGAGTGTCATGTCCCTACTTAAGTTCCTTCGTCTACTCAGTAACAAGAGAGCGATTTTCGCACTAGCGAGAAGTCCCCGATTGTGGAGATGCCATAGTCCGAGTTCTTGCACAAACTTCTCTCTTGAATACTAGCTACTTGCCCCTTTGAGTGAGTTGAAGTCCTTGATTGTGTTTTTGTAGTAGTCTAGGACTCTTCTCGAGCTCCTCTATAGAACGTTGGCTCCTTGCCCCCTCGGGTGAATTGAAGTCCTCGAGTGTGTTGTTGTCATAATCCAGGCCTCTGCTCGAGCTTCTCTACAGCTCGCCGCCTACTTGCCCCTCAGGGTGAATTGAAGTCCTCGAGTGTGTTGTTGTCATAGTCTGAGTCCCTACACGAGCTCCTCTCTATCACACTGTCCACTTGCCCTCTCGGGAGAATTGAAGTCCTCAAGTGTGTTGTTGTAGTAGTCCAGGTATCTGCTCGAGCTCCTCTCCAACACATTGACTACTTTCCTCCTCGGGTGAATTGAAGTTCTCGAGTGTGTTGTTGTCATAGTCCAAGCTTCTGCTTGAGCTCCTCTCCAACATGCATGCTACGTGCCCCCTCGGGTGAATTGAAGTCATCGAGTGTGTTGTTATCGTAGTCCGAGACACAGCACGAGCTCCTCTCCAACACGCTGGCTACTTGCGCCCTCAAGTGAATTGAAGTCCTTGAGTGTGCTGTTGTCGTAGTCTGAGTCCATGCACAAGATCCTCTCCAGCACACTAGTTACTTTCCCCCTCGGGTGAATTGAAGTCCTCGAGTGTGTTGTTTTCTTAGTCCAGGTCTCTGCTCGAACTCCTCTCCAGCACATTGGCTACTTTCCCCCTTGGGTGAATTGAAGTCATTAAGTGTGTTGTTGTTATAGTTCAGGCCTCTGCTCGAGCTCATCTCCAACATGCTGACTACTTTCCCCCTCGGGTGAATTAAATTCATTGAGTGTGTTGTTATTTTAGTCCGAGTCACTGCACAAGCTTCTCTCCAACACGCTAGCTACTTGCCCCCTTCGGGTGAATTGAATTCCTCGAGTGTGTTGTTATCGTAGTTTGGTCTCCTGTATGAGAGCTTCCCTCTTGCATGCCTACTACTTTCCCCCCGAGTGTGACTCTTCCCCACCTCCAGTTGAGCTTGACTCCTGGGAGGTGTCGACTCTTTTCCACCTCTTATTGAGCTTGGCTCTTGGAAGGTGTCGCCTCTTTTTTACCTCCAATTGAGCTTGACTCCCATGAGGTTTCTCCCTTCTCTCCACCACTAGTCGAGCTTCCTCCTGATAGGTGTCGACTCTTCTCCACCTCCATTTGAGCTTGGCTCCGGTGAGGTGTCAGCCTTCTCTCCACCTTTAGTTGAGCTTTCTCCCGGCAGGTGTTGACTCTTCTGCACCTCTAGTTGAGCTTGACTCCTGCGAGGTGTCGACCTTCTCTCCACCTCCAGTTGAGTTTCCTCCTAGCAGGTGTCAACTCTTCTCCATCTCTAGTCGAGCTCGGCTGCTAAGAGGTGTCGTCTCTTCTCCACCTCTAGTTGAGCTCGGCTCCTGTGAGGTGTCGACCTTCTCTCCACCTCCAATTGAACTTCCTCCTGACATGTGTAGACTCTTGTCCCCCTCTAGTTGAGTTCGGCTCTCGTGAGGTATCGACCATCTCTCGACCTCCAGTTGAGCTTCATGCTGACAGGTATTGACTCTTCTCCACCTCTGATTAATGTCTGGTTCATGCAGTCGTAACCGATTGACCAGTGAAAATAAGTCCCTCCGGACGGAGCCTAAATTTTACAAAATTAAAACGGTGTGCTCATATCTGATTTCGGTGTGCTGGTAGCAGCACCTATCAAATATCTTGCATCACAAATAGCTAAAACTCTTAAAATTTGATTTATATCAGCATAACAGGGCCTTTATTTAAATATGCTTACCAGCGGTAAATAAATTATTTTAATAAACTAGTCTATCCCTTTCAACAGAAGTGAAAAGAGTTTCGTGCAGCTATCCATCTTTTCATATTGCGACTCCATAACCTAAATTCTCGCCCTCGCCTTCTTCCGCCATTAGAGCTTCTTGCAGTTTGCCATGAAGAAGATGATACCCTTCAGAGAAGAATACACTTTCCGTGCGTCTTCATCCTTTCTTATATTTTTGCCCTTTTAGTTCTCAATCTTCAGTTCTAGGTCATTTTTGGGTTGATCTTTACATTTTTTGATTGGCTAATCTGGTGGCAGAGGAGAGACTCGATGAATCGAAGAACATCATTGCGAAATATCCAGATCGCGTACCGGTGAGTTCCCACTACATCTATTTTCCTAGGATCTTAATTGAAATTTCCTTCATCGTGTTGTAATTCGTGTTTGCTTCTCTTTTTTGTGCCAAACAGCCTCCAATTGAGGGTGTTTGGCACATTGCACCCCGGTTAAGTGTCAAAAATCCCTCAAAAATCACTATTCAACAATCCAGAAACCAAGCCGACTACAACATCAACAATATTACATGTAGTAAGGCATAATTACACTCAAAACAAGAGTCCCAAATTCTTACATCCAGGTAAATAACAATACATGTAGCTATTTAACAAAAAAATGTCAAGACAAGCACATGAGCAAGAACTACTCGATGAAGAGGTGGTCAAGCCAATACCAATCTCTTCAATTATTCTTGTCTTTGATCCAGGAGGAAATTCGCGCACCATTGAGAAGTCCAGGCACAACAACATTATTCCTCATCTTCGTTCTGGCATAGGCTAAATATATAGTCTTTTTATAACTGAACAACGAGGACGTCGTTTCAAAAGGGGAATGCAGTGTAACAGCGGACAGGACAGGCGACAACTACTCGATGAAGAGGTGACCATTAACCGTCAGATAGCATCAACAGCCCTTATCAATTCAGTTTCACCGAGGCATGGACTGGCGACAGCTAGCAGACAAGGACGTCATTTCAAAAGGGGAATGCAATGTAACAGCGGACAGGACAGGCGACAGCTACTCGATGAAGAGGTGGCCATTAACCGTCAGATAGCATCAACGACCCTCATCAATTCAGTTTCACCGAGGCGTGGACTGGCGACAGCTAGCATTTATTTTCCTATTAATAATTTCTATATTTGTAGCGATCATAAGAGATAATGGTCATATTTGACCAGACTAGCATCCGAATGTATATAAACCATTGTTAGTGCTGTAATGGGTTTCATGATGGAGAATGAATTAATAAAATAGTTTTTGCTTTGTCCCGACTCCCCTTCATCTCTCCCAACTCCGGCCATCTCCTCCCCGGCCGTTCGTCCTCTCTCTCATCTCTGGCCATCCTCCTTTAGGCCATTCTTAGTATTTCCTGTTAGTAGCGTTTCAGGAACGCTACATTTGGTGCTCTCGTTGAGAGGAAACGCCGGCGAACACCATCTCCGGCGATCAAGAACAGTCCTCCCACTCCGGCGATCAAGGACGAAACCACCATCAGCCTGATCAACATCCACCATCGCGGACCTAAGGTTTGAAGCAGAGTCCTCTCTGTTTCTTGGATCATAACCTTCTCTAGTTCAAGAAAGCAACCTCACTGCCTCCGCCGCTGCGCCGCCACCGTCACTGCTGCGCCGCCTCCGCCTCTGCTGCGCACCTCCGCCGCCGTTGCGCCGCCTTCGCTGTCACCATAGATTTCAGGAAAAAAAGTAAGCAGTAACCAGTTCTCTCTCAATCCTCAGCAAAACTTCAGTGAGCAATGATCAAGAACGGCGAAAACTTTGCGAGTGAACAACTCTCTGGCTAACCATACCTCCTGCGATCAAGAGAGGCCCTCCGGCGAACAACATCGCCCGCTGCTTTCGCCGCCGTAATTACTCCTAGCCACCAAAGATTCCGCGAGCACGCAAGATCCGCAATCGACGACCAGGTCGCATCCAGCTTCCTTCTTCCTGTCATCTTCGAAGCTCTGCCTTACCTGAAAGGATATCAAGAGTTTGAAGCCGTTGCATTTCCTTCCCTAGGAAGAATCCGTTTTCCTTGAAAATTGGATAAGCAGAGAAGTTTGACCGGCTGCTGCAAGTCAAGAAAAGAATTGTAGAAGTTTAATCTGCATCACTCAAAGACTTGATCAAAATAAAACAGTCAAGATTGATGTCAGTTTCTCAATCTTCTACAATGACGGATGATTTACGCATTCTATTGAAGCATTTAAGCAAAATATGATACGCAGTTTTGATTCTTTTCAGCAGAGTATGAACAATATTTTGCGAACAAACTATGATTCTTGTCCACGTTTTTCTGATGGGAATCCTGTAGAGTGGCTTTACAAATTACAGTTATATTTTTCGCACAACAACATTCGACCGGCAGATTTCATGATCTATGCAGCTCTGCACTTAGATAGATCAACATCTATCTGGTATCGGGCGACATTACGCACTCATCCAGCTTTGACTTCCCCGTTGTTTGTTGATGCCATAGTTAAGGAATACGGTCATTCTACCATCATGCCGACTTTCACCTCGACATTCAAGGACAATTATCAGGACTCTTTTGAAGAGCAATATGTCGTGAAACCTTGTCCAAGGAGAGCTCCGACAGAATGGACGACATCTCCACCATCCATGACAACGTCAAACTTTGAACAAGAGCAAAATGGGGGCAATGACTTAACTAGTGTGATTGCTATTACGAATCCATTGTTGCCATCCACCATTCTTATGATAAAGAACAACATCGAAATTGTCCCTGAAGAGCTCAATAAAATTTCCACTTTTCTGGGCATACCTCGTCACTATTTCCTCGACCTAGATACCATGATGCGCCAAAATTATCTTGCGATGAACAATTTTTTGTCATCATTGTCAAGACAAGCACATGAGCAAGAACTACTCGATGAAGAGGTGGTCAAGCCAATACCAATCTCTTCAATTATTCTTGTTTTTGATCCAGGAGGAAATTCGTGCACCATTGAGAAGTCCAGGCACAACAACATTATTCCTCATCTTCGTTCTGGCATAGGCTAATATATAGTCTTTTTATAACTGAACGACGAGGGCGTCGTTTCAAAAGGGGAATGCAATGTAACAGCGGACATGACAGGCGACAGCTACTCGATGAAGAGGTGGCCATTAACCGTCAAATAGCATCAACGGCCCTCATCAATTCAGTTTCACCGAGGCATGGACTTGCGACAGCTAGCGGACGAGGACGTCGTTTCAAAAGGGGAATGCAATGTAACAGCGGACAGGACAGGCGACAGCTACTCGATGAAGAGGTGGCCATTAACCGTCAGATAACATCAACGACCCTCATCAATTCAGTTTCACCGAGGCATGGACTGGCGACAGCTAGCATTTATTTTCCTATTAATAATTTCTATATTTGTAGCGGTCATAAGAGATAATGGTCATATTTGACCAGGCTAGCATCCGAATGTATATAAACCCTTGTTAGTGCTGTAATGGGTTTCATGATGGAGAATGAATTAATAAAATAGTTTCTGCTTTGTTCCGACTCCCTTTCATCTCTCCCAACTCCGGCCATCTCCTCCCCGGCCGTTCGCCCTCTCTCTCATCTCTGGCCATCCTCCTTTAGGCCATTCTTAGTATTTCCTGTTAGTAGCGTTTCAGGAACGCTACACTATTACAGGTAAGTGCCCAAATTCTTGATTGGATTAAGTCTGGCAGATGGCTGTGACATCCAGACTACAGCAGCAACAACAACAATCATGGCCTTCGGCGGTCCAAAGTTACAAGAAGTCCTCAAATCCTGAAATAAAATTTAATATTTATAAGGAGTAACTATAAAAAAACTGCATTTAAATGTGAATTTAACATCATTATTCTCATATGTTGTAAAAGATGACATTAATGAGTTTGGTGGTTCCGCATATGCTTCTTGTGATGCAACATTTTTTTACCTAAATCAGAAAATAGATTAACTTATTTTAGTAGTTCATTAATGATATAAATTATCACAAATAATAAATTACTAGCCAGTAACTTTGATTTAGACGTTGACGTTGTTGGCATTGGATGACCACAACTTTTTTTGGTGTGTCCCATCACTCCGCAGTTGGAGCATGTATATTTAGTCTCATGTCTTTTCAAACCGTATTTTATTATCTACCTCATCTTGTTCCTTCCTTCTAGCATGCATTGAAGGCCTTTCTGATTTTTTTCCTTTCACATTTCATGTAACCAAAAGATTTAAGCGAGTTTCAGGCCATTCCTTTTGTCATTTTATTGGATTCAACATGTACTCATAGACTTTTAAAAATGTTGATTTTTTATAGCAGTAATCAACATGATCTTCAATTTTCTCTCTTTTATAAAATATATAGGCAATAACATGCACCCACGGAATTCCACTATGATCCCATTTATTACAACTGCAACTTTGTTTTGCTAACTCCACTGTCCATTTATCGCCTCTCCACCCTTTCACCTCAAATTTGTCATTACTGCTCCACTGCAAAATGTAATCTTGAACCTCCCTTTTATTATTTTCTAAGATCTTCTGGATATGTCGACATATTTCTCCATCTGATCTCAATAATTTATCCCTTTGTGTGTAATTTCTTCATCAAAATAACTCTAATAATCTCAAACATAGTTACTCTGATAATAAAACGCAAGATGCGGAGAAAAACATGAAAAACCATAGTCATTTCGGCAAAAAGACAGATCTTTTCATATCATATCAAAGTCGTTACATTGTCCTGGGGGATCTCGCCCCTTACAGAAATTTGCAAAAGAAAAAAAAGTATTACAATTTGAAAACAAAAATGCGGAAGCCTTTAGGAAGAACCGTCGGACTTCTCGCTGGAGGTGGCTTCGCTCTCCCTGGAGGAGCTTGATCTGCACCGCTTGACGAGTCATCCTCTCCCTCGGGCTTTGGGATGGGCTTGTACAGCCAGGGAAGGATCCCGCGTGCCGTAAGCGTCTCACCGCCCTCGTTCAGGAATCCCGACTCCCGCAACATCTGGATCACGGTCCTGGAGGCCGCCTGGGCGTTTTCCTGCATCATCACCTTTATTTCATAGTTAGAATATTGATGACGCAGGACCTTCTCGGCGGGCGGCAGCGGAACCGACACGTTGGCTTCCTGCGCTTTTTTGAGTTCGGCCTTTAGCAGAGCGATCTCGCACCGGAGAGAAGCCTCCCGCGCGCACGATAGTTGGGCCTGGGCGGAATCCTGCGAGAAATTTGGGGTTAGAACTAACATGAAATTGCAATAAGGCGAGAGGCTTTTGAAGATTTATATACCTCAATCGATGGGCGGATGGCGAGAAGTTCCCGCGAGGCCTCCAGGTCGGCCTTCAAGGTGACGATCTCAGCGGCGGCGAGATCCCTTGATTTGAGCGCCTCGACAAGGTTGCACTCGATGCTGATACTGCGACGCGCAGTCATGTGCGCCAGCTCGAACGCGCGCATCTGGGCTCGAACGGAGTCGTGGGCGAGAGACCGAGTAGTGTCCTGGTCAAACGTACTGACATCCACCCGACTGTAAAGCCCGAAGCCTAGCGCGTTGGCTTCGCCGGTGATCGTGTCTCGCTCCATCCAGGAGGGGAGGAGCGACGAGATCGAGACCCGGTTGGCTTCGGGGTCCCACCGGAGCAGGGGCTAGCCCTCTTCATCTACGAACTTCTCGTCAAGGCCAATGTTCTGATGCCCTCTCGGCATCAGCTTGGCGGGAACCGTCTCGGGAGGGGCGGTAGACTGCCCACCGACATCCGCTTCGCCCACGGCCGATGGGGTCTCGGCGACGGACTTACCCTTGCCCGTCTGGGACGGTTTGGATTTCTTGGAAGGGGTCGGAGGAGCGTCGGGCTTCCGTTTCCGGGCACCGGCCTGGGAGGAGGAGCCCGGCTCTTTGCGGCAGGCGAGAGCGGCAGACTTGGCGAGAGCCGGGGTGGAGGCGGAACCCCTAGCCTCGTCAAATGGTTGGTTGAGGGGGATCTCCCGCTCACCTGCTAAAGCCATAAAAAGTTAGTTTTAGAAGTTTGAAGTAAAGATTAAATGGGTAAGGCGGAATGGTACCTTCACCGGCAGAAACTGGCGGGAGGGAGTCGACATCCCACCGCAAAAACTTCACGTCGAAGTTCTTGGTCCCGAAGAAGTCGAGAAGGGCGGTCTCGCGCCCCGCCAGTGTCGGAGGCCTATAGGTTGCCTCGTCATACTGAACCGGCGAGAGGGGTATGTTGCCACGGATCTCCGAGACGAAGACAAACTTCTGGGGCCAGTCGTGGTTTTTGTTGGCGAGATCGCTTGTCTTCACCGACTGGCCCGAGTAGAAGACGACCCCTCCTTTGGCGCGAAAGTTGAACTATTTGCGGAAGATGGAGAGGTTGAATTCGATACTTTCCGCGCACATGTAACGGGCGAAGGCCACTAGCAGCGCCATGGAGTTGGGGTTGAGCTGGGCCGGCACTACCCCGTAGTATCGAAGGGCCTGACGCATTTCCGGCAAGAGGGGGAGGCGGAACCCCACCTTGAAGCGTTCCTGCGGAATGTCAATCTCCCCTTTCGGCAGGAAGTTAACCCCGTCCTCCTTCCCGGGGTTGTACACGACAAACCCCGCCAGAATGTAGTCCGCCACTATAGAGGCATACTTCGTCTCGGGCAGGCGACAGGGGGGAAGTTGTACTCGAGGAAGTTTTGCGCGCATTTTGTGCAGCCTTCGGTTTCGCCCGACATCTTGTGAGCTGGCAGAAAGGGGAAAGAGAGAAGGATGTGCGAGAAGGATCACGCCGCAAAAGTAGCAAGAGCAAGGGGGAAGAAAAACGAAGGCTTGGTATCAAGTGGAAGTAAATGTGGTTGGTGAACCGACCTATTTATATGAAAAAAATATGCGGTAATCATGACATTTTTCCTAATGGCGGAAGTGCGGATAACAATTTTGTGCAATCCGACGTTTCGTCTTCCGTCCGGTCCCGCCAACGCTTTGTATACCTGCAAAAGGCGAAAGCCTCCGGGAGGGGTCCCGGAGTAAGAGCAAAGCATATATATAGAGAAAGAAGCGGGGCGAGAACTAGACATTCGACAAGATAGAGCGACATGAAAAATAAGATTAAAAAACAGTAGGCCTCTCGCCGGTCGAGAGGCATAATAAAGTTAAATAAAATATCAAATGCTCATGTTTATTATAAGCGCGAGAAGGTACAGGCGAGAAGGGAAGGCTGGGGGTTAGGGGAAGAGAAGGTGAGAATCATAGAGCTCAATATTGCTCCCACCGCCAACGACCCCGACCTCGCCTCCCTGTCCCCGGGGGCACTCGTGATAGTGGTAAGCCATCACGGCTGTAAGCTCTTGGCGGACCAGGCTCAGCTGGTCCCGGGCCCGTGCGATGTGCCTCCTGGGTGAAGTCTCCTCGCTTTCGCCTCTCATATGATCCGGCTCGCCCAGATGATGTGTGTAGTCCGCTCGATCACGGCTAGTCGCCGCTCCATCCTTGCCTGGAAGGCACTCGCCTGCAGGGAGTTTTCTCGCCGCATCCAGACGAGCTTGGATCGGACTCCCGCCACCCTCTCCCTCTGCTCCTCGGCGTCCCTGGAGGCTTCAAGAAAATCAACATTTTGCTGGGTGAGGGCGGTGGCGAGATCACCTCTTCATTGGCACCGGACGATTCCGCATTCTCCCTAGGACCTGGGGAGGAACGGTGTCATGGTCGACAAGAAGGCGAAAAAGGAAATCAAGTTTCGGCTTACCTGAAGGTCGGCGAGAGCTTTCAGGCCGCCCTTCGAAAGGCTTTCTGAAAAGCGGGAGGCGTGGTTTTCCCCATCCTTGGGGGTGTAAGGTCTGCTCCAGCATATGAGTCTCGGCTAGAGGCGGGGTGACAGTTCCTTCCTCGGCAGAAGGGCGAGAACTTGGCGCGAGAGCAGGATGTTTATCAGTGACCCTATGGGGCGAGAGGGGAGGATTAGACGCTGGAATGACAGGGCTCTCGGCAGCGGGAGTCTTGGGACTCAGGTGGATGATGCTCGGGTAGAGCCTGCGGAAGACCAAGTGAGCAAAATAATTCATAAGCCAGATTGAAGCAAAAACAAAAACAAGAGCATTACCGCGAGCAATCGAGGGCTCGGCCGGGAGTTCCGTAGGGACCGCCGCCGAGACCATCTGAAGATTTTCGCCATCAGGTCGAGCCGTCTCGGTATTCGCTGGGAGGTCGCCAGCGGCGCCTTCTGGGACCGTCACCTGCGAGAAGGATAGCAAATCAGTTCGACGAGCCCGCTTTGGGGTGTTTCGCGTCAAAAGCCGGAGGAAGAAAAGATACCTCCTCCAGAGGAGGAGGGTTCTCGCGGGTCGGGGTCGGAGTCGGTGAAGCCGGTTCACCCTCGGAACGGTCCCGCCGGACTGACTTGGCCTTTTTTGGGCTGTAGGCGGAGTCAACCGGGCTCTTGCCTGCGAGCCAGGGCGCGAACCCAGCACAATTGGCGAGGGCCCTTTCCTAAGCGGCGGCGAGACGATCTTGGACTTCCTGCGAGAGTGGTTTCGCGGCTCTTTTGGCATACATCTTCACAGCAATGCGAGAGCTCAGGCGGGAAGCTGTAGCAAGAGGAATGAAGTCTTGCAGACAAGCCTTGACATATATTTATAAGGCCGTGGTAGGGCCCGCAAAAGATTCTCTTCTAGGTCAGCAAGCACTCACCTAATATTAGGGGTTGGACGTTTCTTTCCGAGCGTAAAACTAGCTCGCAAAAGCGGAGATTTTATACAACCTCATATTCGCTGAGTGAGATCCAAATGCCCGGGACTCCGAGTTTGAGTAGGCTTTAAGCTAATCGGGTCAGGCGAGTAGTGCAGGCAGAAAGGTTCCCGCCCAGGGCTCGCGGGAGGGTTTGTGCCCGGGTCGGCGGGAGGCCCTCAGGGTTGGCGTTGAGTGATGCTTCTCCACTCAACGCCCGAGTCTCTAGTCCCCGGCGTTGAGTGATGCTTCTCCACTCAACGTCTTAGTCGTTGGTGTTGAATGATGCTTCTCCACTAAACGCCCTAGTCCCTAGTCCCCAGCGTTGAGTGATGCTTCTTGACTTCTTCACTCAATGCCTTAACCCTCAGAGTTGGCGTTGAGTGATGTTTCTCCACTCAACGCCTTAGTCCTTGGCGTTGAGTGATGCTTCTACTCTCAACGCCCGGGCCCTCAGAGTTGGCGTTGAGTGATGCTTCTCCACTCAACGCCTTAGTCCTTGGCGTTGAGTGATGCTTCTCCACTCAACATCTTAGCCCTCAAATTTGGCGTCTAGTGATGCTTCTCCACTCAATGCCTTAGTCTTTAGCGTTGAGTGATGCTTCTCCACTCAACGTTTAGTGATGTTCCCGCCCAGGGCTTGCGAGAAGGTTTGCGCCCGGGTCAGCGGGAGGCCCTCAGGGTTGATGTTGAGTGATGTTTCTCCACTCAACGCCCAAGTCTCCGGCGTTGAGTGATGTTTCTCCACTCAGCGCCTTAGTCCTTGGCGTTGAGTAATGCTTCTCCACTCAACGCCCTAGTCCCCGACGTTGAGTGATGCTTCTCCACTCAACGCCTTAGTACTTGGCGTTGAGTGATGCTTCTTCATTCAACGCCCTAGTCCCCGACGTTGAGTGATGCTTCTCCACTCAACGCCTTAGTACTTGGCGTTGAGTGATGCTTCTTCATTTAACGCCCTAGTCCCTAGCGTTGAGTGATGCTTCTCTACTCAACGTCATATTATGGGTCCAGAGGTAAATTTACCTGGATACCCTTGGAGATCTGCATTTATCTCCTCAGAACAACGGAGTTTGATTTTTAGCAGACCTAGTTGGGCTGCAAATAACCCTTTTGGACAGCGGAGTTACGCTATTGGCAGACCAACATTTTGGAACCTATAAATAGACCCACATGATACCTCAGGAGACAAATTTTCTCATTTTCCTAAGTCTTGCAACGCTTTCCGAGGTGTCCTTAGCTCAGCACTTGACTAAGGAGGGGAAACGCTCTGAGATCTTCCGGGTTAGTGGAGGGACCTCCGTGTTGTAGCCTTGAGTCAGTTTCTTTATTCCTTGTGTCGGGTCAGGGGTCTGAGATTCGAAGAAGTAGGTGTTAGCTACACCACAGAGTCCGAACTCTCGTTGGGGCCAGTTTTTGGTTCCAACAGAGAGAGGTTCTATTTTCCATTTGCAACTTCTCCTGCATAGATTTAACCGACCATTTTGGGTTACTCCGTAGATGATGTTGATAGTTTTTTGCAAGAAAATCAGAAGTACAATGTTTAGAGCTTGGGACCCTATAACATGAATACTCTCCTTTGATGGTCTTAACTTGGAAAATCCGATCATTTTTTGAAATGAAAGAAACATACATTACCCAACCACAATCACACGTAACTTGTACTTTGTCACTACAATTCTTCATAAATTTTACCGGCTTTCCTTGAATGTTTGAGTAAGTTCTCACCGCTTCTCTATAATCATGAGCCGTATCGAAGCACATTTCATCTTGAAACTCAAAATTAGAGTCATTTGCATTGCCTGGAAAAATTTGGCAACGTGATGATTTTTCTGCACGTGGATTAGATGTGGGAAGAATTTTCTTCTTTGAGTGCTCTATGATCTGATTTGGTTAACTATTAAGCTTTTCCTTGGCCTCATTTGATCCTACCCATTCAATGGCTTTATCAACATATTCATCATAATCCATATCATCAATGTCAAAATCACCATCTTCAAAGTCATCGCTAAAAGTGAAGTCATTTAAATCTGTATCTTCTTCGTTGCTAATAGATTCACTGTCTTGCATAAGTTCAATTATTGACTCTCTCCTCGTGATCATGCTCACTATTTCTTTCATGCATAACACAATCAAATTGAGCTTCAATGGTTTCAGCATAGAAATCCACCACTCTATCAGCATTGACATATCTAATCAGACTTATAACATCATTGTCATTCACTATCAAAATCAGATTACTGTTGTCGCCAAGTCCAACATTAAAACAAAAAAATCTTACCCACCTTATGTGACCAACTAGTTCAGCCATATCGTGAAAATCCCTCAATACCAAACAGTTGCAATCACAGAAATCGAAGAAACTAATTACATCAGACCTATAAGATATCGAGACGGTACCAATGAACTTCCCTGAATGATGAAGTCTGATAGTAAACAAATGAGCAGATGAGCTTCGAATGACATATGACACGTGTCCGCTCTTGAATTATTTGCTCTCAAGATCCAACCCATGCTATATTATGTACAAAAAAATGAATTTTTTTCAATATCGCAAATTAAACGACAAGAAAAAAAATACGATCAAAACAAACAAATACATAGATAGACCAAACAAAAAAAATACGATCTGTAAAGAACTATAAAGAATAGAAAATATAGCCAAGTAAACAACAGTTTGTTACTATTACAAAATATCTAGACCATGCTTGATCTGTAAACTAAAACTAACATGTGCAGTTTGATTTGATTAGCTAAACTAACTATTTAATTGATTTAAATGCAGACTAAAACATGTGCAAACTAAAATCAGTTAACTAAAACATCTGCTAACTATTTGATATTTTGCAAAATCAGTTAACTTTAATTGTGCAAAATTAGTTTAAATATCCGTTACTTGAAACTGCAAGTTAGCAGTTTGATAAACTGTAAGATGCAGTTTGCTAAACCCGCAACAGTAATTTAAAAATCAATTAACTTTGTGTATCAAAACAAAATCATTAACAAATCCAAATCCATCTTCGAGTGCCTAATTTTCACCATCTTTAATGGTAGGACTGATGCTTGGCCGAGTGTAAAACCCTAAATCTGTCCGTACTTGATCGGACATGAGCGATGATCGAACTTGTGCAAAAAACGGAAAGAAAGGAGGAGATCCTTGAAGATTTACCTATCCTGTAAGCGAACTCGGACAAGTCAGCACTCGAAGATGGAGAACGACGAAGAGAGAGAATGCCGGGAAGAGATGTCGCCGTGAGAGAGATCGCCTGAGGCACGTTGTCGTTCGGGAGAGAGCACGCCAGAGAAGTGGCCGCAGGTTGTCGTTCGGGAGAGAGTACGCCGGGATAAATACTGCACGCAGGGAGAAGAATTTCTGCTCGCGGAAGATGGAAGAGGGGCGACTGAAATGAAACCTGGAGGCTAGGATGAGATCAAAAGAGAGTTTTAAGTTAGAATAAAATCGCAATCCCAAAAATGCCCCTCTCCGTTTTAAATAATTTATTTAAAAAATTAGAAAAAATGACTGAAATTGCTTGAGGGTGCAAAGTGCTCCCAAAATGAAATTCCAAGGTGCAAAGTGCCAAATATTCAAAGTTGGGGTGCAATGTGCCAAACACCCCCAATTGGAGGGTGTTAAGTGCCAAAAATCCCTGCTAAAACTGTAGTTTCTTTTGGTGCCAAAAATCTGTAATTACCGGGGTGCAAAATGTCAATTTTAAAAATTCGGAATTCAAAGTGCCAAAATTGGATAATTCAGGGGTGCAAATGCCAAAAGCCGTTTTTTGGTTTTTTATATATATTTTGGAGCTCATCAATGAAATTCCACCCTCTTGTGCGAACTTGTTTGATTTGACAATCATGCCTTGATTCATTAAACGTAGAGGGACATTTCAAGGGATGACCCAATAGTATCTTCACAATATCCAGTTTGTTAGAAAAAAATGGATTTAGGCTATGTTTGCGATACCAATGCTATTTTAAAAGGGTCTAGTTCAAAAGGAGATTCTAAATTGTATTTTCAACACTAAGAAAAGTGTTTGGGTGACCGTTGTTTATAAATAAAACTGAAAAACATTGTATTTGTTTGGGAAACCACCATTCTGATGACGATAAAAAATAAAATGTAGGGTTTGAGCCACATTTATTTTTAAAAAAGTAGGGCATTTTTTTTTGCAAAAAAATGTATTTTTAAGGGTTGGAGCCCTCTTGACAAGGTCATTGGAAAAGAAACCTTGATGGTGCAGAATAATCTCCTGTAAATTGGTGGTCTTCTAATCATCCTTCAAGGTTCGTTCGTTCCTATCGTTCTGTTCTGTTTTGGAGTTCGTAGATTATTTTCCTGTACTATGTAACGGATTTATCAATTTATATGGATTTTTGTGTTAATCTTCTGTAGTAATCTGCAGTCTGATTATAATACAAATATAAAGCTAATGCTATTAATGATCTTCAGCTTATTAGGTAAAATTTGAGTTCCAAAGCATATAAAAAAGCAAAATGAAACTACAATTTTAGCAGCTAAAAATACAAAATTGAGTCTCATCTCTACCACCAGATTAGCCACTCAAAAAATGCAAAATCATCCAAAAAAATGACCTAGAACTGTGAGATCTAGAACTAAATATGCAAAATATAAGAAAGGGTGAAGACACACTGAAAGAGTATTCTTCTTTGAAGGGTATAGTCTTCTTCATCTCAAACTGCGAAAAGATCTATGGTGATGTCATGGAAGAAGGCGAGGTAGAGTTTTTTTTGCAAATGTGACGAGCGAAGATGAGGGAAAACGAAAACGACTGTTCATGACGACGCTCGTTGGAGCTCGAAGAGCCAACCTTCAAAACGTTGGGAATCGTTGTATTGGACCGGTTTAAAACAAGTGTTTCCCAAACACCTCATGCAATTTACTGCACAGATCCAGCCTCAATGAGATGGTGAGGAAACAAATTCTTAAACAAAGCCTTTATATGGTTTGACTCGTGTATGCTTTGAGGCTGGTTAAGATTATGAACCATTTAGGCTTCGTTTAGGGTGGAGTTTTTGCTGTGGGAGTTTGGACAAAAACACCACCGTCATAGAATGTATGTTTGACATGACAACAGTTAAGACCGCAACCTAGAAAATAAAACTAGTTTTGAACATACAAGTGAATGAAGTTTCTTAGGTGAGGTCAGGTGTTCACGAACGACGGTTCATAACCACCGCGTTCACGACCGGCACCGCCGCGGCCGTGCCAAACGGAGCCTTAATGTAAAAGTTTAATCTCATAGGTACTCCAGTATCTGGTCAACTGTCATTGAAGCAACAGTTGGTACACTGTAGCTTTTCTATCATGAAGATATGTAAGGGATCTCTAGTGGGATCATCGTGCATAGCGTCTAACAAGTATAGTCTTTTGTGGTGCAAAACATGAGGCATCTCAGATGATCATTTTTTACATCTAGAATATGGATTAGTATCTTCCACATACTTGTAGGGTTTTTCACCACATTTTTCTCATGCCACGTACTCAAATGTTGAGGTTATTGAGTACCAAGTGATTTTTTTTACCTTTTTAGCATCTTGGTCCATTTCAATTTCTAGCACGGGGCGCGTCCTTAGGAGCAATAGTGACAATATTAGGGAAATTTTGTGCATGCTTAACATGCCTTCAAGACGGCAAGTTTAGTGGAACTACATCTGGGAAGTGGTCCCACAAGTGATATTTTTTTTGCCTTTCTTCATCACACATTTCTTCAACTCTTATGACTACATAACAGTCACCTTTTAGCATGGGTTGGTGCAATTCTACTTGTCAAGTGGTCATTGTTATGAATATATTATTAACTTAATAATATTAGCATATTACATTTTGCTTGAAGTTACTAATTTTTTTTACTTTGTTTCTTTAAGATTATTGCTGAGAGATTTGCTAGAAGTGATCTACCTGATATGGAGAAGAAAAAGTAAGTGGCCTAGTTTTCTTAAACTTATTTACCTTTACATAACCAGATGTGGGGCAAGGTTTCTTCTGGATTTTCTGTGTTAATAACTTCATCAAGCATTGTGTAAACATTCTTGCTCTTCTAGTTTATGCTTTAAAGTAAACAAATGAAAAATATCTTGATTATGCAAATCAAGTTTTGTTTAGCAACCTTCTTTTACTATGATTTCGTCTTACTCCCAAATATTCATTTGTGAGCCGTCACAAGATATTGTAGATAAGTATCAACCAGAGGTATTATCACTAAAATTCATGGACTTGCATAAGATTTAGGGTTGTTCGGTATTGAGAGTTGGAACGGTGGGAATATGTGTGTGTCTGGGGGAGGGGGGTGCAAAAATACATCAAAATGGCGTCTTTGAGTGATGGCACTGGGAATTGGAGAGTTGCCAAATTGTTGTTAGCATCCCCCCTCCCCCACACACACCACCAATTGGAGATGGAGCAAGAACATCAAAACAAACAGAGCCTACTCTCTACAGAATCCCGTTTGGCATTTGGCACATAGCTAATGTAACTTTGTATTCTTACCATTATCATATTCTTATCTTAACTTGTGTATACCACTAGCATAAAAAATAAAGCTATTACATTATGCTATGTAGCACGAGGACGGAAACGAGACACAAGATACGATACGAAACGGATACGGGAAACGTGATTTAAAAAAAAATAAGGATACGGGAAATGTTTTTAAGTTTTATGTATTTATTTAAATATAAGTATAAATTATTATAAAAATAAGACAACTAACAAACTAATTGTATATATCTTGAATTGTAATGAAAAAATGAATATATATTACCAATACATTTGTGTAGTGCCCAATACAGGAAGATTAGCCAGCATACAATTGTATATATTAATCACTAACAGTCAATAACAAAGATTTCATAATTTTCATTATCTAGCAATAACCACATCAAAAGAAAAATATAGAGACAACCAGATAGGTTGTTGGGACTGATAAATATTGATAAGAACAACACAAAATGATCTCAAAGTTATACATGAAATGCTTTGCTTTTGCTGAATTTATAACAAAAAATTTGGCCACAAACGTTACAAAAAACATATAAATCAGTCATAGGCACATAACTTCCTATAGAAACTGTAGAGAAAACCTCAAAGTTGTATATACTTTCTCAATAATGAAATACAAGGTATGAATACTGTAGAAATGGAGAAAGCCAACCTTGTATATATGTTCACTTGGTAATAGTTACAAGTATACATACCCTTATATAGGAGAAGAAGGAAGGAAAAATCCTAATACATGATGTGGGACTAATACAAGAGAGAGAAAAAATAAGGAACAACATGGGCCCTTAAATGGGCTTTTCTAACACTCCCCCGCAAGCTGGAGCGTACAAGTCGTAGGCGCCAAGCTTGGATAAGAACTGATAGTATAGCGGCCTGGAGAGAGCTTTCGTCAGGATGTCCGCAACTTGGTCGGTAGCAGGAACATGCGCCAAATCTATCTTCTTTGACTGTACCTTTTCCCGGATAAAGTGACAGTCAACTTCGATATGCTTTGTTCGTTCGTGAAAAACCGGATTCTTGGCAATATGAATTGCTGCCTGACTGTCGCAAAATAAGGTTGCCGGAGATGAGAGACGAACACCTAAGTCTCTCAGAAGGCCTTCAAGCCAGGTTAGCTCAGAAACGACAGCAGCCATAACCCGGTACTCGGCTTCGGCAGAGGAACGCGCAACCACATTCTGTTTCTTGCTACGCCAAGTTATGAGGTGTCCACCAAAGTAAGTACAGAATCCAGTTGTGGAGCGTCTATCATCAATAGATCCTGCGTAGTCAGCGTCAGAATACGCGACAAGAGATAGAGATGTGGATGGCTTGTACACGAGTCCTTGTCCGGGGGCGATCTTGAGATATCGAAGGATGCGCTCGACAGCTTGAAGATGAGATGTCCGAGGAGCGTGCATGAAACGACTCACAACTCCCACAGCAAATGAGATGTCTGGTCGAGTCACCGTAAGGTAGATCAGCTT
This sequence comes from Platanthera guangdongensis, assembly GCA_039583875.1. Lineage (NCBI taxonomy): Eukaryota > Viridiplantae > Streptophyta > Magnoliopsida > Asparagales > Orchidaceae > Platanthera > Platanthera guangdongensis. The sequence continues at coordinate 14,523,330 of CM077150.1, read as the reverse complement.
CCCAACCAAGCGTCTGTAATATTCCGGATTTGTAAGTAGCTTGTCAGAGTCAGAGCTATGGGCCGAGAGCTTGTGATTTGCGTCCATAGGAGTCTCTGCAGGTTTGCACCCAGAATAACCTGCATCACGAAGGAGGTCTATACAGTACTTCCTTTGAGATAACACAAGACCATCAGGGCGTCGGGCGACCTCGAGCCCAAGAAAGTACCGAAGGTTGCCCAGGTCTTTGGTTTGAAAGGCAGAATTCAACTGTGCCTTGATCTGTTGTATTCCTGTCGTGTCGTCGCCAGTAATCAGGATATCATCAACATAGACCAGAAGAATCACAGTCCCGGTTGACCGATGTCGGGTGAAGAGAGAAAAATCAGCCGAGCTCCGAGTGAAGCCACTAGCACAGACCACCTTACTGAACTTTTCAAACCATGCACGCGGGGACTGTTTGAGACCATAAATGGATTTCCGAAGGTGGCATACCAAAGACTCCCCCGTGGTCTCAAACCCGGGAGGCTGCTGCATATAAACTGTCTCCTGGAGATCGCCGTTGAGGAAGGCATTCTTGATATCCAGCTGATAAAGTGGCCAGTGACGATGAACAGCCAAGGAGAGAAGAACGCGGACCGTGTTCGATTTGGCCACGGGAGAGAAGGTTTCCTCGTAATCAAGGCCATGTTGCTGAGTAAACCCCCGTGCCACAAGACGTGCCTTCAGACGGTCGATAGTGCCATCCGCTGCATGTTTAATGACAAAGACCCATTTGCAGCTAACAGGGGTGTGACCAGTAGGAAGAGGAACCAGATCCCAGGTCTGGTTAGCCCAGAGAGCCTGCATTTCATCGTGCATAGCAGCCCGCCATCCTGGGTGGTGAAGCGCCTCCTGCACATTGTTAGGAAGAGAAATAGAGGAAAGGGAGGTGACAAAAGTGTAGAGAGGCGGTGTGAGCCGATGTAGAGAGACGTAGTTGGTCAAGGGATGAGCTGTAGAGACGGGAGCGTGATCGACCGCAGCCGAGCTATCGCTGGCAGCAGGGAGCTGGGTCACGGGAGCATCCATGGATGGGCGACGAGAGTAGACACGGATTAGCGGTGGAGGAACCCGAGGAGGAACGGGGGGAGAGGAGGAAGAAGACGACACAGATGGCGTGACCGGGACAACGGGCTGGGGAAAAGAGGGAGCAGAAGACGAGGGAGCAGAGGACGAGGTGGTGCCGGGTAAGTGGAAGGGCTGGTCTTCGCAGAAGGTGACATCTGCAGAAACGACCATTTTGCCGGTAGTAGGAGAGTAGCAGACGTACCCATTTTGAGTGCGGGAGTAGCCAACAAACATATACTTGGCGGCCCGAGGAGCAAGTTTGTCGGAAGGAGGGCCAAGAAGGTGGACATAACAAACACACCCGAAGATCCGTGGTGTGAGAGAGGTGAGGGGGATGGAGGGATAGAGGAGTTGGATAGGCGAGGCAAAATTAAGGACAGAGGAGGGAAGGCGGTTGATGAGATGACAGGCGGTGGAAACAGCAAAGTTCCAATATTTGGTGGGAACATGCATTTGGAACATAAGAGAGCGGGCAACATCGAGAAGATGACGATTTTTTCGTTCGGCCACCCCGTTTTGCTGAGGGGTATACGCACAGGAAGTTTGATGGATGACACCAAAGTCTGTGCAGAGATCGGAGAAGGCACGACCCGTATACTCCCGAGCATTATCAGTGCGAATGACTTTGAGAGGAGTGGCGAACTGCGTACGCATCTCAAGTAAAAAGGCACGAAAGACAGAGGGAAGTTCAGTGCGATCATGTAGGAAATAGAGCCACGTGGTACGGGAGTAATCGTCAATGAACGTGACAAAATACCGAAAGCCAAAAATACTAGGGAGCCGATAAGGACCCCAAATATCAGAATGAACTAACGACAAGGGAGTAGGACTCCTGGTACAGGCAGGGGGGAAAGAGGAACGGTGTTGTTTGCCGTAGACACAAGATTCACAGGAGAATTCTTGTAAAGAGATATCAGGAAGAGCCCGCTTGAGAATCGAAAGTGGAGCATGTCCAAGGCGGCAATGTCAATCAACAGTAGAGATGGTGGAGAGAAGAGTTGGTGGGATATCCAAGATGTACAACCCATTCACCAGCTGCCCCTGACCAATGGTACTCCGGGTGCGGCGATCCTGCATAAGAAAAGAATAGGGTGAAAATGTAATACAACAGTCAAGGTCGTGTGTGAGACGACTAACTGATAATAAATTGAAGGGAGAACCCGGAACGTGAAGAACCGAGGAAAGAGAAAGGGTTGGCGTAAGCTGAAGATCAGCGGAGCCAAAGACAGGGAGGGTGTCACCGTTGGCCACAGTGATGCGAGCAGGATGAGGCATTTGGAGATATACTGGGGCTTCTGAGAGGAGATATGGTGAGTAGCGCCAGAATCAACGATCCAACAAGGATGATGAGAGAGGCAGGTGATACCCTCCGTAGAGAAGGACACAACAGAGGTGACAGCTGAAGCAGCAGGCGCCATGCGGTGACAGAGACGAGGCCGGGCGACTAGCAGAAGGGAGGCCGGCAGCGAGCAGGAACAGTCCGCGGCGGACTGGAGGCGGTCGAGGCGAGTAGGGCAGACCACAGCTGCAGAGAGAGGCCACGGAAACAGAAAGAGGCCGCAGCGGGAAGAGAGTCCGCGCGGACATAGACAGGCCGCAGCGAGCAGAGACAGCGGACTGGATGAGGTCGCGGCGAGCGGGAGTAGGCCGCGGCGAGTACAGGCACGCTCAGCAAGGAGCGGGCTATGGGAGGCCGCGGCGGACTGGAGGAGTCCGAGGCGGACTGGATCAGACCGCGGCGGACTGGATCAGACCGCGGCGGACTGGTTCCGGCCGTGGCAAGCAGAGCACAACAGCGGGCCGAGAAGAGAGGGCAAGCTGGGGGAGCTTGGCAAGTCGCGGGAACGGGGCAAGTCGCGGCGAGCAGCGGGTAGAGAGAGGCCGCGCGGACAGAGACAGACCGCAGCGGACAAAGGAGGAGGCCGCGACGAGTAGGGAGGCCGCGGCGGTCAGAAAAGAGGCCGCAGGCAAGACAGGCTGCGATCAAGCAAAGAGCGCAGGAGCGGGCTGACGAGAGGCCGCGACTAGGAGAGAGGCCGCAACGGACGGGTAAGAAGGTGGTCCCACGGAGAGAGAAAAGGTTATAAAAGAGAGCGTCCACAGCAAGAGAGAAGAGCGCACAACGGACAAGAGGAGGGTCCGCAGCGGACAGGAGCAATCCGCAAGAGATTGCGGAGTCGGTTGAGGGAGTCCGCGAGGGAGCGCGCAACGGACAAGAGGAGAGTCCGCGGCGGACAGAGAAGGAGTCCGCAAGAGATTGCGGATAGGTAGTCCGCGAGCAAAGAGGCTCGAGCGGACAGAAGCAGAACGAGCAAGAGTGGAGCAGTCCGCGAGCAAAGAGACTCGAGCGGACACAAAAGAGCGGTCAGCGGACAGGAAGGAAACCAAGAGGTTGAGGTCGCCGAGGTCGCGCCAGACAAGAGGAGGCCGCAGCGAAAAAGGGAAGCAGTGGACCCCACAGGATGGCTATAAATAGGGGGCCAGAGGAGGAATGAGAAGGCGGGAGGAGAGGTGGTTCCATGGGAGGAGATGCTGCGGACTGGACAAGGGAGGCCGCAGGACTGAAGCGGCTAGAAGATGCGGACACACTTTCGCAGGCCGCAGAGGAGAGGTGGTTCCACGGAGGGAGAGGCAGCGGACAGGAAAAGAGAGGCCGCAGGAGGTCGCAGGCCGCAGGGCGGACAGAAAGGGGAGTCCGCAGGAGTCAGCAACCTGGCTCTGATACCATGTAGAAATGGAGAAAGCCAACCTTGTATATATGTTCACTTGGTAATAGTTACAAGTATACATACCCTTATATAGGAGAAGAAGGAAGGAAAAATCCTAATACATGATGTGGGACTAAAACAAGAGAGAGAAAAAATAAGGAACAACATGGGCCCTTAAATGGGCTTTTCTAACAAATACACATTTGTAGAAGGGAAAAAGAGAGAAGAGAGTCCTATACATGATGTGAAACTAAAGAGGAGAAAAAAAGAAAAACAAAAAAATGGGCCACTTTACACGGGCTTTTCCAACACTCCCCTGCAAGCTGGAGCGTACAAGTCGTATGCACCCAGCTTGGACAGACACTGGTAAAACAGGGTACTAGGTAGAGCCTTTGTGAGGATATCCGCAACTTGTTCAGTACTCGGAACATGCTTCAATTTTATCTTCTTCATTTGGACTTTTTCCCAGATAAAATGACAGTCCACTTCAATATGTTTTGTTCTTTCATGAAAGACTGGATTCTTTGCAATGCGTATAGCTGCTTGGCTGTCGCATAGCAGGATGGCGGATGAGAGGAGTTTTACCCCTAGATCAGTAAGGAGACTTTCAAGCCAGGTAAGCTCAGAGACAACATATGTCATCGATCGATATTCTTCTTCAGCTGAGGATCGAGCAACCACGGCTTGTTTCTTACTTCGCCAGGTCACAAGATGACCTCCAAAATATGTACAAAAGCCACTGAGAGATTTTGTATATCAATCCTTGACCCAGAGCTGTTTTAAGGTATCTAAGGATGCGCTCAACAGCTTGAAGGTGAGATGTTCGCGGGGCATGCATAAACCTGCTGACCACCCCAACAACGAATGATATATCCGGTCTTGTGACCGTTAGGTAGATCAATTTTCCAACTAGTCGTCGATAGTATTTCGGATTTTGAAGAGCAAGATCTGTATCACAAGAATGTGCACACAACTTATGATTTGCATCCATTGGAGTAGTAGTAGGTTTGCATGCCAGAGTAGCCAACATCTTGAAGGAGATCCATGCAGTACTTTCTTTGGGATATGACAAGTCCGCCCGGTCGTCTTGCGATCTCAAGACCGATGAAGTTTCGAAGATGCCCCAGATCTTTTGTTTGAAAGACAAAGCTAAGATGTTGTTTGATTGCTTAGGATGCTCTTTGAATCATCTCCAGTGATTAAGATGTCATCAACATAAACTAATAGAAGAACAGTTCCCGTTGCCTGTTGACGTGTGAACAGAGAGAAGTCAGCTAAACTTCGAGTAAAGCCGACTTGCCGGACGGCCTTACTAAACTTGTCAAACCATGCCCGAGGGGATTGTTTGAGACCATATTGGACTTCTTAAGATGACAAACTCGGGACTCCCCCGTGGTCTCAAATCCGGGAGGTTGCTGCATGTAAACCGTTTCTTGGAGGTCGCCGTTGAGAAATGCATTTTTGATGTCCAGTTGGTGTAAGGTCCATTGGCGATGCACAACCACAGAGAGAACACGAACGATGTTAAGCTTGGCCACTGGAGAGAATGTTTCCTTATAATCTAAACCTTGTTGTTGGGTGAATCCACGAGCCACCAGACGGGCCTTCAAACGGTCAATCGTCCCATCAGGAGCATGTTTGATGTCAAAGACCCATTTACACCCAACAGGTGTCTGACTGGTAGGTAAAGGTACCAAGTTTCAGGTCTGGTTAGCCCAGAGAGCTGTCATTTCTTGTTTCATGGCTGCCCGTCAGGCAGGATGTTGGAGAGCCTCCTGCACAGAGTTAGGTATAGAAATCGAGGATAATGAAGTGGCAAAAGTTTGAAGTTGTGGAGATAGGCGATGTAACGATATATAATTCGCCAGGGGATGAGCTTTAGATTCTGGTGCCGGATCAGCAGGACGCGGAGCATCAGAGGTCGAAGCCGACTGCAGTGGGCCACCGAAGGTAGTATGGCGACGAGTGTAGACATGGATAACGGGAGGTACAGGTTTGGAAATGGGGGGAGCCTGGGCAGGAATTCATGATGGTGGAGGAGTGGTAATGAGAGGTCTTGGTGGTGGAGGACTGGTAACGGGAATGACAGAGGCGTAGGACGGTTGGTGGTAGAGGTGTAGGATCAGGAGCGGAGAAGAAAGGAAGATCCTCTCGAAAGGTAACATCAACAGAGACTGTCACCTTGTGGGTAGACGAAGAGTAGCATACATAGCCTTTCTGAGTCCGGGAGTTGCCAACAAAGATGTGTTTGGCTGCCCGGGGATCCAATTTATCCAAGGATGGACCGAGAGTGTGAACGTAGCAGGTGCACCCAAAGATGCGAGGGTGTGAAAAAGAATGTCGGAGTAGACGAGAACATGAGGCTGAACGAAGTGACATTGTGGAGGATGAAGGAAGGAAGACGGTTAATCGAATAGCAAGTCGTCGAAAGGGCAAAATTCCAATAAGATTTGGGAACCTGCATTTGAAGCTTGATGGAGCGGGATACATCGAGAAGATGTCGATTCTTACGTTCAGCGACTCCGTTTTGTTGGGGGGTATGTGCACGTGAAGTTTGGTGAATGACCCCAAATTCAGAGCAAAGAGTCGTAAATTCGTGGCTGGTGTATTCGCGAGCATTATCAGTGCCAAGAGTTTTGATGTTCGTGGATAATTGTGTGGGTCTCAAGGAGGAAAGCCCGAAAGACACGGGGAAGCTCAGAGCGATCACGAAGTAAGTATAGACACGTTATCCGCGAATAATCATCAATAAAAGTTAAAAAATAGCGATAACCTGAAATGCTAGTGATTTTGTACGGACTCCAAATATCGGAGTGTACTAAAATAAAAGGAGCAGTGCTCCGAGTATAATGAGACGAAAAAGATGAACGAGGATGCTTGTCTAACACACATGTTTCACCTTGAAAAGAAGGAAGAGATACATCTAGTAGAACCTTCTGGAGGACTGATAAAGGGGCATGCCCAAGACGCCGATGCCAATCGACGGAGGAGACCGAAGAGAGGATAGCCGGAGAGTCATCAAGGAGGCAGACTCCGTTCTTCAGTCGCCCCTTACCAATGATAGTTCCGTGTCTGTCGATCCTGTATCAAAAAAGAAGAAGAGGTAAATGTTACAGAGCAGTTTAAATCATTAGTAAGGTGACCAACAAAAAGCAAATTAAACGGTGAGCTCGGAACATGAAGAGCCGAGCGCAGAGAGAGAGAGAGAGAGAGAGAGAGAGACGAAGTGAGAAGGATATCAGCAGAGCCGGAGACGGGAACAGTGTCCCCATTTGCCACTGTGATACACTTGGGATGAGGAGAATCCAAGTATTGATGTGGCCACACATCACATCACCTCCCTGTGGCCACATCAATACTTGGATTCTCCTCATCCCAAGTGTATCACAGTGGCAAATGGGGACACTGTTCCCGTCTCTGGCTCTGCTGATATCCTTCTCACTTCGTCTCTCTCTCTCTCTCTGCGCTCGGCTCTTCATGTTCCGAGCTCACCGTTTAATTTGCTTTTTGTTGGTCACCTTACTAATGATTTAAACTGCTCTGTAGAGGAGACAGATGAGATGAAGGTGACCGCCAGAACAAAAGAGGTTGGGAAGCTTGAGCGGCCATTGGAGGCGACCTGGCAGACAAAACAATCTGCGACCTGCAGAAAGCAGAAAGCAAGCAAAGGAGCCGGGCGATCCAAATTTGCGATCAGAAGTTGCGATCAGCAACAAGCAAAGAAAGTCCTGGTGCAACAAGCAGTGTTGGTCCTGCGGTCAGAAGCTGCGATCAGAATCTAAGGCCAAGTGCAGGCGGGGAAGCTGCTTCAGCGGGAGGAGCACGCTGTGACCAGAGAAGCGGCTAGGCAAGCGACGACAAAGACAACGACGACTAGGCGAGCTGCAGACAACGAACCGGTGTGCGTGCAGAGCCAGCGGCCAGGAAGGGAACTGGAGAACCGGCGGCCAGGCGCAGCCGCGCAGGCGGCTAGGCGAACTAATAGCAGAGAGCTTGCGGTCAAGAAGCTTCGACGAGCTGGCGGAGAACTTTCGACAAGGAGAAACTGCGGACAGAGCTTGCGGCTTGGTGAGCAAGGCAGAGGAAGTCACAGAAGAACGCAACGAACATGAATTTTTGTCGCCCAATCACAGTGGCAAAGAGGAGGCCACAAAGAAAAAAATGGTGGAAGCTACAAGCTGGAGCTATTCGTCCGAGCACCGTGGTAATGAAGAGAGGCCTCAGAGAGAGCAGAATCGTGGGGCCCAGCGCCTGATAGGGAAAATACTATAACGACGCGGGGTGGGGGGGGGTGGGAAGGGGAGGTAAGCAGAGGAGAAGAGGTGGACCCTGCGGCTAAAGAAGAGCAAGTCGCAGTCTCGACAAAGCCGCGGTTTGAGAAAAAAACATGCGGCTAAAGAGGAGCAGGCCGCAATCTTGACATTTGCGGTGAACAAAAGAAAAAAAAATTAACCACTCAGAGAGCAGCTAACACAAAAAATCCAGTAGATGTCCCGGATCGTTAGCTCTGATACCATGTAGAAATGTACGAGAAATACGAGAAAATAAAATAATTGTATTAATTTCTCTAATGAAGCTTTCATTCATCATACCTGTAATTGTACATTTGTACATTTATGTAAGAGGGGAAAGAAAAAAAGGAATCATATCCTAAGATGCGGGACTAAACAAGAAACAAGATGTGCCTCATCTCTTTGAGCTTTTACATATATTCTTTAACAATTTCGGTGTTGAGAGTTGGGGCGGTGGGAATGTGTGTGTGTGTGGGGGGGGGGGGTGCGAAAAAAAGAATAAAAAATGGCTTTTTTGAATGGTGTCGCTGGGAATTGGAGAGTTGCCAAATCATTGTTAGCATCTCCCTCCCACTCACATACACACACACACACACACCACCACCACCACCAATGGAGATGGAGCAAAAACACCAAAATAAACAAGCCTACTCTCTATGGAATCCCGTTTGGCATTTGGCACATAACTAATGTAACTTTGTATTCTTACCATTATCATATTCTCATCTTAACTTGTGTATACTACTAGCATAAAAAATAAAGCTATTACATTATGTTCTCTTGTCCCTCCTCTTAGCTAAGATTCTGATGCAGTGACCCAGAGCCGACCCGCTCTGTCGACCAGGCCTCGCACTTGGCCTAGCCAGAGGCCCACGTCTGGCGGCCCACTGCCGGGCCCACCATGGCGTCACACCATGACGTCCCTTTTATCAGGCCCGCGGGCCGCACACCCCAACCCATCTTCGGGCCCAACCACAGGCGCACGGTAGGTTGTTGAGGCCAGGTCTCGATCCCCTGACCTCCTTGATAAAGAGCTTTCAGGCAAGCTCTCATCAACCAACTGAACCGCGGATCAGTTGGTTGATGAGAGCTTGCCTGAAAGCTCTTTATCAAGGAGGTCAGGGGATCGAGACCTGGCCTCAACAACCTACCGTGCGCCTGTGGTTGGGCCCGGAGATGGGTTGGGGTGTGCGGCCCGCGGGCCTGATAAAAGGGACGCCATGGTGTGACGCCATGGTGGGCCCGGCAGTGGGCCGCCAGACGTGGGCCTATGGCTAGGCCAGGTGCGAGGCCTGGTCGACAGAGCGGGTCGGCTCTGGGTCACTGCATCAGATTCCCTTCTCTTATTCTTGTGGAGAATCCCTTCCCTTCTTCTGGCCAAGAGGCTCTACCCTTTTTTGGTGGAGAGGTACTTTACATCTCTCTATTATCCTTTCAAAGTGGTTAGTAGAATTTCATTTTCTTATCCTTTATGGGATAAGAGAACTCACTATCCTAATCCCTAAGACTAGGACAAGACATGTCTTAATTATTGGTAAGAGACCATTCCACAATGCTACTTAGGTTTTGTTAAGTGTACTTGGTAAAGAAAATAGAACGAACTCACAATCCCTAATAAAATAGGTTGTTAATAATGTAATGAGAAAATTAGAGTTAGTGATTTGAGGGAGAGAACATAGAAAGACAAGGCTCGGTTAGGATTGAAGAATGCAAAATAAATGAAATAAAATAGAATGGAAATGAAAAAGTGGAAACTAATTGAAGTTGATTTTTCAACATCACTTATAGCCAGACTTTCACTTCCTTCTTACTCCAGAGCCACGTCCCTTCTTTTATTGAGAGAAGAGGGATGATGATGCGGAACGGCGACGCGGACCTGCGTCGAAGGACAAGTTTTGGGCCCATTCGGGACCAATTGGCTACTTGCTATATTTGGCATTTCCGGATCAATTATCCGACTCCGCGGATGCGTGCGGATTTTTGTTTACTTATATTTTCATATATAGTATTGTATTTTTCAATCATTATTTAGTGTAATCGGGTCCGACTCCGCGGATGCGTGCGGATTTTTGTTTACTTACATTTTCATATATAGTATTGTAATTTTCAATCATTATTTACTGTAATCGGTCCGTTACATTAACAATCAATCATTATTTTTAATATAAATAGGAGTAGGGGATGCTTGGAGACTATTGTAGATTTTGGAGAGAAGAATCGAAATATGGCGATCCGCTCATGGTGCAGACTTCGTGAGGCCCTAGGTGACAACTCCTAGGTGGTTTCCTTCATCCCCAAGTTATCCTCTATCCCTAACCTTCATTTCCTCCCTCCCAAAACCCTAGCCGCCACCCACACCTTGCTGTTTTCCCACCTAGCAAACCCAGATCCACCCCTACCTTGCTATTTTCCGCCCAACAGCCCTAGATCTGAACCCCTCTCCGCTGTCTCCACGCCCAGGAGGCAGATCCGTGAGCTGCCCTCCCTGCTTCTTCACCCAGCCCCCCCTTCCGCCACTTCCAATAGGCCAAAAACCGCAACCCATCCCTCCAAACCCGCCACCACTCTGTAGAAGCCAGCAACCCTTTGCAATCCACTCTTCCCCGTCCCTTTCCCGCATTCAGCCCCTCCCCAACTCCTATTTTCCATATCCATCCCCCAACCTTCCAAAACCAGCCACCTCCACTCAGATCCAACCACCCACCACTCAGACCTAGCCGCCGACACTCATATTTCAGCCACCCCATCGTCTCCCCTCGCCGGATCTCCCTTCCTACAGCAGTTCCGCTACTTTGTGAGTTTTATTCGTTGTTTGAACCTTTATTTTCAACATTATTATATGGTATTAACTTGGACTTAATTGGATCTATAGCTTTGTAGTGTTTTGTTCTGAATTATTTTGTGATTTGCAGAACTATTTGTCGTGCGCTCTTGCTTTAGCCCTCCACGCAGAGGAAAGCCTAAACCCGCTTGCCTAAAGAATTATTTTGCTATGATCATATGCATGTGATTTAATCGTTTATTGCTCTATTTGGATTTTGCCACCGGTTCATGTAAGTGCGTTCATATAAAGTTCGTGTGTGTAACCAAATTATCTCCCCCACGTCACATTAAGGTTGCATTCTAGTAGTCACACATCAAATCTCTAATCCTTCATTAGACGGTGTTTAGGTTCATTGCATTTGTCACGTGATCATTTGCATTGCATTTAGGGTTAGGTCATCGTACATCCGCCGACTATAGTTTCGTCCTGCGTCAGCTGAGACCTCTTCAATGATAATATTTTTCGTCTTTTCCCTCAACCGATGAGATAATGTTGCACTTTGGTTTCTTCATTGCCCTTTCTCCGTCGAGCTTGATATCTCATTTATCTCTTAATCGGTCATCTCATAGTGGTTTATTAATCTGCGTCCTCTGCATTGTCTTCTTCGTCACAACTTCCTTCATGATCACAAATATCGCATCAATAGATCTTGCAGAATCTTAGTCTTAAAATATTCTCATAACATTATTCGAGATCCCTCTTCCTCATAGATGTCACAACTCCACTAAATATTTTCATGATAACACCTCACATATTCACTTTTATGTCTTGCTCTGTGAAAATCCTATCTTAATTGCGAAATCTAGATTTCATGAAAAATCAAGAGATACCAATAAATTAAAATATTAGTATAAATACGACATTGATTGATAAAAAAATATTTGTACCAATGGACATCTATTTACAAATATTAGACACCAAAAATATATTTTCTGTAGATTTTAACTAATATGAATTAATAACATTTAAAGTACACTGACATTTCTTATTTAATAAGTGTTTTTTTAAATAACAAATGCATCTAAATATACCAAAAAGCAAGATTATTTTATACTAAAATTGTTCTTAAAAATACTATCATACTAATTTGAAATTTAGAGAATAATTACAATGGATATTATAAAACATTAAACTTAGTCTCCGTTTGGCGTGGTTGTGGCGGTCGTGAATGCGGTGGTTATGAACTGGTGTTCGGGTGTTACACCCGAGCTCTCCTTGCATTCATTCATCTGTGTTGGCGCTGTTTTTCCTAAATTACCGGAGCAAAAACACCGCACCAAATGGAGCCTTAAATACATCATCAATTGTTTGTAAATATACACCATTTACAAATAAAGATTGATAAAATGAAATGTGATGTCTAAAGATATGACATTGAATTCCACCTGTGCTTCATAGAGATTAATTGATTTTAGGCTCTATGTATATGTTATAACAAAAGCATTAACTTTAAAACAAACCATGCTGTATAATAAGAGAAGATATTTCCTGTCTTTAAAATTTGAAATCTTAAGTACTATGAATAGGTCAAATCTTTATTTTTGGTACCCAAACAAAGTTGGGTCTCATAACATTTGTAGTTTGTGCTTGATAATCAATATATAGTGGTTATGTAGTACGTGGAAACCCGAGCTCACCTTAGCATTCATTCATCTGTGTTGGCGTTGTTTTTCCTAACTTATCGGAGCAAAAACACCGCACCAAGTGGAGTCTTAAATACATCATCAATTGTTAGTAAATATGCACCATGTACAAATAAAGATTGATAAAATGAAATGTGATGTCTAGAGATATGACATTGAATTCCACCCGTGCTTCATAGAGATTAATTGATTTTAGGCTGGATGTATATGTTATAACAAAAGCATTAACGTTAAAACAAACCATGCTGTATAATAAGAAAAGATATTTCCTGTCTTTAAAATTTTAAGTACTATGAATAGGTCAAATATTTATTTTTGGTACCCAAACAAAGTTGCGTCTCATAACATTAGTAGTTTGCGCTTGATAATCAATGTATTGTGGTTACGTGGTACGTGGAAACCATGCGTAATTAGTTTTCAATTATTTAGCAAGAAAATCAGAAAAGTATCATTTTGATAGCAATAATCACAAAAAAAAACACTTAATCAAATATAATTAGTTCATCTTTGTTATGAGCTTCATTTGGAGGAGGCGGAGATGGAGAGGTCATCGGGTATACTAGGGAGCCGTGCTCACACGAAGGGGGAATGAAGGAGAAAGAGGAGGGGTGGGGGCCCTGGGGGGCGTGGTGTGGGGGGGGGGGGGGGGCGGGTGCTTTGCTCGACCTTAACCCTAGAAGGAGGAAAGGATGAGAGAACTTTGATTAATTCTTGCATGCCCATTCATGACCCAAGGGAGGTTCATATATAGCATTGCACAATATCATGGAACGTAAAAAAGTCCACCATAAAACTACCCAAAATATTAAAAGATACTAAGAGACGATGACTCAGAAATGAATTTTGTTCGCCGGAGTTCATCGCCACACTGAAGTAATTAATTAATCCAATTAAGAATTAACTGATCAATTAATAAATGCCCTGCGAAGCAGTTAGTTAATAACTGAGAGGAAAGGATTCCAGACACGATGCATAGCTGCCCAATAAATTAGGCGTGCCAGTCAATGGAGCCCTATTCTCGACAGCTTGCCCCAGATCGTGCAAAGCTTCTTCAATAGGAACGACTGCTGCAAGGAGGAAACATGTGTGGAAGTAGCGCTTAGTCAATGTTGATACCAGAAGCAGGTGACCAGTCAGCGGGTAGGCTCACTTCTATCCATAAATGTTGTGTTGCTCGACGAGACAGAAGGTCGTGATACTCGACAAGGAGAAAGCATGCAGCGCTACTGGAGAAAGATGGCTCGGATGTCGTTGGTCTTGGGTAAGATTGACGTGACTTGACGAACGAGGAAGAAAATGCATGAAACTGGTGGATTAGGATGGCACTCTTAGAACTGAGAGATGGATGCTCACTCTTCGTCATGGTTTCGACTTGAGCACAATGATCTGCTACTTGAATCCAAACATCGAGCTCTTGTCGATAGAGACGAAATTCTTGAAACGCAAATTTTAGTTCTTCATAGGTAAATTCACTTACCTCTTCCTCATCTTCTTATGTTAGTATGTGTTTGTTATAGGTCAACTCGTAGAATGTTTGTGGCTTCACTGGAGGTGGAGATGACGGATGAGAAGAATACTATGAGGTGTGCGAGAGAGAGAGACAGAGATGCCAAAATCTCTTACAACAGGACAAATAGAATAATTGTATTGTTGCATACTCATTCATGACCCAGGAGTATTGTCTTCACATAGCAAGGAATCAACTTAACAAGTTCTTATTTCTGCCCCTGAGATTCTTCATTTCAACCCTAAGTTGTATTATTTTTTTTTTCAGATAATCAAATATATCATGGTCACTCTTTTTGAAGAAGACATCATGATCTTTCTTTTCATTTTGGTCATTGAAGTGTTATGCTTGCTTGTGTTTTTATTTTTACCCCGCTTAAGTCTCATCATATTTGTGTGTATCAAGTATTATCATCATTATTATCCAAACTCCACTATTAGGATCGGCCTATTGAATTCTCAATTTCCATTGGTGGCGTTACACCGACTCATGCATACACGCGAACGATTTATATCCATGCTACGATAGGTGTATTATCTTATAATCTTTTGATGCTAATTTGATCTACCCTTCTACGCGGCATATGCTTACTATCGTCGTTTTGTAATATTTTGATACGAATTTTATTTATCCTCTTTAGGCTTCGTTTGGCGCGGTTGCGGCGGTTGTGAACACAGTGGTTTTGAACCGACGTTCGTTAATGCCCGGCCTCACCTTAGGAACTTCGTCCACTTTTATGTTCAAAACTAGTTTCATTTTCTTAGTTGCGGTCATACCGTTGTCATGCCAAACATTCATTTTACGACGGTGTCATTTTTGTTCAAACGGAGCTTAACTAGTATATGAATCTATCTCAGCATTTTCATTTACAACATACTTGGCTATTAGGAACTTTTCTATTGCATGTCCTCACATCACAGGCAACAACAGGCCTGTCAAAAATGCAATTTAATTAAAATTGTGTTTTAATTATAAGTAATATCCTATTAATCTCATATTGTCTTGTGTACTTGGTTTTTTTGGGCCTCTCCACCTAGAACTAACTGGTTTTAAATTGTATGCTTGAGTTCTAATATGGTACTGAGCAGACTTGTCCCATGGCCCTCTCTTTTGCCCTCCATGCACCGCGAGTTCTATCTGTTGAGTGATGCCTTGTTCACCACTGTGTGAGGGCGTCTTGGATATTTAGTCCCACATTGGATATCTCCATTAAACAAAATACTCAACTTTCTTCATCTTCTTGGTCTTCTAAACTGCACAATATCTTCATAATCCATCAGGTACTTGGTTCCCAGGGACATGTCAGTTGGGCAATTCATTCACATTTTGACCCGCAGGCTTCATCTGGCACCAGGCAAAGCACTCTTTGTGTTTGTCAACAACACATTGCCTCAAACATGTAAGCTTTTATGATCCGCACATCTGGCTGCCTATTCAACATCTAACGAACTTTTCACATCCGCTCATTGTAACTAACCATTTTCTAAGCAGCCAGTCTCGTGGAATCGGTCTACGAATCTTACAAAAACGAAGACGGGTTCTTATACATGTGCTACAGCAGCGAGAAGGCATTCGGTGGAAAAGTTTGCTCGTGATTTGAGATTCGGATTCCGCCGAGATTTGTTCTCGTGCTTATGTTACTGTGTGTAATTGTATTTATTTGTGCTATTGTGATCTTGTATACCTGCATAAAGGTGTGATTGAAGAAGAATCAGTTGACTCTCATTGTTGAGTTAGGGGTGATCTTGAGTGGGTTGACCTGAAAGCCAAACATTTATCATTTTCAACTCGAGCCAAGATCGAGTAAAGTGATTGATTCCAAGTCGAATTTCGAGTATATCAAGACTGCACTTTTTTTCCTCGGTAAATAAAATTGAGATCCAGACGGATTAACCCTTACTATTCTTCTTGTTCGAGATGGCTCGGTTCTTCTGATAGTAGTTTGATAACACGGTAAAATACGGGACTTTGTTGTATGAGTGTGATCCATGAGCTCAAGCAGCACTAATGCACTCAGCATAAAATGACCGGGTGCGGGTGAAGACACCACGTTCGTCTTGCATGGTTTCAGGTAAAAAAATGACTACCATCCAAACGTTGTTATTTGTTTGTTTGGTGCGTGTTTTTGCTCAGATGTGCCTTTACTAAACATATATTTGGCGCCATAACAATTGTGCCCACCGCGACAAAGAATCTCTTGTTGAGCATCAACACGGAAGTTCCAAGAGTAAATAACAACAATAGTTTACGACCATCAGACCACGCCAGATGGACCCGGTCGGTTGGTTGAAATTTTATGTCTATATGGAGGTATAAATTGATGCCCCCATATGTCGAGTTGATGACAAATTAATCCTTATTCTGCTCTGGGTTGATGCCGACCGTCGGGCACGATTGGACCTGGGTAACATTCAGTTGTATGACAATTAAAAAAATCGTCGATCCTCAGACTGAAAATATCACGATGTGGAACCAATCGATGTCAATACCCAACTCTAAGTGAAAAAACTTTCATTGTTGGCATAAAATGCAACAAGTTTTGGGAGGAACATATATAGAGCTCAAATACTATCCCAAATTCAAATTTGTGATATGAGAAGTTTTAGATATTCAAATGATAAAGACATCATAAAGGAACAATCAAGCAAGTAGATTTTGAGTTAATAGCTTTGGTTAGCACAATTTGCAACACTCCAGCAGTCAACAGAAATAAAAATGAGACCCTAAATCCCTAATAATTGGGATAAAGGGAAGCCCGATGCACAAAGGCATCCCTACGCAGCAAGGGTACGAGAAAGAGACACCACATGGATGAAATGTAGATAAATTTTATCATGCATTTTTGTAAGAGGCTGCGACAATTTTAAAAAAATTGGGATAAAGCTAAAAAATATGTTGAATAAAAAAATATAGTCGGAATAACTCTATTTAACTTGTCTTCGTTGAATCCGTGTAGCTTGTGACAATGTAAATTATAATCGGTAATATAAGTGCTTAGTAGCCAAATCGAATCGATGTTAATAAACTCTACAGAATTTATCGATTTCAGTTCGATTTCGATTTTAAGTGTGTAAAAATTGAGGTTATTCAGTTTGATTTCGATTTTATGTAAAATTGAACCAAACTGCTTGGAGACCTAATTATAAGCATTGGATGAATTGATTTTACCCTAAAATCTAATATCTAAGGTTTTCGTTCCCAATGCCAATTCAAGAGCTTTTGGCACTTTGCACCCACAAAATATGGGATTTTGACACTTTGTATCCCAAGCTTTTGAAATTAGCGCTTTGCACCCTCAATTATCGGTTGGGTTGTTGGGACTTTGCATCCCAAGCCAATATTTAAGAGTATTTAGGTCCGGACAGCATCAAAAATGCTCATTTTGACACATTGCACCCCAAATTATTGGTGCTGTCAATTTTACTGTTGCCCTGACCTAAATAACTTTGAAATTTTGGCATGCGTAGTGCCAAAAATCGATAATTGTGTGTGTGTGTGGGGGGGGGGGGGGGGGGGGGAGTGTAAAGTGTCAATTTTAAAGATTTGAAATGCAAAGTGCCAAATCTCCTAATTTAAAGGGTGCAAAATGTTAAAAGCCTCTAATTCCAGCTGAAAGCTGCCAACCAGACCGGTGTTGATTCTTAAAGGAAAGCCATCTGAAGGGGCGCTTTTGTGTCTCCTTGAAAATCGAAGAGAGGCGAAAATGGGCGTCGGATTCACCGTCGGCGTTCTTGGGGCTCTTCTCCTCGCACACGCCGGTTACTTGACCACTCAGTGTGCGCTAAATTCTTCTTCTCCTCCCGAATACTCGATTCTAAAATTAGGGTTTGGATTCACCTACTAATCCTTATTTGCCATCCGTGCTGCAGATAGAGGCATGCTCAAGATCATCGACGAGGAGTTTTCCGGTCCTCCCGCCGGCGTAATCACTAACCCATTGCACATATTTCATCATCTATTTTGTTTTCTGATGCTTTCGATCTGGGGACCTTCTTGCATCTAATCTCGGATATGTGAATTCTTAGGTCGTGATTGAACTGTTCCTGGGATTGCTTCTTTGTATGGTTGCTGGATTTGCTGGTCCTGGGAAGTTCCACTCAATACTACCGGACTCAGAAGAGAACAGGTGCGTTGATCTTTGTCTTCTCCTTGAATATAACTTTGATGTTGTATGGATACTGGAAATTATTAGGGATGTCCCTTTCTCATATTTCTACTTTGTTTATGGAAACTGTTTTCTTATATTTGTGGATTCTAGATGTTTTTTGTGTGTCAGCCATGAATCAGGAAGGGTTGTTTCTTTCAAATTAGCTATTGAACATCGTTCTAATATTAAATCTAAAGATTGGATTTTGTAATTCAAGGACAAACTCTTCTGAATTACGAAGCACGGATACTTGGATGCCATACATGTGATAAAATATATAATGTTATCATTATAAATTCTCATGCACAAGTTCTGTGGGATCCTGCTAATTCATGATTCTATACAAGCATTTGTAGTAGGTTGATAAATATTTTGTATCATCCTAAACATATCGTGGAACCTAATAGGATGACCAACAAATAACTCTCCAATAATTTATTACTTGTTTGAGTGGATGTCATACGTGTGATCTTATTACCATAAAGAACAAGGAAATTTTGGACACTACAAATAATTTCAGTATCATTGTTGTAGTCTTGAATATACTGAGTGTATTCAACTGAACTATTTGATAATTCATCTGACTCATTAGTGAAGTAGGATTCACTGTCTTCACTCATATTTGTGCTGATGAAATTATAATATAAAAATAATTATTATATGAAGAGAGTGATACATGACATAGGACTAAATGGAGGCCAACTAATAAAATATAGATTAACTGGGCACATAAAGAAACATGTGCCAAACACAATCAAAATAGTTCACATACAAAGATCTAATAGAGTTAACATGAAAAGCAAAATAATATTAGCATAAGAAAAATAAGTGACAACATAAACATGTAATCATAGAAGATCCTGCCTGCATGAATTAATCATTCTAAACTCTTCTTATCGCGTCTCGTAAGATACCTAACTCTATTTTTTTAATACACATGTCACAAAATAGTAAGACATCGGTTGATTCTCATGAAGCCGATAATCCCTTTTCTCTATGATTAGACATATAAATTGAGTAACACAACAACAATCAAGCATAATGTTAGAAAAAATAGTAATACAGTAACATAATAGTATCATCATATACAATGCATCTCCTAACATTTTTATAGGTTGAATTTATGTAGGCTTTGGAAACATCATTAATTTATGATACAGAAACGGAACTCAAACAATAATATTAAACAAGATATTTACTTGAAGGAAAATCATTCAAAGGATGAATAGTTCATTTGTAAGCATTAACTTTGGAATAAGATCTTGAATTCTCTTTTTCTTGGGCTTTTGATCTTATGCTCTTTTTGTTCGTTCTCTCTTGTTTTACTCTCTTCTCCACTCTAACACTATTTACAAAAAACATTTTGTTGTGTTAGAGAGGGAATATTGTTGTGTGCTCCAGGACAATCATGCATGGTTTAAACACACACAAACACATATTATATAATAGAATATAGTTTAAGCATGATTTGGGCAGGTTATCTTCAGAGAATCAAAGAGATGTTTAATTGGAGATGATGCTACATGTATGACTTGAGAGATTCAAGCTAGGATAAAGATTTGTTATATGCAGTGTCTTAAATTCATGTGGTTGAGTCATTTCTAGGTTGATTTGCTAAATAAATTCCAATTTCCATTTTCAAGTATGTCCAAACAAAATTTGTTTCTTCTAGAGTTAGTACTGCACTCTTATAAAAAAATAGAAGCCGTTAGTGTTCAAATTAAGAATGGGAATTGAAGTTCAGTGAAAACTGTAGATGCATAGTAGCAGGCAAAGAAGTCATATAGGAAGAAAATAGCAAGTTATGTGTTTGGCACATCCAAACGTAACGGTAAACAGAGTTCATTTCCCTTTGCAATACAGATGAATATCCCAAAATACTCTACACTGGAAAAATTCGGAGAAAACCTATGTAGAAGGGTCGGAATTTGAAAGGGGACTGACATCAAATATGATTAAAATTTGAAAGGGGACTCAAAACATCTCAAAAATAGCATTGCATTATTGACATAGCGCAAGCCCTAGCAGCCGTATCACAACCTAGAGGAGAAGAGGTAGCAGCGAGGAGGAGAACCTGTAACAGTGCTTTTGGGGTCAAGGCTTGGAGGATTCGTGGAGATGACGTGAGTTGCGGTTGGGAAACAGGAGAGATGCGGAGAGCTATTGGGATTTGCAGGAGGATATGCGGAAGAGAGCTTGAGAGGTATCGGGAATAGTTGCGATTGAACGGAGAGATATGGAGAGCTATCGGGATGTTTTGTTTTAGGTCTCGAACGCGCGTCTTTATCCGTCGACCAGAAAAGAAATTCACTGCTGGAAAAGTGTGAAATCTGTGTTTTTTTCGGATGCGGTAGGGTCCGATTATTTCACAAACAGTTTTTACCATCACGGTTGCGTTTTTTAAAGTTGGTCCGGGCAAATAAGGCCCGCCAATGAGATCCCCCTCTTACCCAGATATCACCTTTTCATCTTATCACCTATTATCCCTATGACTTGAGCTTCACCTTAACTTCTTCATCTCTTTCTTTTACAGTATCATGGCGTTTACTCTTGTGGTGTATAATCCCTCTTTTGGTCCCAGTACTGTCAACAAATTTAATGGTGCCTACTAGCTTCCATGGTTGATGTAATTTCTTTTTCCTGTTGACTCTCACTACACGTGAACATTTTTATTATCCAAAGCTTCCATCATAATGCTTTAGGAAGCTGCCAAAAGATGTGGGAATTCCTCTATGCGCATACAACAAACAACAGCAGCACAAGTCTTTATCCCACTATAATGGGGTCGGCTATATGGATCCTTTGTCGCCATTGTGCCCAATCTTTTCTCATAATCTCACTAATGCCCAAGTACATCATGTCTTTCCTTATAGTTTCATTTCAAGTCTTTATTGGTCTATCCCTCCCTCGTCTAACATGCCTAGTGATTAGACTCTCACGACGCCTAACATGTGCCTCTAATGGTCTCCTTTGTTCGTGTCCACACTATCTTAGTCGAGCTTCTCACATCTTCTCTGCAATTGGTGCTACTCCTATCTTACCCTTGATACATTCCGTCCACTTGGCCAATTGGTCTTGATTAATTCCTCTATCCGCATAATATTAGAAAATCAATCTCTTTCATGTATATGACGTTTAAATTAAGCTCTTCTCCCTGCAGTAAAATTTTTCTTAGTATCACCTATTAACTATGATTTGTCTTCTTCCCTCTCCAGATTATTGACTTAATTTTTCATTGCCAATTAAGAAGCAGCACTGCAGCAGTACCTGTGAATGAGTTCATTTCAATTCCTTCAAAATTTCTGTTTCCTTCCATTCAATTGCCTGACACAGCCTCATAGAATAAGCATGAAATCTGAAACCCTAAACCCTGAAGAGACATATCTGTTAAGAGGATCAGAATAACTTGTTCTATTTTTCTTCTTTCATGGAAGGTTCTGCGTATTTTTTGAATATTGTGAATCATTGACGGACTGCCCGGATGCAGTCACATAACTTTCATTTAATGTGACTTCGATACACGCATAATTCCAACGACTTCAATGTTTGTAATAATTTCCTTGAATAACAGGATTGTCAAGTTGCCGTCGAATCTGGACTTCATGATCTTCAATCATCGCGGGAGAGTGCTGCCTTTTGATCCCAAACTCAAGTTGAAAATCTAGAGCTCGTGCCATCCCGGGCGAATATTTCTTTCAAGTGTGTTCAATTTAGAAATGCAGAGCTACTTTATTCTGGCATTTTTCCTCTTTGTTATGTTGCAAGGACTGATAATAGTGTTATAAACTGCACTTTTTAGAGTGGCAATCCTTCTAATGCTTGGTTGCATCCTAGTAATTTTTTTTTAATTCCCATTTTTGTAACGATTTTTTTTTAATAAATTCTTCGGGTTGCCCGGGCGGAGTTGTTTATCTTTGTTAAGCTGTTATGTATGCGCTTTTTCAGTCTTTATAAGAGAAGCTCTCTCTATGGTGTAATGTGGGGTTTCATATTCTCTTTATTCATGGAGGCTTTTTGAGTTTTACAATTTTGAACAAAAATTGCATGAGTTATATGGCTTAAATTGCAGAACTTTTCAGACTAATTCTGAAAAGTTTCATCACATTTCAAAAAATTTATTTATTTTAATTGATTTGCCCCTATCTATTATGACAAAAGATAGGACATAATGACGACAAAGGATCCATATAGCCGACCCGCTATAGTGAGGTAAAGATTTTGAGTGTTGTTGTGGTGGTTTGCCCCTAACTATCTTTAAAGTTTATTTTTCGATACATTTTTTGAATTTTAATTAATAAAATAATCTGCACATATACATGAGACCATCTTGAAAGATTGAAATATTTTCATTCTGATATTCAATAAAGAAATTGTTATTTTAACATTCTTTGGGGGGTGGGGGCATCTCCTATTATGTGATCACTCACTGAAATGATTGAAATATTCTAAAATATTCTCACGTTACAAATTTCATTATATAATGCTGTTAAAATATGACGCTGATATTTGCACCGCAGTTTTTCTATTTTTCGGCTTTTGGAAATACTTTTTGTCCATGTATTTTAGGAAAAATGCTCAACACGAAAGTTGTAATTAATCTTTCTGTGTGAACACTTAATTTATAAGATGTATTTCTAAAGGCGCAAAAAATTAGGAAAAATGCGGTGCGAATTGATAAATATGCCTTTAAACATCTATTTTTATCCATACTACGATTATAAATTTTTCGTATTTAAGATGTAATGTCTTCTACAACTTTTGGGGCATGTACAAGACTGGAAATACGCTCAGATTTCGGTGAAATTTGTCATGCATTTTTAGGAAAATGATCTTGTCGAGATGTGTTGAACACTTTTCAAAAATGCATGTTATTTCAAAAGGCGCGACTAGTGCCCAAAATTGTAGTGCGGAAGCCTAAAATGGACCCATCGTGTAAAAATATAGGATAAGATTTGCCTATATATTTCACCCTTGTGGGCCATTGCTGAGCCGAGATGCTTTGTGCACGGAGGTGCCATAATACGAAACTTTAATATATAATTATACAAAATATGAGTCGAATGCTATGCATAAAATATGAAAGCATAGAAAATAATAATACTTATTTATACATAAAAATTGAAATTTCCCCTCATATATAACATGGATATTCAAAAAATGCTTGGGTATACCTATATATGTTTGAGAAATAACGATGTGTAGGAATGTTATTTCCTTATAAATTTGGCCCTTGTTATTTGCTAAAAACAGCTGATCGTGAGTTCTTCGCCATGCCACTTTTCTATCTTCCTCGATCGAGCCATCATTTGAGCCCGGCATAACCGATTGGAACCGAATTGAACGGCATAGAACCGGACCGAACCGTTAGTGACTAGTTTGGTTTTAGTTCTTGTTAAACCGTAATCGGAATCATTGACACGACGGTTCCAAAAATTATGATGGAACCGGAACAAGAACCGGAACCGGTCAAACCAAATAAGATTTTGGTTCTAACTTGAAAAACCGTTACCTTAACGGTTCAGTTCATGATTTTAGTAGAACCGGAACTGAACCGGAACCGTGACAGCTTTACTCATATATAACATGGATATTCAAAAAATGCGCGGGTATACCTATATATGTTTGAGAAATAAGGATGTGTGGGAATGTTATTTCCTTATAAATTTGGGCCCTTGTTATTTGCTAAAAACAGCTGATCGTGAGTTCTTCGCCATGCCACTTTTCTATCTTCCTCGACTGAGCCATCATTTGAGCCCAGAATAACTGTTCCGTCAAGCCCACCGACGCCTCCTCTAATATGTTTGTGCCGTGCCTGACTTCGGCCCTCTCCTCTCTTACGACTGCTGAAGTAGAAGTCGAGCAACACTTCTTGGTAAATTTTTCTTCCCATTTTCATTCTAGGGTTTAGGATTTGTTCCAAGGAATTAAGGACTAAAGAGATATTTTATTGACGTATCATTAATAAATGCCTTAAATTTTGAATCCCCATCCGAGCTAATCCAGTGGATCGCAATTTTTTTTTATTTTTTGTTTGATGTGCCAATAACAAAATTATATATGAATAATAAAATTGTATCATTAATAAACGCCTAAATTTTATTTTAGAAAAAACTAAAAAAAATAGGGTACTTATATTGGCAGCATGTATATCGATATTGGCAGCCCCAAATTTTAAAATAAAACCTAATATTATAACCTTATCTTCTCTCTAATAGCAACCCCCCCGCCGCCTAATAGAAATCCCGCAATCTCGCTTGATACTCCCGTCGCCCCTTGTTCTGTCCCGCAAAGCGCCGACGTCGGCCGGAAAAAACTGCTAGAGGAGCACGATGGATGCCGACGAGCTACTCTGAAAGGTTGGATCTTCTCTCCCAAAGTCTCTTGCACTATTTTAGAGTCCGTTCTTGTTCTCTCTTCCGGGGTATTAGGTTTTAGGTTCCGCCATAGAAATTGCTCCGACATTTGCTATGGAGGTGTGAATGTAGATTTTTTTCTCCTTTATTGTTTAATTTCCTGGCTGTGGCGACCTAATTTTTTTGCTGTTATTCTCCTAGTTGCAGTGCACTCCATGTGTTTGTTAAAATGCTCCAATGACTATGCCGAAAATTGTTGATCTCTTTCTGCATGATTTCATTATAAAAATTCAAATTGATTGTTATTTCAATTTTCCCTATTGTTTTACAACATCAGATAGAAGAATGCCAACACAACCTAACTCTCTACTGCTGCAGTCTCCTCTTCAAGCAGAAACACTTTTCTGCATTTTGCTACACACTTTTGGAGGCCGTTCAAACTACATTTATATCACAAGTGCAAGACATTGTAAGTTCTTTAGCATTTGATAAATTCGAAACCTCTTTTTTAATAAAATATAATTTACAACATTTTTAATTGGATTATGCAGTTGCAATTTATATTGGGACGTGCCAGTTTGATCATCACGAAGACGTGAATTTTGACTATTTTGTGTTTAAAAACAATTGACTCTTGCTTTATATTTTGATCGATATGTTGTTGAAAAAAATTATGAAGTTTATTTTATATTTTCTTTTGCTTAATTATAAATATTAGTTGTTTTAGGGTGTTGTTATTAGCAAACTCATTTTTCGTTTCTAGCAAAGCAGAAAAAAATACATTCAGTCATTTTTTGCATTTTTTTCCTCTTGCTAAAAATTACTACTAACAAACCAATCTTATTTTTTTACAATTTTGCATTTTTAAATTTTGAGCACAAATATTTCTCATTTGAAAAAGTGATCATCATGAAAGTTGTAGATTTCATCAAGATCTACAACTTTTATGTTGACCATTTTTTGATTTGAAGCCGTTTAGGCCTCCAATTTGGGCCTCACAAAAGACAAGCCGGAACGAGTCGTCCGTACAGATTTTCGGCATGACTTTTTTAGGGCCCAAATTGTGGTTCTAAACTGTTTCAAATCAAAAAGTGTCCAACATGAAAGTTGTAGATATAGTCGATATCTACAACTTTCATGTTGAATACTTTTAAATTTGAAGTCATTTAAGCCCCCGATTTGATCTCCGAAAAAATTCACGCCGATCACGGGCGTCCGTACATATATTCGGCGTGACATTTTTCAGTGACCAAATTAGGGGTCTAAACTATTTCAAATCAAAAAGTGCTCAACATGAAAGTTGTAGATCTCGTCAAGATCGACAACTTTCATGTTGAACACTTCTCATGAAAATGCACGTATAAGACGCAGTTCAAAAAGACTCGTATATTCTTGGGTTTGAAATTGAGCGTAAGATCTGCCATTGATTACAGCTGCGTAGAAGCTGCTTGAGATGAGATTTCAGTGGTCTCTTATCTTTTCATGGCAGTTAGCTGATGTAAGAAGAAGAAGAAGCAAGTGCATTAAACTTAATTTCTGGGCAACTGCGTATCCGCTCCGACAAATGCTAGTAACAACACCTTTTAAAAAAATTAAATTTTTTATAGTGGTTTGCTAGTAACAAAGAGTTTTCATTTTCAAATATAAAGGTGTGATAATAGTAATGGTTTTGCTAGAAGTTAAAATGAGTTGCTAGAAGTTAAAATGAGTTTGCTAGTAACAACACCTTGTTTTATATATAAAAAAAATAGTCTACCATTAGCCATTAAGCTGTCAATATCGATTATTAGACTGTCATTATAATTGGGCTGTCAATATCGATATACTGTCTGCAATATAAATGCCAAAAAAAATTAAGCAAGAAAACAGTTCATGATATAGCCCAGGCCTATATCAACGGTCACGATCCATTCCGTACAATGATCGAAGCATCTCAACGTTGCTACATTAGAGAACACTAATAACTCTCTCCGACGATCTCCACCCTCGAGCTTTTATAATCCCTCCCTCCCCCGGCGGCCTTCGGCCTTCTTTGACAGGAAAATATCTTCCAACACCATCGACTTCCGACGTCAAGGCCAAAATTCAGGACAAGGAAGGCATCCCCCCCGATCAGCAGCGCCTTATCTTCGCCGGAAAGCAGCTCGAGGATGGACGCACGCTGGCCGACTACAACATCCAGAAGGAATCAACCCTTCACCTCGTATTACGCCTCCGCGGCGGCGCAAAGAAGCGTAAGAAGAAGACCTACACCAAGCCCAAGAAGATCAAGCACAAGAAGAAGAAGGTTAAGCTCGCGGTGCTTCAGTTCTACAAGGTGGACGACTCCGGCAAGGTCACGCGGCTCCGGAAGGAGTGCCCAAATGCTGAATGCGGCGCCGGCGCGTTCATGGCGAATCATTTCGACCGCCACTACTGCGGCAAATGCGGGCTTACCTACGTCTACCAGAAGGCGCAAGGTGAGTGAACGCAGTAGGCGGATCGATTTATGTTTTTGGCATTTCTTTGTTGAATTTCGGTATGAAGACTTGTTGGTTTTGTTCAGATTTAAACCACCTGTTTTGTAATTCTGTTTTATTTTCCTTCTAATCATATGATTTTGAAACTATTATTCCAGTCGCCTGATTCTCTTCGATTTCTTTTTGTTGGGATAATGAGGAATTGTTTTTTTTTTCTGTTTATGATCTTTTTGGTGTCCCTCATTGTTGTTTAGAAGAACATGTTTAGGGCAACTGGTTAGGGAATTAGAAAAATTTATTCTTTAGTTCCCCTTGTTTGTTGCTGCCTAACAAGGGGTATAGAAGTCAATGACTTGCCAAAGATCAAGGTTCCGTTTGGCGCGGGTGGCGGCATTCGTGATCCTGATGGTTATGAACTGTCTCATTCATGACCTCCTGTCCACTCCCCTAAGGAACTTCATCCACTTTTATGTTCAAAACTACTTTTTTCGTAGTTTTTCCTTGGTGACGGTCATAACCTTTGTCATACCTAGAGGTGTTCACAAATCAAATCGAATAACTCTTCAATCGAATTCAAATATGACATAGAGTGCGGAGATTCAGATTCGTTAGCGGCGTTGGATTCAGATTCAAATTCGTCATGAAATGTTGGATTTGAATTTGAGTTTGAATTCATGTTCGAATTCGGATTCAAGCATAGACTCAAATTTGATTTTTATAATGTTTAATTATATATAATGTTCAAATATAATTATATATAATATTTAATTATATATAAATTTATTTAACTATATATTATACTATTCACAAATCCTTCAAATTAAAATAAAATTATTCGGATTCGAAAGTTATTTGAATCCGAAATTGGATTCGAATTCAGATATGAATTCGAAAAATATGAATTTAAATCGAATCTTCACGAATTGAATTCCGAATTATTCAAGAACTATACTATTTGCGAACAATCCTAGTCATAGTGTCATACCAAACATACATTCTATAATTGTGGAGTTTTTGTCCAATCTCACCGAGCAAAAAGGCCGCACCAAAAGGAGCCCAAGTATGTTTGGTCTGTTGGTGGCTCGCATGGAACTTGGCTGCTTCCACCATATGGCTAAGCAATGGTTAAAGTTCAGGTTGGCTGCCACAATAGCTCCACATAGTTGTGTGTGCTCTTTGTGAATGATATTGATGGTGTTAAAATTTTTTTTGCTTAAGGTGGAATGATGTTCAACATGAATAGCTTTCGGATGAAAGAGATTATGGAGGCATGCGAAAGTTTGGATTTGTCTCATCAAATAAATAAGATTTATATCGGTATATAAATTCTATGTGGTTGACCCTCACTCTTGCATTATGGGTTTGAGTAGAGTATTGGTTTAACCTCTGATTTATTTCGTCCAATGTCAACTCCCATTTGCTTGTGCCATGTCAATGTAATTTATTTTATCTCTTTGAAAGATTTGTTTCAAAATAGAGTACTTCCTTTTCAATTCTCATCAACACATGACTGTAAGCACATGTTGTAAGCTCATCATGCTCCGAGGTCATCTCTTTTACCTTCCTTTGCGCACCTTTGCATCATAAAAAGTGAGTTTTGTGAGATTTCTTTTCTAATCTCTTGTTATTTAGAATAAAAATATATATAATAGCTCGAGAATTTTTGAATGAATTAATATTTATGAAACATGATAGAGCATTGAGACTTCAATATGATACTAGCGACCGTGTTGATCATATTTCTTAAGAGATATAGATGGTAGTAATGAATTATAAGTAGAATGCATGAAGAATCTAATCAAGAAGATGGATTGATGTTTGATAATGATTATGCAAAATGATATGTAGTTGTGTCTTGCCCTCATTAGGCATATGCCAACTCCTAGGCTCCAGAACTCATTTGCGTCTGTGCTCCAATATCTTTTTGCACCTAGGCTTTAGGATCCCTTTGCACTGATTTCTCCATGACCCTTTTGTGCTGCTTGCTCCAGGACCTCTTTACATCTTGATGCGCCTTGAGCCTTTAACAACATTTGGTTTGCCAAACAATGTTTCAAATTTGAGCATTGGTTTTGGAAAATATCAAGCTTGAAACTTTTTCTTGTATAACTTATCTGAATATTGCATGCAATCTCGTCTAATGTATATGTAGGTTCAGTTCTTTATAGGAGGCTGCATTTAAGCTATGTTTGGGATGATGGTCATGGTGGTGGCAAAAATTATTTTCTCACGGCTACCATTGTTTTAGAGACATTTGGTTTTTCAGCTGTGGGAAAAATGCTTTTGTCCGAAAGTTAGTTTTAGGTATTTTTGGAAAGAAGTGGACCCTCTCACATTCGTAAAAGTTAAAAAGCTCTTACCGCATTCTAAGTTTTTTCTTTTTGTAGATTGACATCTCACTTCTTCTGGTTTTGCTTTTTTCCATCGTTACTTTTATTGACTACTCCAATCCCACCACTGTCTTTCCTGCAACCACAACTATCCCCAACTGAGCGTTGATGAATTATGATTGTAATGCATATTTTATTACTCTTCATTTGAATTATTCTATATATACATGTCATATTCTGTAATATTAGAATGTTTTTTTGCAGTTGTGGATGATTCAGTTCATTGCGGTTAATATATTTTTGTGGCTAATTTTTTTGGTTCATAGTTAATTTTTTTGGTTCATAGTTTCAAAGGATTCATATAGCCGACCCCACTATAGTGGGATAGAGACTTGACCGCTTGAGTGTTGTAGTGTTGTTGTAGTAGCATATGACATATAACACTTAAAAATGTGTTTGCTATGACATTCATTTTATGCTCAATTTTGGCACTGTATTGTCATTGTTATATTATTGCAGTACTTGATGCATTTTCTAATCTGCATCTTCCCACCTTTCTGATATTGACCTAGTAGAACATTTACTGATGGATAATTGATATTTATTGTTAGTGATATTCATTTAGTAGGGTACGCTAGCTAAAATTCATGAATAGGAGATAAAAGGCTCTATTGCTGTTTTCCAGGCTTTTGGTTTTTTGATACTTGGAAAAGTTTATCAAAAAGGCGTTTTCTAGTCTTTTTGGAAATCAGTGAACGATTCCTACTTCCTGAAAAACTTAGAGGAGCTTTCAGTGTTTTCATACTTCTCTTCTCATAACTCTACATCTCCATTCTTCTCCCATTGTTTTTTCTATCACTACTTTTTTTAACATCCGTGATCCCACATTGATCCCACATTGGTTCCCCACCTCTACTTTTTCTGCCGTCATAGCAGTCCCAAACAGAACCAAAGATACAACATTAGTTTGTATTTATACTTTATTTTAAAAGCATTTAATCACTTACAAATGTTAAGCTACCAATTCTCAAGTGGTGAATATTTAAAGACACTTGCTTATGACCAGGTCCTATGTCGAACTTCTGAGGGTTTCCTCTTTTATGACCAATGAATCCTCTTCCTCGTTTAGCATTCGAATCAATCTCAGCTGCCCCCACCAATTTTGATTCTCATCTTCCTCTTCGAGTCGGAGGCTCCAACTTGTGTATCCCCCCGGTCCTATTACCTTCTACTGCATCCTCTAGGACTCCAAAAGTTCTAGGTTACTAAAGAAGAAAAATTTGAGTTCTTCAAAGCTTTACAACATTTGATGACCAGGAACAGATAAGTGATTTTTTCCATTAAGAAATTATTATTGTGAATATTTTATGAGAGTCTGTACAAATAATAGATCATTTATTAATAAATAAGAATGAAGAGAGTATTTTACAAAATCATAGTGAAAGAATAATGTGAATGCAAAAATGTAAGATTTTGGATGTAGATGAGACACCTAATGATATTAAGTGTTATGAAGATATTGTATTGATTTGATTGAACATTTTTCTATCCAAGACTGAAGACTATGTATGATGTTAAATGATCTAAAAATTTTTTTGGTACCTATATCTAAAAATAATAATTAATTGTGTTTGTCACTTGCTAATTATGGAAGAATTAAATTTATAACATGCAATTAAGCTACTTCACAATCTTCTAGAACATAATCTTACATAAAATTAATGTTTAATTCAAATATTCAATTTATTAAGGTATTTTAACATAATAAATAAAAATGTACAAAGATACAGGTGATGTTGAGCTAGGTTCGCGCTTGTTGGTCTTGATTTGAAACTAAGATTTTGATTCTCACACTGGTGTTACAGATTAAGTATTTGCTTGTTTAGTTGTTTTTTCCTTTGCATTTTGTTAGAAAATGCAAACATTATTTGTTGCTTGTTTGAACAGCCTCTATTTGGCACCGTCAATCACCCAAAACATCATTTTATATTGATTTCAACTGTGGGAGGGAGCTCTGTTCAATAACATTTTTTATCTTCCTCTCCATCTCCAATTGCCACCACCCTCCCAAGCAAGCCCTAAAGTGAGTGTAGGTCTCTATTTGGGATGGTGTTGGCTGTGAGAAAACTTCTATTCACACCGCCACTATTGTTTTGAAGGTGCTTTGTAGTTAAATGGAGGGTTGCATTTGTAGTAATAGGAAAATGATTGTTGCAACTTGCAAGTGAAGATATGTTTGTATACCAGTTAAAAATAGAGATTTTTTTCACTATTTCTCAAATTATTGCAGTGTTTATTTTTAGTAACAATTGTTGAATGTAAATATCTGCAAGAATATTATAAACTGTTATGTAATGATCAGACATCTTAAAATTAAATTAGGCAATTTTTTTGGAAAAAATTGTTGCTTCAAAGCTCAAACAAATATGTACATCACTCGAACAATTTGAAAGTATGCATACTACATATTAGATTTGTATAGTTTGACAGCAATTGAGTCATACTTTGCAGTCATTTCATCAACGCATGCTCTCATGCCTCTAACATAATCTGCATTTAGGCTTAATCTTACATTAGTTGCATACTTGCATTCTCTTTTCTGCATTAGATAATATTGCAACAAAAGCTTAGAACACAAAAAAAATGTTCAACAAAAAATAAATAATATTGCAGCAAATGCTTATAACAAACGTAGATATAATTTCATAGAGGGCTAAAAATACTCATGGGTAGCATACAACTCAACAGAGTAAAAAACAAGTTCGACAGACAGGCTCCGTTTGGCACGGTGGCACCGTGGCAGTCGTAAACGCATGGGTTAAACCATCATTCATTAAGGATCACCTAACAAACATCATCTGTTTGAACATAAAAGTGAATGAAGTTCCTTATGTGAGCATTAACAAATGACAATTTAATCGCATGTTCATGACCGCACCTCCGTGCCAAACCGAGCCAAAGTAAAAAAACTATGATTGAAACATAAATGGCCGCGTTTGGTTTTGCGGATTTTCAACGGAAGCCACCGGCGCGGAGGCTACTTATACTTTACTAATCACTACAGTTTTTCCGCTCCTTGATTTAATGCTTCATAATTGTCCACCATAAAATGCTGCAATTGCGCGATTCGTAGTTCCGGAAGTGCAAAGCGACTTTGTATCTCGTGATTGATTTTGAAGCAACTTCATAGGAGGGAGACAATATTAATCTTAGGTGATTGTTAACCGCAACTTGTAATTGGCTAGTCGCACCTCAAAATCTTTCAATTTTTCGCGTCTTTTCGAAATACACATTATACATGCAATTTCAGGAAAAGTGTTCAACACGAAAGTTGTAGATATCGACGAGATCTACAACTTTTGTGTTGAACACTTCCTGAAATTGCATGTACAAGGCGTATTTCGAAAATGCGCAAAACCTGGACATATTTTCAGAGTACGCCTTGTACATGCATTTTTAGGAAAAATGATCAACACGAAAGTTGTAGATCTCGTCGATATCTACAACTTTCGTGTTGAACACTTTTCCTGATATTGTGTGTACAAGGCGTATTTCGAAAAGGTGCGAAAAATTGGGAGGCTTTGGTGGTGCGACTAGCAAAATAACACAGTATTTATTCCAAATGAAGCAACTCCGAAATTGTTTGCTGCACCCCAAAATTCTTAAGAAACACAGTATTTATTCCAAATGAAAATTTGATGGTATCAAGGAATTATGCCAAAAGTAAGCAATATAATTCTCACAAAATTTTTCTTTTTATTATTTTTTTTTTGGCCTTAAGATTGTCTTCCAGCCAGTTCCAGGAAGGTGATTAATCACGTTTTGAACATCAATTTTATTATTTTTATGTTAAATTGTCATAAACGAGTCCCTCCAGCAGTATGAGAGGACGACAACATTCAAATGACACTTGTTGTCCCTGTATCATTTGCGACTCATGGGGTTTACCCCTGAGAATGTTTCTGTCAAGCCCGAGGACCACCCCGCTCCGACCCACACTAAGTTTCCGATCAAGTGCACGCCAGCGCGCGGCTGGGGAAGCGTGCGCCTGCGCGCGTCTTGGGCCGCGTGCACCTGTGTGTGTTCTGGGAAGCGCGCACATGCGCGCGCAGGGCTAGGCCGTGCGCAAGACGCGGCGTTCTTCCTCGGCCGCCTGGCCGCCCGACGCAGCCGCCGCCCCTGGCAGGGGCGGCCTGTGTTTCGGCCAGAACGGGCTGCAACTTTGCCGCTCGTACTGGTAGCCACCCAAGTAACCGCTCGCATGATCTCCCGTAATGGAGATAATGCATTGTCAAAAATAGATTGCTTGTGTTTAACATAAATTATAAAATTAATGCGCATATTAAACCGTAGTTCCGTAAAATTAATTATAATATTTCGGTCTATCAATAACGGTTATGGTGGTCATGTGCTGCGGATAAACGTGTAACCTTCATAACCAGCCATGAAGCCTATAAATAGGACCACAGACCCCTCTTTAATTCTCATTTTCTCCTCCCTCGGAAAATCCTTCTATGGATTCTCTCTCTCCTTCCTCATTCCTCCTTCATCTTCTTCTCCTTCTTCGAAGAAAATCTTCAAGCGCTATTTGAAGATCTCTTTCGCATTCGACGCCTCATTCGAAAATCTTCATCTTCTTCGTCTGGGAAATCCTCCTACGGATTTTATCTCTCCTCCATTTCTCTTCCTTGCGCATGTCGCCTCCCCTGCACACGTTGCCTTCCTTGCACACTCTAGAACGCATCTCTTCCTTGCGAACTCCCGCGCTCCCTCTTCGTTGCGCGCTCCCGCACGCACCGCCTCCTTGCGCGCTCCTGCGCGCGTTGCCTCCTTGCATGCTCTCCCGCTCGTCGCTTCCTAGCGCGCTCTCACGCGCCCCTCTCCCTTGCACGTTCTTGCGCACGTCGTCTCCCCTGCATGCTCCCGCACGCTCTCACACACGTCGCTCCCTTACGCGGGTCTCTTTCCCCCACGCTCCATGCACTCTCCTTCTGCAAGCGCCCTGCGCTCTCTCTATTTACCCGCAACTGCTCAGCGCGCCCTCCTCCGGCAAGCGCCTAGCGCGCTCTCCTCTAACAAACTCTTAGCGCGTTTTTTGTCAACAAGCGCACCATGCGCTCCAGAACAAGCACTCCATCTACCGATAAGACAACCAAACTACGCTTCTCCAAAAGACAATCAGAGACAAGAGGCGGAGGGTAAGACGTGCTATGCGCGCCTCCGAGCCTCAAAGCTCCAAGCATCAGAACGTGTACACCAAGCTGCTTCTGCCTCCAGGAATTATTAGAAGACTCCAGAATACAACGAGCGCATCGCTCCCCGCAGCACTTGAATAAATAATTAGCTTTGTGAGTGGTGTTCTGTCACCCTCCAGGTTCTCTCTCTCTCCCCAATAATTGTAACGAGAGACGGTATGTCGCCCTCGAGTTCTTGAAAAAGCCCTGTAACAGCATTCAGATCTAGTGGAAGTTTGGTCAGCACAGATTCGTCCATGTGGCTTTTCACCTCTTTTTGGGGTTTTCCACATCAAAAAAATTAACTTGTCATCTTTCCATTTTTATTAACTGTGTGCGCGTTCGACCGTTCCGAGAGCTAAGACGGTCCAAGAATTCCGCCCTGATCGGGACGTCGAGTTAGTCCGCAACAGCGGCGAAAAATGATTTTGTAAGACGAATATTGTTAGGATTGTGACACCTCGCGCATGGACTCGGACCGTCCGGATCGCGCCACGTCCGCGATCCATATCCACCTCTTATTATGGAAATGACATTAAATGAGAGGGCTGATTTTTTGGGAGGGATTAGGGGTTATTCCTAATCTAGGCCGATCATTAATTTGGAATCTCATCTATTTTGGCAAGGGTCATTCATGGTCGGCTGGCCTCCTTTGTTTGGCCGGCGCCATCAATGAGAACCATTGATGACGCTCTTCTTCCTTGTTAGGAGAGTGGATGTATTCTCTTATTTAAATGCTTGAGGGTTGCTGCTACAAACAGAGAGAAGAACCATTTTCGGATCACCACCATCAACCACCAAGCAAGAATCAGAGAGAAATCCACCTCATTTTCGGCCACCAGTGTGGAGTGTGAGAGCAGGTTCTGTGGAGGCGGTTCCCGGCGGCGGCGACGGCGAGCGGACCTTGTCAGTGCAGGAGGATCAGAGGCGGCGACAGGCGTGTTGCAGCGGCAATCTCCAGGCGCCATCGAGAGGTGTTCAGGCGGCGACAGCGGCGACAGCTCCAGTTCAGACCAGGCGCGACGACGGCGGTGGCAGGCGTGCTGCGGCGGAGGCGGCGCATCGGGCTCAACTCAGGTGGAGGCGGTTTTTTCCAGCGGCGGCAGGCAGCACGAGGAGGCGACGTGGCAGGAGGATTCAGGTGGAGGCGACTATGTCCAGCGGCGGCAGGGATCTCCAGGCGACGACAACGGTACAGGAACAGGCAGATCCATTGGGAAGAAGAACAGGGGTTGTCGCCCGGCGACATCGACACCGCCCGGTGGTATCGGTTCTTCAGGATTTGGGTTCTTTGGTTTTCTTTTGTTGTTCGACCGTATTTGTTTGGTCTCTGGTTGTATCTGTGTAATCTCATCAATGTTTTAGTGGATCTTTCTGGCGCGCTCTCCCCGTGGAGTAGGAGTCCCAACTCCGAATCACGTAATTATTTTGTCGTCTGGTTATGCTTGTTTGGATTTAAATTTCGTTTATCATATTATTGCTCAGACTAGCTTCCGTTGCTAGATCCGCGGCGAACCACCGTAGTCGCGGATCCGGTCCCAATTTCATAACAGAACATCAAGCAAGCCTGTGTTACATGGAATCTTAAACATTGAGGAGAATTAATTGTAATTTTGAAAGTTAAAATGTTGCAAGCTATAACTATGCAAATTTTGAGGAAGGGCCCCCATAAATTATACCCTTATAAATATGAAGAAGTTAATCATATAAACTTACAAAGTATGATATGTTATCATTTATATATTGTTTTTTTAAGAAGAGACAATTCTCTGCCATTTGGATGAACTTACCGTTAGCTATTTCTTCTCAATAATGAATAAACTCAATGCATATATTTTCAAATGGAAATGTTCATAGTGCAGGCCGGCCATAGCCATATAAATACCTCTCTTCTCCCAAAGAAGCTTCACACCAAACTACTAAACAGAAATGGCTTCCAAGTCTTCTCCTCTGCTTCTCCCATTAATCCTGTTTCTCTCAACTCTTCTCACAGCTCAGGCTGACCCAGACATCATTTCCGACTTCATCGTCCCCCCGGGAGCGCAGCTCAACTCCAGCCTCTTCACGCTCTCCGGGCTGAACCAGACCCTTTCGGGCGGACCCAAGAACACCTCCCTCAAGATCACGAAGGTGAGCCAACTCGAATTGCCGGTGCTCGCCGGCCAGAGCGTCTCGCTCGCCGTCCTCCAATTCGCTCCGAACGGGACGAATCCTCTCCACACCCATCCCCGCTCCGCCGAGCTCCTCCTCCTGCTGCAGGGAACACTGAGTGTTGGATTTGTTGATTCAAGCAACAAGGCCTATACACAGGTTCTTTATGAAGGGGATGTGTTCCTATTTCCCAAAGGACTAGTCCATTTTCAGACTAATTTGAGCCCAGAGCTCCCTGCAGTTGCTGTTTCTGCCTTTGGGAGTTCAAATGCTGGGCTGGTCTCTCTGCCTAAGGCTCTCTTTGGGAGTGGGGTTGGTGAAGGGGTGCTGGCGAATTCGTTCAAAACCGATCCCGCGGTGATAGAGACCCTTGTTTCGGCGAATATGGGTTGATGTCTAGCTGCAATTGAATTTGGGTTGGTCTAGTTGTTCTCGATCTCTTGCCGTGTTTGACATCTTCTTTGATGTTAGAATTATTTTTGTTGTTGTTTTCACATTTCTTTCTCCGAATTTGTAGGAGTGTTTGAAGTTTTAATCAGTTTTGCTTATTGCTATCTGAAATGATGTTATTCTGCCAGTGTGGTTTGACTCAATTGGGTAAGATGAGGCCTCATGACAGGGGATCCGGATCCTCTCCATTTCAAATAAAATGAAGGGGATCCATTTCATATCTAGTGGACAAGATAAGTCCAAAAAAAATCTAGTGCCCAAAAATTTTTTGATTAAAAAAAAGTATAAAAAGAATGGAAAAAAAGAACCTGTTAGATGCTAAAGTAGATAATCTTGTCCGTGAAATGGATCCCTTCCATTTCATCAGAAATGAAGAGGATCCTGAACTCATGACAGGGAGGTCATGAGTTCGATTTTCACAATCTGTGAGTTTTGCCTATTTATTTAATAGTTTGTTGTCTGATTGATTGTTGTTTAACGATGTAATCATTGATGTTTAATGTTTTCAATGTAATGATGTTTGTGCATTTATTCAAAAAAAATGAAATTGTTTTTAGAGCATATCTACGATGAATCCAATCATATATTTATTGACAAGATATTCATTATGCAAAACAAGTAACAATGCATGGGGGGACCCCACGCCGCTGCAATAGTATCTTGATTACGTTGGTTGTAAAAAATTATGAGTTGCGGAAAACATGAAGTCAGGCGCAGGAATACTCAACCAATCCGATTCCAAGTTAGCCAGATGCAAACAGAAGAGCAAGTATCTTGTATTGTAAAAAAAATCTTTACATGACGAGACATGCATGACGAGACATGATTCGCCGATATACCTGATGGAAGCAGAAAAAATAAAGGCGAGAACTAGCTGTGTGGACTCAAAGAGTAACTACTGACACAGCTGCTACACTACGGAGTCCGCTGAATCCGCTAAGCCGCCAAACCAAAATCTAGTCGCGCGGACTGCCCGTTATTTCAACGGAAGGCCGCGAACAGAAGGCCGCCGGCAGAGGGGAAGGGGATGCCGCCTCTAATCGGGGCCTGCAGAGGAGGACGGGAAGCCAAATGGCCGCCCGTTCTGAGCCAAAGGAAGGCTTCCCCTGTGAGGGGCGGCGGGCAAGCACGGGCAGCGGAATCGCCGCTAGTTCTGGGCGAAACAAAGGCCGCCCCTGGGCGGGCCGGAAACCAAGTACGGGCGGCAAAATTGCCACCCATTCTGGGCGAAACATGGGCCACCCCTGTGAGGGTCGGCGGCCAGAACGGGCGGCAAAATCGCCGCCCGTTCTGGGCGAAACAGGGGCCGCCCCTGTGAGGGGTGTCGGCCAGAAAGGGCGGCAAAATCGCCACCCATTCTGGGCGAAACAGGGGTTGCTCCTGTGAGGAGCGACAACCAGAACGTGCGACAACATTGGTGCCTGTTCTGGGCCAAACAAGGGCCGCCCCTGTGAAGGGCGGTGACCAGTACGGGCGGCAAAGTTGCCACCAGTTCTGGGCGAAACACGGGCCGCCCCTGCTAGGGTCAGCAACTCTGACGGGCGGCAAGGCGGCGGCCCGCCTCCCGCGGCGGAGGGCCATACAACCCAGCAAGAAGGTCGCACACGGCGCGCGGACTGGTTCGGCGCGCGCAGGTGCGCGCTTCCCAGAGCGCGCACAAGTGTGCGCGTCCCATGGCGCGCGCTTCCCAGAGCGCGCACAAGTGCACGCGGCCCATGGTGCGCGCAGGCGCGCGCTTAACAGGACTTGCACAAGCGCGCTATCACGGATGTGTCCCCTTGACAACGCCATGTGCGGCGTTAGCTCCTTCCCGCGCCACTTCGCAGCTAGCTAAGTCAGCCTTCTTCAACACTTGATCGTGAAAAGAAAAGTAGCAGATACTTAGAAAGAGTGAATGAGAGAGTAAGATAGCTTTATTGCTTGAATTGCTTGGTGAGTTACAAATGAGGGGGTCTTCTCCTTATATAGTCCCCCAAAGGGTTTTCCATCCAAAGGATGGAAGGATCTATACTATTCTACCAACATCTGAGTATCTACATCTTTCAAGAATGTTCTAGACTAATCTCTATGTACAAGAATATCTTCCAAGATCCTAGATTTCTCTAGAAATCTCTAGAAGTCAACCCCATAGATGCAAGGTCGTGACATCCTCCCCGGCTTAACTTGGCGATGCCCTCGTCGCCTCATACTGTTGGATGATGTCTTTGAACTGTCAGAGATCTGCTAAAGTTTCCCATGTCGGTTCAGACTCTGGCATTTCTTTCCACTTGATCAAATATTGCGTGCTGGGTTACACGCCTCTTCTTCGCAATGTTTTCTTTGTGAACACTTCTTTCACCTCTTGTCAAAGACGGCAAATATTTTTCCTACTTGTCATGAAACACATGTTTGAAAAGCATAGTCAAAGTTGTCTAGCCTCTTTCACATTTAGGAGGAAATTATTGTAACAAGTTGAACGATATCCGTGTTTCAACACTCTTGTTTTTTATAATTGAGATATTTAACTCCTGTAAAAAGAATTTGTAGGAGGTCAAATGTCTCTCTTATGAAAAATTAAATATTACAACAGTTCATTTAAAAATGCAAATTTTTTCATTAAATGTATGCTTCCAATAGTTCATGTTGCATTGTAAACCGGCCTGCAATCACAATAAACTGGCCAGCAATTACTATAAACCGGCCTGCAGTGACAATAAACTAATTAATATATAATTAAGCCAACTCGGCCTCCAGGCCTAATAGAGTAATAGTACGTACTATAGTTCATATTGCATTATAAACCGGCCTGCAATTACTATAAACCGGCCTGCAATTACTATAAACCGGCCGTTTAGTAACACTTAATTATCGAACTAATATATAATTAAGCCAGCTCAGCCATCACACCTAATAGTATTTATTATAGGGTTCTCTTATTAACAAAAAAACAAATTTAGTCATTTTTACATTTTTTTTCTCTTCCCAAAAATTAATACTAGCAAACCACTCTTGCGTTTTTGTAATTTTTATATTTTTGAATTTTGAGCATCAAATGTTTCTCATTTGAAAAAGTGATCAACATAGAAGTTGTAGATCTCATCAAGATCTACAACTTTCATGTTGACCATTTTTTTGATTTAAAGAAGTTTAGGCCTTTAATTTGGGCCCGAAAAAAGATACGCACGGAACGAGTTGTCCGTACAAATTTTCTGCGTGACTTTTTTGGGGTCCCAAATTTTTAGCCTAAACTACTTCAACTAAAAACGTGTTCAACATAAAAGTTGTAGATCTCGTCGAGATATATAAATTTCATGTTGAACACTTTTTAATTTGAAGTCTTTTAAGCTCCAGATTTGACCTCCGAAAAAAGTCACGCCGATCTCGGGCGTCCGTACATATGTTCTGCGTAACTTTTTTTAGGGGCCAAATCGGGGGTGTAAATTGCTTCAAATCGAAAAGTGTTCAACATAAAAGTTATAGATCTCGTCGAGATCTACAACTTTCATGTTGAACGCTTCTCTTGAAAATGTACGTATGAGACGCAGTTAAAAAGACGTGTATATTCTTATATACACTTAACTCGTATATACCACACATCCTTATAAAAATTAGAAATCAAATATATTTCTAAATTGACTGATATTTTGTTTAAAGAGTTTGATGCAGATGATGATATTTTGTTGAAAAAAATAGTTTTGCACATACCAAACAAAATTTTGCGGCATTTTGATTCATTTTTAATGCTAACATAAGTGATTGAATGAATACATTTGAAATAATTTGCAATGTCATTATATTTTAGGCCTGTACATAAAGACCCCGGTCCCGGTCCA
The DNA here is from genome assembly GCA_039583875.1 of Platanthera guangdongensis. Classification (NCBI taxonomy): domain Eukaryota; kingdom Viridiplantae; phylum Streptophyta; class Magnoliopsida; order Asparagales; family Orchidaceae; genus Platanthera; species Platanthera guangdongensis. The sequence goes on along the minus strand of CM077150.1, from coordinate 14,482,331 downwards.
GGACCGGTCATGGGCAGGACCGGTCTTTTGGACACCGGTCCCGGACAGGTCCTGCCCAAACCGGTCCCGGTCCGGGACCGGTTTTTCCTTTGAAAATCGGGACCGTCTGGGACCGGAAGGACCGGTCCTAACCGGTCCTAACCGGTCCCAGACCGGGACCGGTTAATTAAATTAATTATTTTAATTATTTTTTTATATTATTATATTTCAATTTTAATGATTTAATTAAATAACATATTAACATGTAATAATTTGAAATGCAAAATTGCAAAGTAAATAAATTTTTTTATTAAATTTGAAATAAAACTACAAAATCAAAATACAAATTACAAATTATAATACAAAATCAAAATACGAACATTTTTATGAAATTTGAAATTATATTACAAAATACAAATTAAAAATTTTGAGTTGAGCCTTGGACTTGTCTTCAACTCCGGAGTCGCGTTTGATTTTGATCTCGTCTTCAACTTCAACGTCATTATTCTGCGGCGCTCCCCAGATTTAGGTTGTTAAGCTCGTCTTCAACTTCAGACTCACTGTCTTCAATTGACGAGACGTGTTGTCTCCTCCTCAAAGCGTTCAAATGGTCCTTGTAGCAAATGCAAATCTCCAAAGATTCTTCGGTCAAATGGCTCCTTCGCTCGTTCAGAATCCTGCCACTCAAAGAAAATGCAGACTCCGAAGCTACCGTACTAGCTTGGATGGTTAGTAAATCACGGGCCATTAAGCCCAAAATAGGATAATTATTACATTTAATTTTCCACCATTTTAAAATATCAAAATTTTCTATTTCGTACGCGGTCATAAAATCTTGAAACTGTGTTTTGCTATATAAACCTAATTCGTTTAAAGTACTCGAATTTCGTTGTTTTTTCTTCGAAGCTAATTCTAAAAATCTATTTTTTAAAATATCTTTTGTTCGAGGGACGGTGGATGATAACTTCCCAAAAGAAGTTATCTAGTACGTCATTTTGATTTAATAATCACCGTATTAGGAAACAAATGAATTAAATAAGAAAAAATATGAGTAAATTCATACTTATTTTATTTGTGATTAATATGTCTAATTTTTCATTGTTTTCTTGCTAGAAATGCTGAATAAATCGATTCGGAGAAGCAAAGCTGGAATTATTTTTGGACTGCGCAGGTTGTTGCAACAACCTGAAAAAGTTGTTGCAACAACTGCTGGACGGATTTTGAATTTTAAATTCGAATTTTGCGTCAAAATGAAAACTGAAAAGAGACAACTTTTGGTAAAGGGTTGTACGTTTTTAAGAGTATAATCTCATACCATATGGGGAGAATTAATTATCATTAAGGAGGGGATCTTGGAGCCATCATCTTGGAGATTACTTTGGAGAAGAAGAGTGAGGGAGAATTAATTTTCATTTTTGACCATGCTTGACGCAGAAGCAAGCGACAAGTCCCAAAGTTGTCACGGGTGTGCAGAGATCCTAGAAGAGTGTAGATAACTCGTGGCGCTTAGAACTCTCACCAACTCTTTCATCTCTCAAAGTGTAATGAGGAGTGGTCTGTCATCCTTGCCTTTACCTGAACAACCTTGTAACGAACTTAGAATTAGTGGAAGTTAGGTCGGTAGGGAATCGACCACGTAGTTTTCCACCCCGAATGCGGGTTTTCCACGTAATTAAATCTCACTTCCATTGATCTGAGAACTTTTGATTGCTTGCACACTCGACCGCTATGCGGGATAAGACGGTTCAAGAGGCCCGATCTACCAGAAACATCGAGCGAACCGCAACAAGTTTCAATGAATCTGGAAACAAAAACATGCTTCCATATACTATAAAATTGTGAATCTACAATGAGACATTGCATTCCAAGCTCACTCTGGCCTACCAACCACTTCACGCTTATTGTAAAGGATCGGAGAGATACTTAGTATCTAGTTAATAAGAGCTCTCGAGAATATCTACGATGCCTAAAGTTGATTGTCTCATCTGTTAATCATATGCCTCGTATCTTAACCCAAAGGAAAATAATTGACACTGAAATGTATAGAATGTTATATAAACTCTTTGTAGTTCTAAGGTTCGGGTAATTCGAAAATCTGAAAGTTAAACCGTCCATCTGTTCTTGAATTAGTGAAAAATGGACTGTTGTTGCTCGTGGACATAACTTATCTTAAGGTGAACCGCAAAAATTTGTGTCGTTTGTATTGTGATTTTCTGTTTGTTTGATCTTTCTACTCGCGTTTCTTCTACAACATCTTCAACTTCGCCACCCTCGTTATTTGGTAAGAGTCAATTACGTATATTTTACACAATTAAAATGTTGGGAAAAGAGAATTATTATATATGAGTGTTTATATCAGCAGCCCGACTATGGATATTGGCAGCCCAATTATAATGCCAGTCTAGCAAATCGATAATGACAGCTCATCGGCTGTTAGCAGCCCTGTATTTTTAAAAAAACTATATAATCACTATAGATTAAGCAAAACCTATATAAAATAATGATCATAGTTTTTTTCAACAACATAATCGACCAAAATATAATGCAAAAGTCCAATATTTTTTAAAACACAAAATAGTCAAAATAACTCCATAGATGATTTTGTGGAGCAGACACATCATGGTCCAGGTCTATTAATGGTTCACTGCTTGAACATTTGGTCTACTTCAAGGCAGACTTGTAACCTCACAATTGAACCAGCTTGAGCACTCTAAGCCTAGCCATGCTCATTTTGGCCCATGCAGCAAGCCCGCTATGTGGAAGCAGAATTTTCTAATATTTTATCTTCGACAAGGGCCACTCTTACGGACCGGGATCCTCTCCATTTCACGCGAAATGGAGAGGTCCATTTCGCGGCTATGATTGCATCTCCCAAATCGGACGGCGGGAAGTAACTTAACTGCACTCGCGGGGCCCACTCGCCAGTTCAGCCGCTCTCGTCTGCCCGCCGTCCGATTTGAGAGATACAATCATAGACACGAAATGGATCCCCTCCATTTCACGTGAAATGGAGAGGATCCCGGTCCCACTCTTACCACCACGCCCCAAATATGGGAGGTGTAAATAGGCTCCCAAGCAGTACACCTCATATCTAAAGAATATATGTTTCATATTATCTTCCATCAATGCTATATTCACACTCCAAAAATATTTGTACTTATTGACCATGGAATTTAAGGCATTGATTTTGATTTACCCACAATATTTTTAAGAGTCCAATAACACTTAGAATGGAAATATACAAAGAGACTAGCTAGTGATCATGAACTTATGTACTCAACATATTAAATTTTTCTCCATATTCATATTTAAAAATAATAATAATAAGGAAATTTGGGGAGACAAGCGACTATGGATTCTTGTTTGAAAAAGAATAAGACACCCTTTCTAATTTTATACATATAAATTATGAAGCTGAAAGAAATGGCAAGTTAGTGAGGTTAAGAATAATGTTAATTCATGCATTACTGTAAGGTTTAGAACAAAAACGAGTACATCATCAACCACATAACTGTGTTACACTCCAGTAAACAAAACAACACTTCAGGACATAACACAGTCTCATTGCTGGTGGTGCGACCCCGTGCGGCGGCATCGGCATTGTTGGTGCCGATCTCGTCGTTCTCGCCTTGTTTCTTCCTCCTATGTGGAACCCTCGTCGCATCCCCCGGCTTTGGAGATGATAGTCACCGATCTTGGAGGTGAGGGTGTTTGCCCGTCTTGGAGGTGAGGGTGTTTGCCGGTCTTGGAGGAGATGAGGCGGTGCGGGCGTGGCAGCGAAGGCCTGCGGTGTAGCGGTGGCCTTGACAGAATTTCTCTTTGGCGGTGCGGGCGTGGCAGCGAAGGCCTGCGGTGTGGCGGTGGCCTTGACAGAATTTCTCTTAGGCGGCGGCTCTTGAGCGTGACCATCAGTTCCACCGGCAATGTTTCCCTCCTCTGAAGCTCCTCCTCGAGCTTCCGAATTCTTGCTTCCCTCGTCTCACTCTCCTGCCGAAACTTCCCCATCATTGCTTCCCACCTCTGATCACCGTCCTCCTGAAGCCTCCTGAAGGCTTGTTTCATGGCCGAAGAGAGCAGCATTTCCCTCCTCTCAGCCTCCTCCTTAAGCTTGATAAAGCTTCTTTCCCCAAACTCAGCCTCCTCCTCAAGCTCCACCAATCTATCTTCGATACACATAAATTGTTCGTCCACAAATGCCTTGCATTGCATCCACATGCGCTCCACGGCATCCTCCACTTCTGTCCAACAAATCCCCCCGGCGGAATTCTTCTTCTCCGCAATTACATCGTCTATTGAAAAGATGCAATCTTGATCCCGTGAAAGCTGCAGAGGATTGACAAAATTCTTCTTCTCTGCAATTACAGGATGGGTGGAATAGAAACAATCGACATCCGGAAGCAGGGGAAGGTGCAGAGAGTGCTGCTCAGGCGGCTTCACCGGCTCTTCCTGGAGCCCCCACTTCTTCTTCGCCGCCATCTTGGAATAACCATGAGAGATTGCGGCAGCTCCGTCCTTGCTGACGCCAGAATCCATGAAAAGGAGGTTGGCGGTGGAGAGCTGGATCTGCTTCCGGAGCTCCGCCTTCTGAGCCACGAGGCGGCGGTTTACTTCTTCCAGCAGCTCCTGCTGTGATGCCTCTTCCGCGGACGACGACGGCGACGCAATGACGGCGGCGGCAGTGTGGTTCAGCGTCTTCCCGGCCATGACAAGGAAGGAGATGGTGCTCAGATACGATGAATGATTTGATTTGAGAGCAGACAACCATCTATGCCTATTTATCGAGGAAGAAAAGAGCGGAGTTTCCTTTTTGTTTTTCAAATTATATGGCTAGAAACTAATTTTTGAAATCCCGAAACTATTTTTTAAAAAACATATATATCAGAAAATTTTTTCAAATTAGGAAACTAATTTTTTTAAAAAATATATCATAAAATGTTTTCAAATTAGAAAACTAATTTTTTTTTAAAATATATCATAAAATGTTTCGGTTCACTATTATTGTTTGAACTTTGAAGACATCCATGTATATAATTCATTTATTATTGATACAAAAAACCCGGCCCCAAGGTTTTTATGGAAAAAAACATATTTATAACCAAAATTATTGTCATATTTGCTTAAATTTTTTTTTTTTGGAATCATTACCATCATGAACTTCTCTATTCAGGGGCATCAAGGTTTTAGATCCAGCAAGTTATAAGGTGAACACAAAATTGCACAAAACTGTACCAAGTTTAAACCACATCGATATTAAATCGCACTGAATGATTTGGTTGTACAACGGTTTCGTTGGTTGCAAAACAACATAATTTGCTATGCGATTTTTGGCAGTACAAAATCGGCAAAACCGTGCCGCATAGTCTTTTTTGCGAGGGTCTGACATTTCAATCGTCTCAAACGAGTACAAATTACTTTAATTATTTCAGAAAATGTATTAGTAAAACTGAAAATATATTATATAATAGTATGAAAATTGAAACTGCACCGCAAAAACTGACTCCAAACCACATCAATGTCAAATCACACCGCACGGTTTTTGTGTGGTGCAGTTTTGTTCGGTCCAAAATCGATGTCTTTTAGTGTGATTACGATTTGAATTCAAATAGCGTCAGTTTCACCTATAATAGTAAGTATAAATATTATAGATATATTATAAAAAAATAACAATATAATAATAATAAACGGGTTGCGGTTCAGTTCTCCTTAAGTCCGGTTCGGATCGGGTCTAAAAATCTTAGAACGCTTGAGACTTGTATTTTGCGGTTCTGGTTCTGGTCCGGATAATAAAATGAAAGAACCACACCCGAATCAATGTAGTTCACGGTTCCGGAATTCAAACCGAAACCCAAATAATTTGCGGACGGTTTGGTCCGGTTCTTTGCGGTTCCAGTTCGATTCCGGTTCGGTTTACAATTTTTGGTTTTAAATGACAGCTCTAATCATAATATATAAATTAGTGTGAACACCAAATTTATTAACAGTTATGCAGAAAAAAGAAACGTATATAAATTTACTGGTTATGCCCCAAATTTCACATTCTGCACAGCATACTGATGCCAAATTAGAGTTCAGTGTAGGGTACCTATAGCCTCTCCGGCGAAGATCCGGCGAGGATACGTTACGAATAATAAGAAAGCAAACTTAAACTTTATTAAAAATAAAACTTCAATGGTTAATACAAACACAGAGTACTTATTTATACTAATGTTATTTGACAATTATTCAATAGGACCGTTACAGACATACAAATAAAAGCGGAAATATTAAATACGGTTGTTGCCTAGCTTGGCAGATCCACGTCTTGCGCCTTGCTTGGGGCCCACTCTTCGCGAATACGGGTTGTACATAATCCCCGCTCTTTTTGAGGTTGGCACAAGCTCGGAAAGAAACATTCAACCCAACGTATTTGCTGAGTGGCTTTCTTAGAGCCGAAAAGTACTTGGCCCCTCCCAGAGGAGTCAACCTGTCGCGCCAGATAATGGGAGTCTGGGTAACGAGACGATCTCGGGGTAGAAAACAATTGGCCTCCCCGAGGGGTCAACCTATCAAGCCAGCTAATGGGAGCCTGGATGACGAGACGACCTCGGGGTAAAACTCTTGGCCTCCCCGAGGGGTCAACCTGTCAAGCCAGCTAGTGAGAGCCTAGGTGACGAGACAGCCTCGGGGTAGAAAACACATGGCCTCCCCGAGGGGTCAACCTGTCACGCCAGCTAATGGGAGTCTGGGTGACGAGACGGTCCTCGGGATAGAAACCACTTGGTCTCCCCGAGGGGTCAACCTGTCAAGCCAGCTAATGGGAGCCTGGATGACGAGACGACCTCGGGGTAAAGCTCTTGGCCTCCACGAGGGGCCAACCTGCCAAGCCAGCTAATGGGAGCCTCGATGACGAGACGACATCGGGGTAAAACTCTTGGCCTCCCCGAGGGGTCAACCTATCAATCCAGATAATGGGAGCCTGGATGACGAGATGACCTCGGGGTAAAACTCTTGGCCTCCCCGAGGGGTCAACCTGTCAAGCCAGCTAGTGGGAGCCTGGGTGACGAGATGGCCTCGGGGTAGAAAACAATTGGCCTCCCCCGAGGGGTCAACCTGTCACGCCAGCTAATGGGAGCCTGGGTAACGAGACGGTCCTTGTGGTAGAAATCACTTGGCCTCCCCGAGGGGTCAACCTGTCAAGCTAGCTAATGGGAGCCTAGATGACGAGACGGACTCGGGGTAAAACTCTTGGCATCCCCGAGGGGTCAACCTGTCAAGCCAGCTAGTACGAGCCTGGGTGACGAGACGGCCTCGGGATAGAAAATGCTTGGTCTCCCCGAGGGGTCAACCTGTCACGCCAGCTAATGGGAGCCTGGGTAACGAGACGGTCCTTGTGGTAGAAACCACTTGGCCTCCCCGAGGGGTCAACCTGTCAAGCCAGCTAATGGGAGCCTGGATGACGAGACGGACTCGGGGTAAAACTCTTGGCATCCCGATGGGTCAACCTGTCAAGCCAGCTAGTGCGAGCCTGGGTGACGAGACAGCCTCGGGGTAGAAAACACTTGGCCTCCCTGACGGGTCAACCTGTCACGCCAGCTAATGGGAGCTTGGGTGACGAGACGGTCCTCAGGATAGAAATCACTTGGCCTCCCCGAGGGGTCAACTTGTCAAGCCAGCTAATGGGAGCCTGGATGACGCGACGGCCTCGGGGTAAAACTCTTAGCCTCCCCGAGGGGTCAACCTGTCAAGCCAGCTAATGGGAGTCTGGATGACGAGACGGCCTTGGGGTAAAACTCTTGGCCTCCCCGAGGGGTCAACCTGTCAATCCAGCTAATAGGAACATGGATGACGAGACGACCTCGGGGTAAAACTCTTGGCCTCCCCGAGGGGTCAACCTGTCAAGACAGCTAGTGGGAGCCTGGGTGACGAGAAGACATCGGGGTAGAAAATACTTGGATTCCCCGAGGTATCAACCTGTCACACCAGCTAATGGGAGCCTAGGTGACGAGACGGTCCTCGGGGTAGAAACCACTTGGCCTCCCCGAGGGGTCAACCTGTCAAGCCAGCTAATGGGAGCCTGGATGATGAGACAGCCTCGGGGTAAAACTCTTGGCATCCTCGAGGGGTAAACCTGTCAAGCCAGATAGTGGGAGCCTGGGCGACGAGACAGCCTCAGGGTAGAAAACACTTAGCCTCACCGAGGGGTCAACCTGTCACGCTAGCTAATGGGAGCCTGGGTGACGAGACGGTCCTCGGGGTAGAAACCTTCTCTCCGTCGAGGCACATTCAACCCAACCAGCTAGTAAGAGCCTGGATGAGGAGATCCTCTCGGGGGTGGGACTTGTTCTCCCCGAGGCACATTCGACCCAGCCACTTAGTGACAGCCTGGGTGAGGAGATCCTCTCGGGGGTGGGACTTGCTCTCCCGAGGCACATTCGACTCAACCAGCTAGTGAGAGCCTGGATGAGGAGATCCTCTCGGGGGTGGGACTTGCTCTCCCCGAGGCACATTCGACCCAACCAGCTAGTGGGAGCCTGGATGAGGAGATCCTCTCGGGGGGTGGGACTTGCTCTCCCCGAGGCACATTCGACCCAACCAGCTAGTGGGAGCTGGATGAGGAGATCCTCTCGGGGGGGGGGGGGACTTGCTCTCCTCGAGGCACATTCGACCCAACCAGCTAGTGGGAGCCTAAATGAGGAGATCCTCTCGGGGGTGGGAGTTGCTCTCCACGAGGCACATTCGACCCAACCAGCTAGTGTGAGCTTGGATGAGGAGATCCTCTCGGGGGGTGGGACTTGCTCTCCCCGAGACACATTCGACTCAACCAGCTAGTGGGAGCCTGGATGAGGAGATCCTCTCGGGGGGTGGGATTTGCTCTCCCCGAGGCACATTCGACCCAACCAGCTAGTGTGAGCCTGGATGAGGAGATCCTCTCGGGGGGTGGGACTTGCTCTCCCCGAGGCACATTCGACCTAACCAGCTAGTGAGAGCCTGGATGAGGAGATCCTCTAGGGGGTGGGACTATGCGTGTCATTCGAACTTTACTAAATTCAACATTCTCAAACGGGGAAGTTTTAATGTACATGACCTCCCGACTCTGCTGGTCAGGGGTAGAGCTCATTACATGAATAAGAAAGATAAAAGACCTCACTAAGGCAAGGCTCGCTTAGGCTGCTTGAGCACGATGGCCATCACTCGCCTCCTCTGATACCTCTATCCTTCTCAGGCTCTCCATGATCTTCTCCATCTCTTCTGCTTTGGCTAGCTAGGAGATTGTATTGACAGCCACGATGTAGCTCTGCCTTGCCATCTTGGGGTCCCCCATGATCCTGACTTGGACCCCTCCTGAGTTTAACATGAGGCACTGTTGGAAATACGACGGCACACAATGGAAGGCGCTGATGAGGGGCCTTCCAAAGTTGGCGTTATAACTACTCGGGGCGTCAACAATGACGAACCGGCAGTTCCTTGAGCCCCCCCAACTTCACTTGGAGTCCGACGCCACCTTCTACCTCCTTCCTTTCCCCTGAAAATTCGAACAGGGGTCCGTCAGAGGCCAATAACCTCCTTGGTTCCACCTTCATCCCGTCAAACACCTTCTTGAAAATGATGTTGACGGAGCTCTCATTGTCAACCAAGATCCGTGAGATGATGTAGCCTTCGGTGACTGCCTGGATGACCAACGCATCGTAGAACGGATCCTCGTGATCCAACATGTCCTTCATTGAGAAGGTGATCATTTCTTCTGGGGGCGGGGTCTGGGATGTTGAAGCGACGCTCCGTCGGTACATGACATGGAGGCTTGCCTTCCGAGTGGCCTCAATCCCCACTCCACCGTGGATCACTCTTATACCTCCTCGGGTTCCTACGTCGACCCGGTCCTCACACGCGTCATCCCATCCTTCTCTGGGTAGAACCTCTTCAATCCGCACCGGCGGCTGCTGCTGGGCTGGGGCTCTCGCCTCTCTCTCTTCCAGGAATTTGGGGCAGGTAGCTGTGTCGTGACCCTCTACCTGGTGGAAGTCACAGTACGACAACACTCTTCCTTCCCTCCCTCGACGGGTTGGGTGATTTCTCCCGTTACATTTTCCCCTTCTTCCTATCTTCATGACTTGATGCGGTGGGGGTAGGAGCTGCCTAGGTGCTTGTCTTTAGAAGTTGAACCTCCCTTGACTTTCATGGAAGTTCCCCCCATCTTGGACGTGACCTCTTCCTGGACACTGAACGGGTCCACCCTGCTGCCTCCAACCTGGTTCTGGACCCTCCTGAGCTCTCTGCTCCTCTCTCTACCTTCCCTCTTAATGTCTCGAGCCACCTTGCTCCTTTGACTCCATCTCTGTTAGCTTCGCCAACTTCTTGACAAATGTCGGGTTGGCCGCCTCTATGGCTATCTCCTCAGCTGCCCTTTCCATCAACTCCTCGAAAGAAAGGTGGGCCCTTCGAGTTAGGCTCATCTTGAAGAACCCCTCGCGTAACCCCACCGTGAACGCCATCTGGAGGGCATACCCTGGCATCTCCTGGACATCCAGGATCTCCTCTTCTTGGAGGTGGAGAAGCGAAGCTGAAAGCTCCAGCTCAAGTCCTCGAACCCATAGATCGATCATGGGGGGAGTTGGTGGAACCAGTCCCTTGCCTTCTCCTTCAACGTGATCGCAAAGAGGCAACACTTGAAGGCATCCGTCATCGGCCTGATGGAGACGACATCCTCGAACCACTACAGGTCTGGACGGGGTCATCCTTCCCGTTATAGTATGCCATGTCGGGCTCTCTGAACCCCTCGGGAATGGGAGCTGAGATGATCAACTCGCTGAAGGGTGACACCCTGAGGGGTGGTCTCGCGGCCTCTACTCGCGCGACCTGCTCGCCTGGAAGGCTGGCACTCGTCGGGCTGAAGAACAACTCCCGGCCGGTGAGGTCTCACTCGACCCCCTCTCCCATCCTCTCCGTCCCGGGCCGTCTTCTTGGTGCACTTCCTTCTCCCCCTGCTGGGGTCATCTCGCCTAGGTCCTTGGGAGACAACTCGCCGAGAGCCCTGGGAGCAGTCTCGCCAAGACCCCTGAGAGCTAAGTCCTGAGGGGTGGGAGTTGAGCAGTTACCTCGAGGAGCAATACTTCGCAGCATCTCCATGATACCTTGGATGGACGCCATGAACTCTTCCCTTCCACAAAGGGTTCTGGGTTTGGGGTCTCGCAGGAGTCATTGCTACCTCCCTGATCTCCAACCATGACACTCTCCTAAGATCTTCTGTGTTGGTCACTCTCCACGCTCACCGCACCAAAATGTTGAAACCAAATACTTGGTCTCTCGTGGAGTTCGGGGTCCCTTGAAAGGGGTGACCTCACACTTACTACACTCAGGGGGATTTCATGGACCAAAGGCTCAAGAAACTAGAAGAAGACTCTCGACTCTAGCGCAGAGGCCCCACCTCACACCCGGAAGACCTTGGAGATCTTCCCCTCCCTAGCCAATGCTGAGCTAGGGTGCCTTGGAGCATGAAGAGAGAGTGAAGAAGTGATTCTCTCCAAGGCACCCCTAAGGGCATATTTATAGTTTTCTGGGAATGGCCTACAAATAACCAACCTCCACTGCTCTGAAAATTACCGAAATGCCCCCGGATTGGCCTGCCAATAGCCAAATATTGTTGTTCTAAGCGGCTAATTACATTCTGCCAGGGGTAGTCCCTCAAGCCGGGCGAGCTGGCGGTTAGGCGAGCTGAGGCCGGGCGAGCTGGCGGCCTGCGAGCTGGGGCTATGTGAGACGGTCGGCTGGGCGAGCTGCGGCCTGGCGAGCAGCGGCCTGCTTGGCGAGACGGCGGCCTAGCGAGACGGCGGTCTGGAGAGACGGCGGTCTGGCGACCGATAGCCTGCTTGGCGAGACGGCGGTCTGGCGAGCGGCGGCCTGCTTGGCGAGACGGCGGTTTGGCGAGCGACAGCCTGCTTGGCGAGACTGCGGTTTGGCGAGCGGCGACCTGTTTGGCGAGATTGCGGTCTGGCGAGCGGCAGCCTGCTTGGCGAGACGACGGTCTGGTGAGCGGCAGCCTGTTTGGCGAGACGGCGGTCTGGCGAGCGGCAGCCTGCTTGGTGAGACGGCAGTCTGGCGAGCAGCAGCTTGCTTGGCGATACGGCGGTCTGGCGTACGACAGCCTGCTTGGCGAGACGGCAGCCTGGTGGTTGGTGAAACGATCACTCGAGTACAGTGAAACGTTCACTCGAGTGCAGTGAAACGTCCCCGGTCGTCTGCAAGACGCAGAAGCAAGCGACAAGTCCCAAAGTTGTCACTGGTGTGCAGAGATCCTAGAAGAGTGTAGATAACTCGTGGCGCTTAGAACTCTCACCAACTCTTTCATCTCTCAAAGTGTAATGAGGAGTGGTCTGTCATCCTTGCCTTTACCTGAACAACCTTGTAACGAACTCAGAAATAGTGGAAGTTAGATCGGTAGGGAATCAACCACGTAGTTTTCCACCCCGAATGCGGGTTTTCCACGTAATCAAATCTCACTTGCATTGATCTGAGAACTCTTGATTGTTTGCACACTCGACCGCTATGCGGGCTAAGACGGTTCAAGAGGCCCGGTCTACTAGAAACTTCGAGCGGACCGCAACAAGTTTCAATGAATCTGGAAACAAAAACATGCTTCCATATACTATAGAATTGTGAATCTACAATGAGACATTGCATTCCAAGCTCACTCTGGCCTACCCACCACTTCACGCTTATTGTAAAGGATCTGAGAGATACTTAGTATCTAGTTAATAAGATCTCTCGAGAATATCTCCGACGCATAAAGTTGATCGTATCATCTGTTAATCATATGCCTCGTATCTTAACACAAAGGCAATGATTGACACTGAAATGTATAGAATGTTATATAAACTCTTTGTAGTTCTAAGGTTTGGGTAATTCGGAAATCTGAAAATTAAACCGTCCATATGTTCTTGATTTAGTGAAAAATGGACTGTTGTTGCTCGTGGACGTAACTTATCTTAAGGTGAACCGCATAAATTTGTGCCGTTTGTATTGTGATTTTCTTTTTGTTTGATCTTTCTACTCGCGTTTCTTCTACAACATCTTCAACTTCTCCACACTCGTTATTTGGTAAGAGTCAATTACATATATTTTACACCATTAAAATGTTGGAAAAAGAGAACTATTATATACGTATGCATAGTTATTGTTCAGATTCATGCGCTTTATGCCCTGAATTAAATTGGTTGTACCTAGGGGATAATTTTCGCGTTATATCCCAACAGACTGTTATTGGGACTGAACGAGACGGTCTCTACTACCTCGACGATATTCCCACTTTTTGCATGTCATCCTCACTTCTCTGCTCCTGTGACATCATCGTCTTGGTCATCCACCGCTACGTCTCCTCCATCTCCTACCATCGCTCAAGTCGCGCTCAGCTCAATTTGTCGCTCATAATTATTCGGACCAAAAATGTGAAGGAATAAATGAGTCAGCGGTAAGCATTCATCAAATCAATCGTGTGCAACGTCCCAACAAAATGGAGTGGTAGAAAGGAAAAAATTACTTGATGAAGATCATCAAAGTATGAACCACAGCTTCATTTCTCGAACAACTAGAATTAATCAGGAAATTTTATTTTTTAAATAAAATTACTCATTTTTGATCTCATATATGTTACTGTTACATATGAATGTATTTTCTTAGAAGATTCGAAGTGAGCAGATTTTAGATCTTCAAAGAGTCTCTCTGAATACAAACCTTCTTACAAAACTCAAGGTGTGATCAGATTTTGCAACTTCTAAAATTGTGATCTGAATTCAAACCTGCTAACCACAGCAGCTCTAAAGACAACAACATAAGCATCCTCTCAAGAAGGACAATTAATACTTAGACTATAATCAGAATAAAATTCAACAATATGAGATGTAAAGTCTCTAAAAAAAAGGTTTAGGACATGAGACCCTGGTGCGTGCAAGGCCCAAACACCACATGGATTTCGATCTAAGGTGTTTACGGCTTTACGCCACCACCTCTAAAGGCAATTTTCCTAAATAACCATCTGTTAGGAGAAGAAGGGGAGGGAGATAGAGATCTAGAGAAGATTAGAAAACAAGATTGAGAAACAATAATGACCGAATAAGGGAGAAACGACTATAATGTGTAGACGTTAAAAAAGAGTGATATTTATGCTACCTTCCGTTATTCTTTCGTATTCTAATCAGGCTGGATGAATTATTTCATCCCCAGTAATTAGTCAGTTGAAGTTGTGCGTTAGGTATAGGGTTCAGATAATATTCGGAGAAATAAAAGGGAATACATGCTTAGTTGCTTATTAACGCATATATCATAATGTGAATATTAATGTCGCCGTGCAAAGTGATAACTTATTGTTTGTTCTAGTTATCAATGTATTTCGTCTAATCTCTTCAAATTTCTGGCTTCTTTAGCTCGGTTTTCCTCTGCCAAGCTAAATGTCTCACCGTGTATCTCGTCGCTTGTTTATCGAACGGCTGAGAGGAGGGTTATTCCTGGGGCTGTCCCCGAAGAATTCGAGGTCGGTTCCTTCATGTCAGTCACATTGAGTTGTGATCATCGCGTGGTTGATGGTAAGGGTTGCTTTCATCAAACTAAGATTGTGTTTGGTGCGGCTTATAGCCATGATACAAAAAATTATGCCTCAAACTAGTTTCTTTTTTTGTAACATTGTGATATCAAGCATATATTCTATGACAATGACATTTTTGTCCAACCTCACAAGAACAAATAAGTTACGATAAGCCGCGCCTAACGCGGCCTAAATGTCTTATCGGGCACAAATGATATATACAGTTATAACAAGATCCCGGCTGTTCCATCCAAATTTGTACTGCCATTAGATACAAAATTGATGCTATAAATTTTTTTTACCCATAAATGATTAATTATAAAAAAAAAGGTTGATGCAAGAATTTTACTACAAAACAAATATTTATTGATCATCAAATTCAATTTGGCACATTGACAATGTAAATAACTAATGCAGCAAATTAATAGAAAAAGAGAAAATAAAAACAAATAAAAATGTTTTTTTTTTATTTTAAAGATTTTGCAACAACTACAGCCCCAACTGCTAAAAGGATTCCAGCGGGAATCCACTTGATCCATCCCCTGCCTTTTTTTCCGGCGGCCGCGACATTCTTGTCCTCCTCCGGGAGGCGGCGGCTCTTGAGCGAGACCATCACGTCCACCGGCAATGTTTCCCTCCTCTGAAGCTCCTCCTCGAGCTTCCGGATTCTTGCTTCCCTCGTCTCACTCTCCTGCTGAAACTTCCCCATCATTGCTTCCCACCTCTGATCACCGTCCTCCTGAAGCCTCCTGAAGGCTTGTTTGATGGCAGAAGAGAGCAGCATTTCCCTCCTCTCACCCTCCTCCTTAAGCTTGATAAATCTTCTTTCCCCAAACTCAGCCTCCTCCTCAAGCTCCACCAATCTATCTTCGATACGCAGAAATTGTTCGTCCACAAATGCCTTGCACTGCATCCACATGCGCTCCACGGCGTCCTCCACTTCTGTCCAACAAATCCCCCCGGCGGAATTCTTCTTCGCCGCAATTACATCGTCCATAGAAAAGATGCAATCTTGATCCCGTGAAAGCTGCAGAGGATTGACAAAATTCTTCTTCTCTGCAATTACAGAATGGGTGGAATAGAAACAATCGACATCCGGAAGCAGGGGAAGGTGCAGAGAGTGCTGCTCAGGCGGCTTCACCGGCTCTTCCTGGAGCCCCCACTTCATCTTCGCCGCCATCTTGGAATAACCGTGAGAGATTGCGGCAGCTCCGTCCCTGCTGATGCCGGAATCCATGAAAAGGAGGTTGGCGGTGGAGAGCTGGATCTGCTTCCGGAGCTCCGCCTTCTGAGCCACGAGGCGGCGGTTTAGTTCTTCCAGCCGCTCCTGCTGTGATGCCCCTTCCGCGGACGACGACGGCGACGCAATGGCGGCGGCGGCAGAGTGGTTCAACGTCTTCCCGGCCATGACAACGAAGGAGATGGAGCTCAGACACGATGAATGATTTGATTTGTGAGCAGACATCCATCTACGCCTATTTATCTAGGAGGAAAAGAGCGGAGTTTCCTTTTTTGTTTTTCAAATTATATGGCTAGAAACTAATTTTTTGAAATCCCAAAACTATTTTTTTTAAAACATATATATCAGAAAATTTTTTCAAATTAGGAAACTAATTTTTTTTAAATATATCATAAAATGTTTTCAAATTAGGAAACTAATTTTTTCAAATTAGGAAACTAATTTTTTTAAAATATATATATCATAAAATGTTTAGGTTCACTATAATTGTTTGAACTTTGAAAACATCCATCATCCATGTAGTTTATAATTCATTTATCATTGATACAACAAATCCGGCCCCAAGGTTTTTATGGAAAAAACATATTTATAATCAAAATTATTGTTATATTTGTTTAAAAATAAATTTTCTAATCATTACCATCATGAACTTCTCTATTCACGGGCATCAAGGTTTTAGATCCAGCAAGTTATAAGGTGAACACAAAGTTGCACAAAACTGTACCGATTTTAAACCACATCGATTTTAAATCGCACTGAATGATTTGATTGTACGACGGTTTCGTTGGTTGCAAAACAACATAATTTGCTATGCGATTATTGGCAGTGCAAAATCGGCAAAACCGTGCCGCATAGTCTTTTTTGCGAGGGTCTGACATTTCAATCGTCTCCAACGAGTACAAATTACTTTAATTATTTCAGAAAATGTATTAGTAAAACTGAAAATATATTATATAATAGTATGAAAATTGAAACTGCACCGCAAAAACTGATTCCAAACCGCATCAATGTCAAACCATACCGCACGGTTTTTGTGTGGTGCAGTTTTGTTCGGTCCAAAATTGATATCTTTTAGTGTGATTACGGTTTGAATTCAAATCGCGTCAGTTTCACCTATAATATAATAGTAAGTATAAATATTATAGATATATTATAAAAAAAATAACAATATAATAATAATAAACGGGTTGCGGTTCTGTTCTCCTTAAGTCCGGTTCGAAACGGGTCTAAAAATCTTGGAACTGCTTGAGACTTGTATTTTGCGGTTCCGGTTCAGGTCCGGATAATAAAATGAAAAAATCACACCCGAATCAATGTAGTTCACGGTTCCGAAATTCAAACCGAAACCCAAATAATTTGCGAACGGTTTGGTCCGGTTCGTTGCGGTTCCAGTTCGATTCCGGTTCGGGTTACGATTTTTGGTTTTAAATGACAGCTCTAATCATAATATATAAATTAGTGTGAACACCAAATTTATTAACAGCTATGCAGAAAAAAGAAACGTCTATAAATTTACTGGTTATGCCCCAAATTTCACATTCTGCACATCATACTGATGCCAAATTAGAATTCAGTGTAGGGTACCTGTAGCCTCTCCGACGAAGATCCGACGAGGATACGTTACGAATAATAAGAAAGCAAACTTAAATTTTATTAAGAATAAAACTTCAATGGTTAATACAAACAGAGAGTACTTATTTATACTAATGTTATTTGACAATTATTCAATAGGACCGTTATAGGCATACTAATAAAAGCGGAAATATTAAATACGGTTGTTGCCTAGCTTGGCAGATCCACGTCTTGCGCCTTGCTTGTGGCCCACTCTTCGCGAATACGGGTTGTACATAATCCCCGCTCTTTTTGAGGTTGGCACAAGCTCGGAAAGAAACATCCAACCCAACGTATTTGCTGAGTGGCCTTCTTAGAGCCGAAAAGTACTTGGCCCCTCCCAGAGGAGTCAACCTGTCGCGCCAGATAATGGGAGTCTGGGTAACGAGACGGCCTCGGGGTAGAAAACAATTGGCCTCCCCGAGGGGTCAACCTATCAAGCCAGCTAATGGGAGCCTGGATGACGAGACGACCTTGGGGTAAAACTCTTGGCCTCCCTGAGGGGTCAACCTGTCAAGCCAGCTAGTGGGAGCCTAGGTGACGAGACAGCCTCGGGGTAGAAAACACATGGCCTCCCCGAGGGGTCAACCTGTCACGCCAGCTAATGAGAGTCTGGGTGACGAGACGGTCCTCGGGATAGAAACCACTTGGCCTCCCCGAGGGGTCAACCTGTCAAGCCAGCTAATGGGAGCCTGGATGACGAGATGACCTCGGGGTAAAGCTCTTGGCCTCCACGAGGGGTCAACCTGTCAAGCCAGCTAATGGGAGCCTCGATGACGAGACGGCCTCGAGGTAAAACTCTTGGCCTCCCCGAAGGGTCAACCTATCAATCCAGATAATGGGAGCCTGGATGACGAGACGACCTCGGGGTAAAACTCTTGGCCTCCACGAGGGGTCAACCTGTCAAGCCAGCTAGTGGGAGCCTGGGTGACGAGACGGCCTCGGGATAGAAAACATTTGGCCTCCCCGAGGGGTCAACCTGTCATGCCAGCTAATGGGAGCCTGGGTAACGAGACGGTCCTTGTGGTAGAAATCACTTGGCCTCCCTGAGGGGTCAACCTGTCAAGCTAGCTAATGGGAGCCTAGATGACGAGACGGACTCGGGGTAAAACTCTTGGCATCCCCGAGGGTCAACCTGTCAAGCCAGCTAGTACGAGCCTGAGTGACGAGACGGCCTCGGGGTAGAAAACGCTTGGCCTCCCCGAGGGGTCAACCTGTCACGCCAGCTAATGGGAGCCTGGGTAACGAGACGGTCCTTGTGGTAGAAACCACTTGGCCTCCCTGAGGGGTCAACCTGTCAAGCCAGCTAATGGGAGCCTGGATGACGAGACAGACTCGGGGTAAAACTCTTGGCATCCCGAGGGGTCAACCTGTCAAGCCAGCTAGTGCGAGCCTGGGTGACGAGACAGCCTCGGGGTAGAAAACACTTGGCCTCCCTGAGGGGTCAACCTGTCACGCCAGCTAATGGGAGCTTGGGTGACAAGACGGTCCTCAGGATAGAAATCACTTGGCCTCCCCGAGGGGTCAACTTGTCAAGCCAGTATTGAAGTTGGTGACCGGGCGGCCTGGCGGTTTGTATTGGCGGGTTGAAGACCGCGCGGTCTGGCGGTCTGTCTCAGCCGGCTTGGAGACCGGGCGGTCTGGCGGTCTACCCTGGCAGTCTCGCTTCCTCTCTGGTGGTAGCCGTGCGGTTAGCCCTGCTGTCTAACCGCGCGGTTTGTGCGGTTTGTCTTGTATAGTCCGCTTCGTCCTGTAATTTTTAGTCTCACATCTCTTATTTGTATTCTCTCATCTCTCCTCCATTCTATATAAGGGAGGGCATACCTTTGTAATAGACATCTTTTTTGGATAATAAAATTTCAATTATTAAAAAGTTTATGTGCGTGTTCTCTACTTTTCGCTTCTTTTCGCTACTTTCTAACATGGTATCAGAGGACACGGTCAGTTCCTCCTGATTCTGTGCGCTCTCTGTTGTTCGCGGCTTGTTTTCCGCATCCTGCGACTTGTCTCGCGACTTGCCTTCTCTTCTGTCCGCGCGGCTTGTTTCTATCCGCGCGGCTTGTTTCTGTCCGCTGCCCGGTTCGCGCGGCTTGCTTCTTCTTCTTGATTCTCTTCTCCTCTGCTATTCGTCGCAGCGACCTGTTTCCTTGTCGCCGCGCTCCTTGTTCTTTCTTGCCTCTCCGACTTCCTAGTCGTTGCGACCTGTCTCTACCCGCTGCGGACCTCTTCTCTCTGTCCGCCTCTGCTTTCCCCATTACCGCTTGTCTCTATTCTCGCGGTTTGCTGCTGTGATCTGCCTGACCGTGCGGGTTGTTCCTTTTTCACCCGCATCTTGGTCGCGGTCACCTGCTCTTCTCTTCTCTTCTGTTCGCTCGGCCTTCTCAGTCCGCGCGACCTCTTCCCCGCTGGGCCTTTTCCTGCTTTTTCGTCGCTTGATTCTTCGTCTGCCCGCGCGACCTATCCGCGCGGCTTGCCCCTTCTTTTTCGCGACCTTTTTCGCGATCTCCTCTATTCGCCGTGCTCTACTTCTTGTTGCCTTCTACCCGCTCCTGCTTGCTAGTCGCCCCGGCCTCATCTTTGGCCGTGCGACTTGTTGTCCTCTGTTCGCCCGACTTTTTTCAGGTCGTGCGACTTCTTTCCCTCTGCTTTGCTCGGCTTCTTGGAAGCGGCCTTCCTAGCCGCCCGACCTATTTTCTGGTCGCCCGGCTTGGTGTTCTTTTCTCTTCTCGCGGCTTGTTCCTCTCGTCGCGGTTTGCTCCTCTCTTGCTTCCATGGCTTTCCTCTCCTCCAGCCTGTCCGCCTCCGTGGTCACCTCTTCTGGTAGTGCTCATGTTGTAACTCGCGGACGATGGCTCATCGACTCTGGTGCAACAAATCATATGACAGGCAACCCTCAATGTTTCTCTCTTCTTGACACACAGGCTCAGTTGCCCCCGGTCATTGTTGCTGATGGATCTCCCTCCCCGGTCCATGGGACGGGCATGGTTCAAGTCACTCCATCTCTCTGCTTGGCTGATACCCTCTATGTGCCCAAGTTTCCGTGCAATTTATTATCGGTTACTTCTTTATGCAAGCAACTACGGTGTTCTGTCACATTCACCCCTACCTCTTGTGCTTTTCAGGATCCAGACTCCCAACGGACGATTGCTACCGGGACTGAGAGTGGTGGCCTCTACTTCCTCGACAACGTTTCTGCTCTATCCGCCTTCTCCTCCTCCTCTACAGATCTTCTCCAATGACATCTTCGCCTTGGACATGCTCCTCCCCGAATTCTACGACAGCTCCTGCCGCACCTCCCTCCTCATCATCCTCCTCTAAACTGTGATGCATGTCAACTTGGCAAACATCACCGCTCCTCCTTCCCACCAACGCAAAGTCAGGGCTCTTCCCATCCGTTCGACCTCGTTCACTCTGACATATGGGGTCCCGCTCCTAACCTCACCATCGGTCGGGGTAGTTCCTATTTTATCACCTTCATTGATGATTTCTCTCGATGTACGTGGGTATATCTTCTCAAAGATCGCTCCGAGTTGTTCTCTGTTTGGACCTCCTTTTATTCTATGGTTCAAACTCAGTTTGCTACGTCTATTAAACTCTTTCGTTCTGACAATGCTAAGGAGTATCTTAGCCACGACTTCTCCTCCTTTTGTACTCACCATGGTGTTATTCGTCAAACCAGCTGTGTCTACACCTCACAACAAAATGGCGTGGCGGAACGCAAAAACCGTCACCTCCTTGATGTCGCTCGCACTATGATGACTCAAATGCATGTTCCTCGCTCCTATTGGGGCTATGCTGTCCTCCTCTCCTGCTATCTCATCAATCGTCTTCCCTCCACCGTTCTCCACGGTGCTACCCCCTTCTCCATTCTTTATCCGGAAAAAGGATCCCTTTCCTCTTCCTCTGCACATCTTTGGGTGCACCACTTTTGTGCACTCTCCCGCTGCCACCCGTGATAAACTCTCCCCACGTGCCACCAAATGTGTCTTTCTGGGCTACTCTCCCACTCAGAAAGGATATTGTTGCTTTGACCCTGTTACCCGCAAGCAATTTGTCTCTGCGGATGTCACCTTCTTTGCCAATGCATCTTACTTCTCTCCTGCTTCCTCTTCTACTCCTCCTGCTCCTCCTTCTCCTACCAACCCATCCCTTCCCTCTGCTCGCACTGATGTTCCACCCTCTCCACCCTCTCCACCGTCTTCCCTATCCTCCTCATCTCCACCCTCTACTCCACTTTCTCCCTCCACTCCGCTGCCATCTCTCTCTACTCCCGGGCCAGCTCTCTCCACCACAGATACTCCGGATACTGAGGCACCTGCTAACCTGGATCTCCCGATTGCTCTTCTCAAAGGGGTTCGGGCCTGTACCCACCATCCGCTTGCTGCAGTTGTGTCCTACGATCGTCTTACCCCTGCTCGCCGAGCTTTTGCCCTGGCTATCTCGGCCACTGCCACCCCCGTTCCTACCAGGAGGCCCTTACTATTCCTCACTGGAAAGTTGCCATGGATGAGAAGATTGCTACTCTCACTGAACGGGGTACATGGACCCTTGTTCCGCCTCCTTTCGGCACAGATGTTGTTGGTTGTCGCTGGGTCTTCGTGGGGAAGTTTCTCCCGGATGGCACTGTGGATCGTTATAAGGCTCGCCTGGTTGCCAAGGGTTTTACCCAAACTTATTGGATTGATTACTTTGACACTTTCTCTCTCGTGGCTCGCCTCAGCACTATTCGGGTTCTTCTCTCTGTGGCTGTCAACAGGGATTGGCCCATCTCGCAGCTAGATGTTAAGAATGTCTTCCTCTATGGTGATCTGCAGGAAGATGTTTACATGGAGCAACCTCCTGGGTATGTTGCTCAGGGGGAGACACGGGTATGCCGGCTAAGGAAGGCTATCTATGGCCTCAAGCAGAGTCCTCGTGCCTGGTTTGACAAGTTCAGTGGCATTGTTGCGGCCATTGGTTTTACACGAAGCTCAGCAGATCACTCCTTGTTTATTCGGAAAACCGCCTCTGGTCTTGTTGTTCTTGCGGTTTATGTTGATGACATTCTTCTTACTGGCGATGACCAGGATGGGGTATTGATGACCAAGAAACACCTTCGTCAACATCTGGTTACAAAGGATATGTGCTCCCCGAAATACTTTCTGGGGATTGAAATCTCTAGAAAGCCCAACTCCATGGTCCTTTCACAACGGAAGTATGCTCTTGATCTTTTAAAGGAGGCAGGACTCACTGGTGTTAAACCTGCACGTTGTCCTATGGCTGCTGGAGAAGACAAAACTTGGACAGATGACTCACCTCTTCTCTCTGATCTTACGAGATACCGGCGTCTGGTGGGCAAGCTCATATATCTCACGGTAACCAGACCCGACATCTCTTATGCTGTTGGCAAGGTGAGCCAGTTCATGCAAGCTCCGAGGGAGTGTCATCTACAATCTGCTCTTAGGATATTAGAGTATATTAAAGCTGCTCCAAGGAAAGGACTCCTATTTCAGAAGAATGGTCACCTAAGGGCTGAAGCTTACTCTGATTCAAGCTATGCGGATGACAAAGGGGACCGCAAATCGACTTCAGGTTTCTGCACATTTGTTGGAGGCAATCTTGTGAGTTGGAAGAGCAAGAAACAGTCTGTCGTTTCCAGGTCTAGTGCAGAGGCGGAATATCGTAGCATGGCATCGACTACATGTGAGTTGAAGTGGTTGAGGGCTCTCATGCTTGACTTAGGAGAGGTTTACAACTATCCTCTTCCTATGTTCTGTGACAATAAGGCCGCAATACACATTTCCAAAAATCCGGTCTTTCATGAGAGAACAAAACACATAGAAGTCGACTGTCATTTTATTCGGGAAGAAATATTGAAGAAACAGATTTGCACTCCATTTGTCACGTCCGACAACGAGTTGGCAGATGTCTTCACCAAGCCGGTGTCCGCTTCCTTTTTCCACATCTGCGACAAGCTGTGCATGATCGATATATATGCTCCAGCTTGAGGGCGAGTGTTGAAGTTGGTGACCGGGCGGCCTGGCGGTTTGTATTGGCGGGTTGAAGACCGCGCGGTCTGGCGGTCTGTCTCAGTCGGCTTGGAGACCGGGCGGTCTGGCGGTCTACCCTGGCAGTCTCGCTTCCTCTCTGGTGGTAGCCGTGCGGTTAGCCCTGCTGTCTAACCGCGCGGTTTGTGCGGTTTGTCTTGTATAGTCCGCTTCGTCCTGTAATTTTTAGTCCCACATCTCTTATTTGTATTCTCTCATCTCTCCTTCATTCTATATAAGGGAGGGCATACCTTTGTAATAGACATCTTTTTTGGATAATAAAATTTCAATTATTCAAAAGTTTATTTGCTTGTTCTCTACTTTTCGCTTCTTTTCGCTACTTTCTAACAGCCAGCTAATGGGAGCCTGGATGACGCGACGGTCTCGGGGTAAAACTCTTAGCCTCCCCGAGGGGTCAACCTGTCAAGCCAGCTAATGGGAGTCTGGATGACGAGACGACCTCAGGGTAAAATTCTTGGTCTCCTCGAGGGGTCAACCTGTCAATCCAGCTAATAGGAACATGGATGACGAGACGGCCTCATGGTAAAACTCTTGGCCTCCCCGAGGGGTCAACCTGTCAAGCCAGCTAGTGGGAGTCTGGGTGACGAGATGACATCGGGGTAGAAAATACTTGGCTTCCCCGAGGTATCAACCTGACACACCAGCTAATGGGAGCCTGGGTGACGAGACGGTCCTCGGGGTAGAAACCACTTGGCCTCCCTGAGGGGTCAACCTGTCAAGCCAGCTAATGGGAGCCTGGATGATGAGACGGCCTCGGGGTAAAACTCTTGGCATCCTCGAGGGGTAAACCTGTCAAGCCAGATAGTGGGAGCCTGGGCGACGAGACAGCCTCAGGGTAGAAAACACTTAGCCTCACCGAGGGGTCAACCTGTCACGCTAGCTAATGGGAGCCTGGGTGACGAGACGGTCCTCGGGGTAGAAACCTTCTCTCCGTCGAGGCACATTCGACCCAACCAGCTAGTGAGAGCCTGGATGAGGAGATCCTCTCGGGGGGTGGGACTTGTTCTGCCCGAGGCACATTCGACCCAACCACCTAGTGACAGCCTGGGTGAGGAGATCCTCTCAGGGGTGGGACTTGCTCTCCCTGAGGCACATTCGACCCAACCAGCTAATGAGAGCCTGGATGAGGAGATCCTCTCGGGGTGGGACTTGCTCTCCCCGAGGCACATTCGACCCAACCAGCTAGTGGGAGCCTGGATGAGGAGATCCTCTCGGGGGGTGGGACTTGCTCTCCCCGAGGCACATTCGACCCAACCAGCTAGTGGGAGCTGGATGAGGAGATCCTCTCGGGGGGTGGGACTTGCTCTCCTCGAGGCACATTCGACCCAACCAGCTAGTGGGAGCCTAAATGAGGAGATCCTCTCGGGGGTGGGAGTTGCTCTCCACGAGGCACATTCGACCCAACCAGCTAGTGTGAGCTTGGATGAGGAGATCCTCTCGGGGGGTGGGACTTGCTCTCCCCGAGACACATTCGACTCAACCAGCTAGTGGGAGCCTGGATGAGGAGATCCTCTCGGGGGGTGGGATTTGCTCTCCCCGAGGCACATTCGACCCAACCAGCTAGTGTGAGCCTGGATGAGGAGATCCTCTCGGGGGGTGGGACTTGCTCTCCCCGAGGCACATTCGACCCAAACAGCTAGTGAGAGCCTGGATGAGGAGATCCTCTCAGGGGTGGGACTAGGCGTGTCATTCGAACTTTACTAAATTCAACATTCTCAAACGGGGAAATTTTAATGTACATGACCTCCCGACTCTGCTGGTCAGGGGTAGAGCTCATTACATGAATAAGAAAGATAAAAGACCTCACTAAGGCAAGGTTCCCTTAGGCTGCTTGAGCACGATGACCATCACTCGCCTCCTCTGATACCTCTATCCTGCTCAGGCTCTCCATGATCTTCTCCATCTCTTCTGCTTTGGCTAGCTAGGAGATTGTATTGATAGCCACGATGTAGCTCTGCCTTGCCATCCTGGGGTCCCCCATGATCCTGACTTGGACCCCTCCTGAGTTGAACATGAGGCACTGGTGGAAAGACGACGACACACAATGGAAGGCGCTGATGAGGGGCCTTCCAAAGATGGCGTTATAACTGCTCGGGGCGTCAACAATGACGAACCGGCAGTTCCTTGAGCCCCCCCCACCCCCAACTTCACCTGGAGTCCGACACCACCTTCTACCTCCTTCCTTTCCCCTGAAAATTCGAACAGGGGTCCGTCAGAGGCCAATAACCTCCTTGGTTCCACCTTCATCCCGTCAAACACCTTCTTGAAAACGATGTTGACGGAGCTCTCATTGTCAACCAAGATCCGGGAGATGGTGTAGCCTTCGGTGACTGCCTGGATGACCAACGCATCGCAGAACGGATCCTCGTGATCCAACATGTCCTTCATTGAGAAGGTGATCATTTCTTCTAGGGGCGGGGTCTGGGATGTTGAAGCGACGCTCCGTCGGTACATGACATGGAGGCTTGCCTTCCGAGTGGCCTCAATCCCCACTCCACTGTGGATCACTCTTATACCTCCTCGGGTTCCTACGTCGACCCGGTCCTCACACGCTTCATCTCATCCTTCTCTGGGTAGAACCTCTTCAATCCGCACCGGCGGCTGCTGCTGGGCTGGGGCTCTCGCCTCTCTCTCTTTCAGGAATTTGGGGCAGGTAGCTGTGTCGTGACCCTCCACTTGGTGGAAGACACAGTACGACAACACTCTTCCTTCCCTCCCTCGACGGGTTGGGTGATTTCTCCCGTTATATTTTCCCCTTCTTCCTATCTTCATGGCTTGCTGCGATGGGGGTAGGAGCTGCCTAGGTGCTTGTCTTTGGAAGTTGAACCTCTCTTGACCTTCATGGAAGTTCCCCCCATCTTGGACGTGACCTCTTCCTGGACACTAAACGGGTCCACCCTACTGCCTCCAACCTGGTTATGGACCCTCCTGAGCTCTCTGCTCCTCTCTCTACCTTCCCTCTTAATGTCTCGAGCCACCTTGCTCCTTTGACTCCATCTCTGTTAGCTTTGCCAACTTCTTGACAAATGTCGGGTTGGCCGCCTCTATGGCTATCTTCTCAGCTGCCCTTTCCATCAACTCCTCGAAAGAAAGGGGGGCCCTTCGAGTTAGGCTCATCTTGAAGAACCCCTCGC
The DNA here is from genome assembly GCA_039583875.1 of Platanthera guangdongensis. Classification (NCBI taxonomy): domain Eukaryota; kingdom Viridiplantae; phylum Streptophyta; class Magnoliopsida; order Asparagales; family Orchidaceae; genus Platanthera; species Platanthera guangdongensis. Next base: position 14,455,769 of record CM077150.1, on the reverse strand, counting down.
GCAACCCCACCGTGAACGCCATCTGGAGGGCATACCCTGGCATCTCCTGGACATCCAGGATCTCCTCTTCTTGGAGGTGGAGAAGCGAAGCTAAAAGCTCCAGCTCAAGTCCTCGAACCCATAGATCGATCATGGGGGGAGTTGGTGGAACCAGTCCCTTGCCTTCTCCTTCAACGTGATCGCAAAGAGGCAACACTTGAAGGCATCCGTCATCGGCCTAATGGAGACGGCATCCTCGAACCACTACAGGTGCTGGATGGGGTCATCCTTCCCGTTATAGTAAGCCATGTCGGGCTCTCTGAACCCCTCGAGAATGGGAGCTGAGATGATCAGCTCGCTGAAGGGTGACACCCTGAGGGGTGGTCTCGCGGCCTCTACTCGCGCGACCTGCTCGCCTGGAAGGCTGGCACCCGTCGGGCTGAAGAACAACTCCCGGCCGGTGAGGTCTCGCTCGACCCCCTCTCCCATCCTCTCCGTCCCGGGCCGTCTTCTTGGTGAACTTCCTTCTCCCCCTGCTGGGGTCATCTCGCCTAGGTCCTTGGGAGACAACTCGCCGAGAGCCCTGGGAGCAGTCTCGCCAAGACCCCTGAGAGCTAAGTCCTGAGGGGTGGGAGTTGAGCAGTTACCTCGAGGAGCAATACTTCGCAGCATCTCCATGATACCTTGGATGGACGCCATGAACTCTTCCCTTCCACAAAGGGTTCTGGGTTTGGGGTCTCGCAGGAGTCATTGCTACCTCCCTAATCTCCAACCATGACACTCTCCTAAGATCTTCTGTGTTGGTCACTCTCCACGCTCACCGCACCAAAATGTTGAAACCAAATACTTGGTCTCTCGTGGAGTTCGGGGTCCCTTGAAAGGGGTGACCTCACACTTACTACACTCAGGGGGATGTCATGGACCAAAGGCTCAAGAAACTAGAAGAAGACTCTCGACTCTAGCGCAGAGGCCCCACCTCACACCCGGAAGACCTTGGAGATCTTCCCCTCCCTAGCCAATGCTGAGCTAGGGTGCCTTGGAGCATGAAGAGAGAGTGAAGAATTGATTCTCTCCAAGGCACCCCTAAGGGCATATTTATAGTTTTCTGGGAATGACCTACAAATAACCAACCTCCACTGCTCTGAAAATTACCGAAATGCCCCCGGATTGGCCTGCCAATAGCCAAATACTGTTGTTCTAAGCGGCTAATTACATTCTACCAGGGGTAGTCCCTCAAGCCGGGCGAGCTGGCAGTTAGGCGAGCTGAGGCCGGGCGAGCTGGCGGCCTGCGAGCTGGGGCTATGTGAGACGGTCGGCTGGGCGAGCTGCGGCCTGGCGAGCAGCGGCCTGCTTGGCGAGACGGCGGCCTAGCGAGACGGCGGCCTGGAGAGACGGCGGTCTGGCGACCGGTAGCCTGCTTGGCGAGACGGCGGTCTGGCGATCGGCGGCCTGCTTGGCGAGACGGCGGTTTGGCGAGCGACAGCCTGCTTGGCGAGACTGCGGTTTGGCGAGCGGCGACCTGCTTGGCGAGATTGCGGTCTGGCGAGCGGCAGCCTGCTTGGCGAGACGACGGTCTGGTGAGCGGCAGCCTGCTTGGCGAGACGGCGGTCTGGCGAGCGGCAGCCTGCTTGGCGAGACGGCAGTCTGGCGAGCGGCAGCTTGCTTGGCGATACAGCGGTCTGGTGTACGGCAGCCTGCTTGGCGAGACGGTAGCCTGGTGGTTGGTGAAACGATCACTCGAGTACAGTGAAACGTTCACTCTAGTACAGTGAAACGTCCCCGGTCGTCTGGAAGACGCAGAAGCAAGCGACAAGTCCCAAAGTTGTCACGGGTGTGCAGAGATCCTAGAAGAGTGTAGATAACTCGTGGCGCTTAGAACTCTCACCAACTCTTTCATCTCTCAAAGTGTAATGAGGAGTGGTCTGTCATCCTTGCCTTTACCTAAACAACCCTGTAACGAACTCAGAAATAGTGGAAGTTAGGTCGGTAGGGAATCAACCACGTAGTTTTCCACCCCGAATGCGGGGTTTCCACGTAATTAAATCTCACTTCCATTGATCTGAGAACTTTTGATTGTTTGCACACTCGACCGTTATGCGGGATAAGACGGTTCAAGAGGCCCGATCTACCAGAAACATCGAGCGAACCGCAACAAGTTTCAATGAATCTGGAAACAAAAACATGCTTCCATATACTATAAAATTGTGAATCTACAATGAGACATTGCATTCCAAGCTCACTCTGGCCTACCCACCACTTCACGCTTATTGTAAAGGATTGGAGATACTTAGTATCTAGTTAATAAGAGCTCTCGAGAATATCTTTGACGCTTAAGGTTGATCGTCTCATCTTTTAATCATATGCCTCGTATCTTAACCCAAAGGAAATGATTGACACTGAAATGTATAGAATGTTATATAAACTCTTTGTAGTTCTAAGGTTTGGATAATTCGGAAATCTGAAAATTAAACCGTCCATCTGTTCTTGATTTAGTGAAAAATGGACTGTTGTTGCTCGTGGACGTAACTTATCTTGAGGTGAACCGCATAAATTTGTGTCGTTTGTATTGTGATTTTTTGTTTGTTTGATCTTTCTACTCGCATTTCTTCTACAACATCTTCAACTTCTCCACCCTTGTTATTTGGTAATTGTCAATTACGTATATTTTACACCATTAAAATGTTGGAAAAAGAGAATTATTATATATGAGCGTTTATATCAGCAGTCCGACTATGGATATTGACAGCCCAATTATAATGTCAGTCTAGCAAATCGATAATGACAGCTCATTGGCTGTTAGCAGCCCTATATTTTTAAAAAACTATATAATCACTATATATTAAGCAAAACCTATATAAAATAATGATCATAGTTTTTTTCAACAACTTAATCGATCAAAATATAAGGCAAAAGTCTAATATTTTTTAAAACACAAAATAGTCAAAATAACTCCATAGATGATTTTGTGGAGCAGACACATCATGGTCCAGGTATATCAATGGTTCACTGCTTGAACATTTGGGCTAATTCAAGGCAGACTTGTAACCTCACAATTGAACCAGCTTGAGCACTCTAAGCCTAGCCTTGCTCATTTTGGCCCATGCAGCAAGCCCGCTATGTGGAAGCAGAATTTTCTAATATTTTATCTTCGACAAGGGCCACTCTTACGGACCGGGATCCTCTCCATTTCACGCGAAATGGAGAGGTCCATTTCCATTTTCGCGGTTATGATTGCATCTCTCAAATCGGACGGCGGGAAGTAACTTAACTGCACTCGCGGGGCCCACTCGCCAGTTCAGCCGCTCTCGCCTGCCCGCCGTCCGATTTGAGAGATACAATCATAGACGCAAAATGGATCTCCTCCATTTCGCGTGAAATGGAGACAATCCCGGTCCCACTCTTACCACCACGCCCCAAATATGGGAGGTGTAAATAGGCTCCCAAGCAGTACACCTCATATCTAAAGAATATATGTTTCATATTATCTTCCATCAATGCTATATTCACACTCCAAAAATATTTGTACTTATTGACCATGGAATTTAAGGCATTGATTTTGATTTACCCACAATATTTTTAAGAGTCCAATAACACTTACAATGGAAATATACAAAGAGACTAGCTAGTGATCATGAACTTATGTACTCAACATATTAAATTTTTCTCCATATTCATATTTAAAAATAATAATAATAATGAAATTTGGGGAGACAAGTGACATGGGATTCTTGTTTGAAAAAGAATAAGACACCCTTTCTAATTTTATACATATAAATTATGAAGCTGAAAGAAATGGCAAGTTAGTGAGGTTAAGAATAATGTTAATTCATGCATTACTGTAAGGTTTAGAGCAAAGACGAGTACATTATCAACCACATAACTGTGTTACACTCCAGTAAACAAAACAACACTTCAGGACATAACACAGTCTCATTGCTGGTGGTGCGACCCCGTGCAGCGGCATCGGCATTGTTGGTGCCGATCTCGTCGTTCTCGCCTTGTTTCTTCCTCCTATGTGGAACCCTCGTCGCATCCCCCGGCTTTGGAGATGATAGTCACCGATCTTGGAGGTGAGGGTGTTTGCCAGTCTTGGAGGTGAGGGTGTTTGCCGGTCTTGGAGGAGATGAGGCGGTGCGGGCGTGGCAGCGAAGGCCTGCGGTGTAGCGGTGGCCTTGACAGAATTTCTCTTCGGCGGTGCGGGCGTGGCAGCGAAGGCCTGCGGTGTAGCGGTGGCTTGACAGAATTTCTTTTCGGCGGTGCCGACATGGCCGCGAAGTCTTGCGGGAGTGCAGTGACTTTCATGGTGTTTCTCTTCGGTGGTGCGGCTTGGCTTTGACGGCGTGCGCGGGTGCAGTTGGCCTCGATAGTGCTCCTCCGGTGGTGGCAGGTGGTGTGGTCGTCATCCGACGACGGCGGTTCTCGACGAACTTTGTGCGTCCGCTGTGCTAGCGGATTGCAATCCAGATTATTCTCTCTCCCGCGGATCGAGCGAGTCACGCTCATCCGCGGTGTTTTCTGTAACGGACGTCGGTACATTTCTTCATGTATTATTATTGCAGTTGTAGTATTTACGTATGCATAGTTATTGTCAGATTCATGCGCTTTATACCCTGAATTAAATTGGTTGTACCTAGGGGATAATTTCCGCGTTATATCCCAACAGACTGTTATTGGGACTGAACGAGACGGTCTCTACTACCTCGACGATATTCCCACTTTTTGCATGTCATCCTCACTTCTCTGCTCCAGTGACATCATCGTCTTGGTCATCCACCGCTACGTCTCCTCCATCTCCTACCATCGTTCAAGTCGCGCTCAGCTCAGTTTGTCGCTCATAATTATTCGGACCAAAACTGTGAAGGAATAAATGAGTCAGCGATAAGCATTCATCAAATCAATCGTGTGCAACGTCCCAACAAAATGGAGTGGCAGAAAGGAAAAAATTACTTGATGAAGATCATCAAAGTATGAACCACAGCTTCATTTCTCGAACAGCAAGAATTAATCAGGAAATAATTTTTATGGTCGTATCATTTGCCCCCCATTCGTAATTATACTTTTTAAATAAAATTACTCAATTTCCATCTCATATACGTTACTGTTACATATGAATGTATTTTCTTAGAAGATTGGAAGTGAGCAGATTTTAGATCTTCTAAGAGTCTCTCTGAACACAAACCTTCTTACAAAACTCAAGGTGTGATCAGATTTTGCAACTTCTAAAATTGTGATTTGAATTCAAACCTGCTAACCACATCAGCTCTAAAGACAACAACATAAGCATCCTCTCAAGATTATTGGGACCTGATCTAATTGCTTACATTATGTGCTTGTTCAATGTTTAATTGAACAAGTAATTTTTTTTTTACAAGAACTTGATGATTACAAAGTCTAAATTAAAGTTACAATGAAGCAAGCTGGAAAATTTATGCGGAACTCCAAAATAAACAAGCTATGAGACAAAAACAAATGCAGAGATCCGGGTTTAGAGTTTATTCCATTTGCTGGCGAGGAGAAAAAAACAGGAAGAAAAAAAATCAAGATCCATTTGTAAATAACAGCAGTTGCGCTCTAAGAATCGTGGCTCGCTAAAACCCACGGCTAGCGCTCCCGATCGATGATTCCTCCTTTCCTCTTTTATTCCGTAGAAGGTCTCCTCCCGTGCCCTAACCCTCTCATCCACGGTATCTATGACTGTCTCTCATATTTTGCTTCCTTCTCTTCCATTTCCTCTCCTCTTCCTCACCGCACATGCGGATCTGCGACATCCTTTATGCCAGAACTCCATCTTCTCTGTAAGAACTCCATCGACGAGCTCCTCTCCACAAGAAACTCCATCTGAGATCTCCTCTCTGTGCAAGAAGCTCCATCTGAGACCTCCTACATTTCTTGCTTCCTATTTAAAGCTGCAGAAGCTCCATCGGTATTCCCAAATCGATCTCTTATTGTAATCTCCATTCACTGTAACTGATCTTTTTCTTCCTCTTTTATAGTAGAAACAGCACTTCCTAATCCCAGGTTCGAAGTTCAGTGATGTTGGAATATTTGATCCATCAGAAGATACAATTCTTATGGGAATATTTGATCCCAAACGAGATGTGAATGTGCTGACTGTGGGCAAGCTTTAGCCCTCCTGATTACACACCATCATGTATTTGATCCATCAGAATGATACCGTTTTTTGATATTTTTTGATCCATCACAAGAGCCAATATTTCAAATAAATTTATTTTAAATAACAGCAAATCATTCTTATTAGTAAACTGTACAAAACAGTCTGTTTTTTTTTTTTTGCAAATGATTATTCATAATTTATTTCTGTAATTAGCAAATCATTGATCGAATTTTTTTTTTAAAAAAAAAATTAAATTTCACACGAAATTGAAAAATTTCTCAATTATATTTAGCAATATTGGATGTCAAGGACTCTTGGGTTAGCAACAGCAAACACTTCCCTGACAGTAAAGATGGCCACCAAAAATTGTCATATTTAAGTGCATCCCCGCTCCGTTTGGGGGCACTTATATTTACCGGTCAAATGGTTACGAGTTACGATCGTATGAACCGGACCTTAATTAGTATTGGTCAAGAGGTTACGATCGCATGAACCGAACCTTAATCCTTAATTAAGGACCGGTTCATTTGATCGTAATTATTTGACTGGTGAAAATAAGTCCCCAAAACGTAGCCAGAATATATAGCTTAAGACTCCGTTTCCCACCAACAATAATTACTTATGGGTATCGTTCCTATCTTCTGGATAGAATCCAGAGCGTCCATTTATGGATCCAAAGGCGCCAAAAATAAATCAATAAAATAGATAAAAGAAATTGGAATGCATGAAATTCAAAGCACAATGCACGGTTATGGTGTCCCTACATCGCTTATGAAGAAGGACAATTAATACTTAGACTATAATCAGAATAAAATTCAACAATATGAGATGTAAAGTCTCTAAAAAAAAGGTTTAGGACATGAGACCCTGGGGTGTGCAAGGCCCAAACACCACATGGATTTCGATCTAAGGTGTTTACGGCTTTACGCCACCACCTCTAAAGGTTGATACAAGAATTTAACTACAAAACAAATATTTATTGATCATCAAATTCAATTTCGCACAATGACAATGTAAATAACTAATGCAGCAAACTAATAGAAAAGGAGAAAATAAAAACAAATAAAAATGTTTTTTTATTATTTGAAAGATTTTGCAACAACTGCAGCCCCAACTGCTAAAAGGATTCCAGCGGGAATCCACTTGATCCATCCCCTGCCTTTTTTTCCGGCGGCCGCGACATTCTTGTCCTCCTCCGGGAGGCGGCGGCTCTTGAGCGAGACCATCACGTCCACCGGCAATGTTTCCCTCCTCTGAAGCTCCTCCTCGAGCTTCCGGATTCTTGCTTCCCTCGTCTCACTCTCCTGCTGAAACTTCCCCATCATTGCTTCCCACCTCTGATCACCGTCCTCCTGAAGCCTCCTGAAGGCTTGTTTGATGGCAGAAGAGAGCAATATTTCCCTCCTCTCACCCTCCTCCTTAAGCTTGATAAAGCTTCTTTCCCCAAACTCAGCCTCCTCCTCAAGCTCCACCAATCTATCTTCGATACGCAGAAATTGTTCGTCCACAAATGCCTTGCACTGCATCCACATGCGCTCCACGGCGTCCTCCACTTCTGTCCAACAAATCCCCCCGGCGGAATTCTTCTCCGCCGCAATTACATCGTCCATAGAAAAGATGCAATCTTGATCCCGTGAAAGCTGCAGAGGATTGACAAAATTCTTCTTCTCTGCAATTACAGGATGGGTGGAATAGAAACAATCGACATCCGGAAGCAGGGGAAGGTGCAGAGAGTGCTGCTCAGGCGGCTTCACCGGCTCTTCCTGGAGCCCCCACTTCGTCTTCGCCGCCATCTTGGAATAACCGTGAGAGATTGCGGCAGCTCCGTCCCTGCTGATGCCGGAATCCATGAAAAGGAGGTTGGCGGTGGAGAGCTGGATTTGCTTCCGGAGCTCCGCCTTCTGAGCCACGAGGCGGCGGTTTAGTTCTTCCAGCCGCTCCTGCTGTGATGCCCCTTCCGCGGACGACGACGGCGACGCAATGGCGGCGGCGGCAGAGTGGTTCAACGTCTTCCCGGCCATGACAACGAAGGAGATGGAGCTCAAACACGATGAATGATTTGATTTGTGAGCAGACATCCATCTACGCCTATTTATCTAGGAGGAAAAGAGCGGAGTTTCCTTTTTTGTTTTTCAAATTATATGGCTAGAAACTAATTTTTTGAAATCCCAAAACTATTTTTTTAAAACATATATATCAGAAAATTTTTTCAAATTAGGAAACTAATTTTTTTAAAATATATCATAAAATGTTTTCAAATTAGGAAACTAATTTTTTCAAATTAGGAAACTATTTTTTTTTAAAATATATATCATAAAATGTTTAGGTTCACTATAATTGTTTGAACTTTGAAGACATCCATCATCCATGTAGTTTATAATTCATTTATCATTGATACAACAAACCCGGCCCCAAGGTTTTTTATGGAAAAAAACATATTTATAATCAAAATTATTGTCATATTTGTTTAAAAATAAATTTTCTAATCATTACCATCATGAACTTCTCTATTCACGGGCATCAAGGTTTTAGATCCAGCAAGTTATAAGGTGAACACAAAGTTGCACAAAACTGTACCGATTTTAAACCACATCGATTTTAAATCGCACTGAATGATTTGATTGTACAACGGTTTCGTTGGTTGCAAAACAACATAGTTTGCTATGCGATTTTTGGCAGTGCAAAATCGGCAAAACCGTGCCGCATAGTCTTTTTTGCGAGGGTCTGACATTTCAATCGTCTCCAACGAGTACAAATTACTTTAATTATTTCAGAAAATGTATTAGTAAAACTGAAAATATATTATATAATAGTATGAAAATTGAAACTGCACCGCAAAAACTGACTCCAAACCGCATCAATGTCAAACCACACCGCACGGTTTTTGTGTGGTGCAGTTTTGTTCGGTCCAAAATTGATATCTTTTAGTGTGATTACGGTTTGAATTCAAATCGCGTCAGTTTCACCTATAATATAATAGTAAGTATAATATTATAGATATATTATAAAAAAATAACAATATAATAATAATAAACGGGTTACGGTTCTATTCTCCTTAAGTCCGGTTCGAAACGGGTCTAAAAATCTTGGAACCGCTTGAAACTTGTATTTTGCGGTTCCGGTTCAGGTCCGGATAATAAAATGAAAAAATCACACCCGAATCAATGTAGTTCACGGTTCCGAAATTCAAACCGAAACCCAAATAATTTGCGAACGGTTTGGTCCGGTTCGTTGCGGTTCCAGTTCGATTCCGGTTCGGGTTACGATTTTTGGTTTTAAATGACAGCTCGAATCATAATATATAAATTAGCGTGAACACCAAATTTATTAAGAGCTATGCAGAAAAAAGAAACGTCTATAAATTTACTAGTTATGCCCCAAATTTCACATTCTGCACAGCATACTGATGCCAAATTAGAGTTCAGTGTAGGGTACCTGTAGCCTCTCCGACGAGGATACGTTACGAATAATAAGTAAACAAACTTAAATTTTATTAAGAATAAAACTTCAATGGTTAATACAAACAAAGAGTACTTATTTATACTAATGTTATTTGACTATTATTCAATATGACCGTTACAGGCATACTAATAAAAGCGGAAATATTAAATACGGTTGTTGTCTAGCTTGGCAGATCCACGTCTTGAGCCTTGCTTGGGGCCCACTCTTCGCGAATACGGGGTTGTACATAATGCTCGCTCTTTTTGAGGTTGGCACAAGCTCAGAAAGAAACATCCAACCCAACGTATTCGCTGAGTGACCTTCTTAGAGCCGAAAAGTACTTGGCCCCTCCCAGAGGAGTCAACCTGTCGCGCCAGATAATGAGAGTCTGGGTGACGAGACGGCCTCGGAGTAGAAAACGCTTGGCCTCCCTGAGGGGTCAACCTGTCAAGCCAGCTAATGGGAGACTGGATGACGAGACGGCCTCGGGGTAAAACTCTTGGCCTCCCCGAGGGGTCAACCTATTAAGTCAGGTAGTGGGAGCCTGGGTGACGAGACAACCTCGGGGTAGAAAACACTTGGCATCCCCGAGAGGTCAACCTGTCACGCCAGCTAATGGGAGCCTGTGTTACGAGACGGTCCCCGGGATAGAAACCACTTGGCCTCCCTGAGGGGTCAACCTGTCAAGCCAGCTAATGGGAGACTGGATGACGAGACGGCTTCGCGGGGTCCGATCGGGTGGACGACGCACCGGGGCTAGCCTCGCGGAGTCCGGCTGGCGGAGGCTGCGCCAGGGACGGCCTCCCGGAGGCTGTGGGTGGCCCGGCCGCCCACTTCCCCCGTGGCCGCTTGTGTGGGGTGCACGGCCGTGGGGCAATGCTCGTTGGGGGCCTTCGACACATCCTTCCCGAGTCCGTGTGCTTGCGATGAAGTGGTTTTCTTGAGGGGGGAAATGTTGGTGCATGTAACAGACCTAAAATCAGCGTGTGGAAGCCCCAATCCCGCCGTATATTTTCTCCAACATGAATTTAAGCACAAAATTTATCTAAAATATGATCATATTTCAAGAGAAATGTTAATAACACCATGGACTAATAACACCCCAAAAGCAATCAAAACCTTAGTTTTTTTATGAACGGTTCAAAACCCTCACTGTTATAGTCGCACCACTCAACCCTAATTCGCGATTCCCCTGGCCTCTTACTAGCTCATGAACCCGTCGCTCGTCATTCCTGCATTTCGTGGCCATCTTTGGCAGTTTGTGGCCTTCTACTTGGAGGAGGTGAGTGCTTGGATCTTGGAGGAGGGTGAATGGGGTGCGCTTTCTACCACAACGGCTCAGCAGAAGTGGTACAAACACATTCATTGTCTAACAAAAAAAATTAAATTTTTTTGTCTACGTGTCAATATAATTTTATGGGATGCTATTATAACATGACAATTATAGCAATTTTATGTGTGCTATTAACATTGTTCTATTTCAACAAGACTGCACTAAATTAATGCGATCATATATTTTCGCAAATAATACACAGTTAAAACCACACATTAGACGTGCACAAATATTTCTGCCTCTAACTCCTGAGACAGGTCTTCGCGGGTGCAATTTAAAAACCATGAATTAAGTTATGGATGAAACTACAAACATCTAAAATACACCTAAAAATCACCAATATGAGATGTAAAGTCTCTAAAAAAAGGTTTAGGACATGAGACCCAGGTGTGTGCAAGGCCCAAACACCACATGGATTTCGATCTAAGGTGTTTACGGCTTTATGCCACCACCTCTAAAGGCAATTTTCCTAAATAACCATCTGTTAGGAGAAGAAGGGGAGAGAGATAGAGATCTAGAGAAGATTAGAAAACAAGGGTTGAGAAACGATAATGACCGAATAAGGGAGAAACGACTATAATGTGTAGACGTTAAAAAAGAGTGATATTTATGCTACCTTACGTTATTCTTTTGTATTCTAATCAGGTTGGCTGAATTACTTCATCCCCAATAATTAGTCAGTTGAAGTTGTGCATTAGGTTTAGGGTTCAGATAATATTCGGGAAAATAAAAGGGAATACATGCTTAGTTGCTTATTAACACATATATCATAATGTGAATATTAACGTCGCTGTGCAAAGCGATAACTTATTGTTTGTTCTAGTTATCAATGTATTTCGTATAATCTCTCCAAATTTTTGGTTTCTTTAGCTCGGTTTTCCTCCGCCAAGCTAAATGTCTCACCGTGTATCTCGTCGCTTGTTTATCGAACGGCTGAGAGGAGGGTTATTCCTGGGGCTGTCCCCGAAGAATTCGAGGTCGGTTCCTTCATGTCAGTCACATTGAGTTGTGATCATCGCGTGGTTGATGGTAAGGGTTGCTTTCATCAAACTAAGATTGTGTTTGGTGCGCCTTATCGTTGTCATACAAAAATCTTATGCCTCAAACTAGTTTCTTTTTTTGTAACATTGTGATACCAAGCATATATTCTATGACAATGACATTTTTGTCCAACCTCACCGGAACAAATTAGTTACGATAAGCCGCGCCGAACGCGGCCTAAATGTCTCATTGGGCGCAAATGATATATACAGTTATAACAGGATCCCGGCTGTTCCATCCAAATTTGAACTGCCATTAGATACAAAATTGATGCTATAAATTTTTTTTACCCATAAATGATTAATTATAAAAAAAAGGTTGATGCAAGATTTTAACTACAAAACAAATATTTATTGATCATCAAATTCAATTTCACACAATGACAATGTAAATAACTAATGCAGCAAAATAATAAAAAAAAGAGAATAAAAACAAATAAAAATGTTTTTTTTTTTTTTAAAGATTTTGCAACAACTGCAGCCCCAACTGCTAAAAGGATTCCAGCGGGAATCCACTTGATCCATCCCCTACTCTTTTTTCCGGCGGCCCCGACGTTCTTGTCCTCCTCCTCCGGGAGGCGGCGGCTCTTGAGCGAGACCATCACATCCACCGGCAATGTTTCCCTCGTTTGAAGCTCCTCCTCGAGCTTCCGGATTCTTGCTTCCCTCGTCTCACTCTCCTGCTGAAACTTCCCCATCATTGCTTCCCACCTCTGATCACCGTCCTCCTGAAGCCTCCTGAAGGCTTGTTTCATGGCCGAAGAGAGCAGCATTTCCCTCCTCTCAGCCTCCTCCTTAAGCTTTATAAAGCTTCTTTCCCTAAACTCAGCCTCCTCCTCAAGCTCCATCAATCTATCTTCGATACGCAGAAATTGTTCGTCCACAAATGCCTTGCACTGCATCCACATGCGCTCCACAGCATCCTCCACTTCTGTCCAACAAATCCCCCCGGCGGAATTCTTCTTCGCCGCAATTACATCGTCCATAGAAAAGATGCAATCTTGATCCGGTGGAAGCTGCAGAGGATTGACAAAATTCTTCTTCTCTGCAATTACAGGATGAGTGGAATAGAAACAATCGACATCCGGAAGCAGGGGAAGGTGCAGAGAGTGCTGCTCAGGCGGCTTCACCGGCTCTTCCTGGAGCCCCCACTTCGTCTTCGCCGCCATCTTGGAATAACCGTGAGAGATTGCGGCAGCTCCGTCCCTGCTGATGCCGGAATCCATGAAAAGGAGGTTGGCGGTGGAGAGCTGGATCTGCTTCCGGAGCTCCGCCTTCTGAGCCACGAGGCGGCGGTTTAGTTCTTCCAGCCGCTCCTGCTGTGATGCCCCTTCCGCGGACGACGACGGCGACGCAATGGCGGCGGCGGCAGAGTGGTTCAGCGTCTTCCCGGCCATGACAACGAAGGAGATGGAGCTCAGACACGATGAATGATTTGATTTGTGAGCAGACATCCATCTACGCCTATTTATCTAGGAGGAAAAGACCGGAGTTTCCTTTTTTGTTTTTCAAATTATATGGCTAGAAACTAATTTTTTGAAATCCCGAAACTATTTTTTTTAAAACATATATATCAGAAAATTTTTTCAAATTAGGAAACTAATTTTTTTAAAATATATCATAAAATGTTTTCAAATTAGGAAACTAATTTTTTCAAATTAGGAAACTAATTTTTTTAAAAAATATATCATAAAATGTTTAGGTTCACTATAATTGTTTGAACTTTGAAGACATCCATCATCCATGTAGTTTATAATTCATTTATCATTGATACAACAAACCCGGCCCCAAGGTTTTTATGGAAAAAAAAACATTTATAACGAAAATTATTACCATATTTGCTTAAAATATAAATTTTCATATCATTATCATCATGGACTACTCTATTCAGGGGCATCAAGGTTTTAGATCTAGCAAGTTATAAGATGAACAGAAAATGCGCGCCAATCACAACCGTCGACCTTCTTTCGCAAAATGTAGAAAATCGATGTGAAATTGTAGTGATTTGCGCGTAAAAATAATGTGATGAATATAGGCTATTATATTTGTTCAAACCCCATTTATAATGATATTAAGGCACTGTTACGAACGGTGATGGTGGTCATGATCATTTGGGTTAAATTATTATTCGTTAATGTTCACTTAAGAAATTTCATTTACTTTTATGTCCAAATCACAACAATTTATATGTTACTTATACTGTTGTAGACTTGTAGCCGACCCCATTATAATGGGATAAAGTCTTGAGTGTTGTTGTTGTTGTTACTTTTACGGTTGTCATGAAAGAAATATATGTAATAATCAATCAAATGTAAACATCACAGCAATGCCTCTAAAATTATATGATGAATCAATTTTATTATTTGATTTACTAAGCACATTATTAATTTAAAATAAACATTACATTTGTCATCACATTGCATATCATAATTAGGGTTGTCACGGTTCCAGTTCGGTTCCGGTTCTTCTAAAATCATGAAACAAACCACTAAAGTAACGGTTCTTTAAATTAGAACCAAAACTTATTTGGTTTGACCGGTTCCGGTTCTGGTTTCGGTTCCAGAATAATTTTTATAACCGTCATGTCAACGATTCCGGTTATGGTTCAACAAGAACCAAAACCAAACCGATCACTAACGGTTCGGTCCGATTCCATGCGGTTCGGTCCGGTTCCTATCGATTCAAAGTAGAACCAAAATAATATTTGGCGAAATAAATGAGGGATGTAAAAAATAAAAAAATCGTAAGAGAAATGTAAATTTGTTCAAATTTTTTTTCAATAGAAACTTCATAGTCGGAGGCTCAGACATAAGAATTTTGCATTTCTCCAAGGAGAATTATTTTTTGTATAATATAGTAAGTAGCGCTGAAAGTTAAAAACTGAAATCACAAAACCACAAAATTGCACCAAACTGCACAGATTTTAAACCACATCGATTTTAAACCGCAATGAATGATTTGGTTGTAGAGCGGTTTCGTTGGTTGCAAAACAACATAGTTTGCAATGCGATTTTTGGCAGTGCAAAATCGGCAAAACCGTGCCGCATCATCTTTTTTGTGAGGGCCTAACACTCTAAGGCTGCGTTTGGGGGGACTTATTTTCACCGGTCAAGCGGTTACGACCGCATGAACCGGACCTTAATTAAGGTCCGGTTCATGCGGTCGTAACCGCTTGGCCGGTGAAAATAAGTCCTCCCAAACGGAACCTAATTGTCTCCAACGAGTACAAATTACTTTAATTATTTCAGAAAATGTATGAGTAAAATTGAAAATATATTATATAATAATATAAAAATTGAAACTGCACCGCAAAACCTGACTCCAAACCGCATCAATGTCAACCACGCCGCACGATTTTGATGTGATGCAGTTTTGTTCAGTCCAAAATCGATGTCTTCTAGTGTGACTACGGTTTGAATTCAAATCGTGTCAGTTTCACCTGTAATAGTAAGTATAAATATTGTAGATAAATTATAAAAAAAATAACAATATAATAATAATAGTAAACAGGTTGCGGTTTGGTTCTCCTTCGGTCCGGCCGGTTCGGATCGGGTATAAAAATTTTGGAACCGCTGGAGACTTGTATATTGTGGTTCCGGTTTCGGTCCGGATAATAAAAATGTTTTCAAATTAGGAAACTAATTTTTTCAAATTAGGAAACTAATTTTTTTAAAAAATATATCATAAAATGTTTAGGTTCACTATAATTGTTTGAACTTTGAAGACATCCATCATCCATGTAGTTTATAATTCATTTATCATTGATACAACAAACACGGCCCCAAGGTTTTTATGGAAAAAAAAAAACATATTTATAATCAAAATTATTGTCATATTTGTTTAAAAATAAATTTTCGAATCATTACCATCATGAACTTCTCTATTCACGGGCATCAAGGTTTTAGATCCAGCAAGTTATAAGGTGAACACAAAGTTGCACAAAACTGTACCGATTTTAAACCACATCGATTTTAAATCGCACTGAATGATTTGATTGTACAACGGTTTCGTTGGTTGCAAAACAACATAATTTGCTATGCGATTTTTGGCAGTGCAAAATCGGCAAAACCGTGCCGCATAGTCTTTTTTGCGAGGGTCTGACATTTCAATCGTCTCCAACGAGTACAAATTACTTTAATTATTTCAGAAAATGTATTAGTAAAACTGAAAAATATA